>JALAZF010000923.1:0-600000 GCA_022829125.1 Lathyrus tuberosus | reverse complement strand
CCGAGAGAATTACCCGGATTTATTTACCGACCCATAGTTTCGAGGACGAAACTCTTTTAGGGGGTGTATTGTAAGACCCGTAATTTTAAAATAAATAAATAAATATTTTAAGATTATAGTATATTCGCACATCGATATTATATTTTGGTCGAATTTAGATTTAAATAATTTTTATATAAGTAAATTCGAGTTTTTTTTGGAATTTTATTAGTGGTTCACGATAGGTATTTTCTAAAAATATCGATTTCAGTCTCTTTAGTGTCCGGCAAGTTAGCCGCCTTAATTTTGAAACAACCCATTTTTGTAAACGAAAATTTAAGGATAGAATAATAAAATTATTTATGATGGAATGGTAAAATAAAAATATTTTCTCCGTTTGAACTAATTTTCGGTCTCTCCATTAAACGATAATTTTGACCGCTTAAAATTTTAAAATAGTCTCAGTTCTTAACGAAAATTTTATTAATAAAATCACAAAATTATTTCCGATAGAGTAAAAAAAAAAATAATAAAAATAATAAATTTGATTTTCTCGACCGATTTTTTTTATAGTATAGAATAATTGGAAAAAATGTTTTATTATCGGCAAAAATTATTTCGGACATTTTTATTAGTGTCATATAACACCGGAAATTGCACTAATGCGGAAAAAAAAACACAGTGATCACTAGAGGCATAATTAGAAGATATATATGAAGATATGCAGAGAGATGGAAGTGACCGGTACTTATTAGAAGAGGTCGGCAACAATTAAAAGTAAATACAATAGTTAGACTGGGGAAAACGTGTACCTATAAGCTACTCATATGAACTTCTACTTAATTAGTAACTACAGGCTATAGTTACACTTAGTCATTCATGTGGTACACCACTTCAAGCTTCTACACTCACATAAACCAGAAACACATATTTCTCATACACCTTTCATTATCTCACTATCCACTTTCTATACATCCTCATTCTCTAAAAGCAAAGAACTTGTTTCTTCCTTTATTCATCTACCCCACTTGACTAAGGTAATATGTTTAAATGTTTTAAAAAAGCATGATTTTTACGAAGGAAAATTCCATAGGACTTTCTAAGACTTAGTTATGACATTAAGTTCCTATAAAATCCTACTACAATTTTAAATTTAATTATTTGAATTAATTTAAACAAAACAAAAAAAAAACTCATGTTTAAATTTCTACAACCTTATTGTTAAGTTACTTATTATTAATTTCAATTACAAATTTGTGAGCAATATATTATAAATAAAAATTTTCTATGTCTAATAATTATAAATTTATATTTAAATTTTTTAGACTAAATACTATTTTACTTAATATTTTGAGATATAATCTTTACAATGAATATACAGTAATAATATGGTAGTTTTTTAAAGATATTAATTTAACTCATATAATTATAATTATGTTTTAAAAGGTGTTATGATTTAAAATATCCACCAAAATGTATATAAAGGATGACAGGTATGCTTCACACGAGTTGTTCCCATTTTTAGAAGAGCAATGTTGGGGAGCTAATTAAAAGAAATTTATGAACATATTTCTTATTTTCAAAATTATCAATAAATTTGTAGTATACTGCTTTTGATAGGTAGAGGTTGAGGAGCCAACATAGTTGAGGTTTCTTGTTTTTTTATATATACCTTTGCATACTTTTTTTTATTCAATTTTTTATAAACCTATCATCAACTATTTTTAGAAGGTTTTCTAAACACATACACAAGTGTTTATGTCATGTGAGATAAGCCCAAATAAGTCTTTCAAAACTCACCCTTAAGATTGTGATAATAATGGTAATCCAAAACCGGTACCTGACTTAATTTAATATTTTACTTTATACAACTATATATTTTAGTGGAGTTAATAGAAGTAGTAAAACGAATGACTATAGAGTTTTCAGTGTACGAATATATTCTATATTTGTTCGTTCTAATTTAGTTCATTTGGATAAAGGTGCACGACCGATCAACCGACCAACTTCAAACTTCAGTTTCCCCGACCTTAGTAACCGTAAGGGCATCTCTCCATTTTTAGATATTTCTTTTGAGGAAAAAAATATACATCATATATTTATCTTTGTTCTGTAACTTATTACGTGTTTATTTTGAAGGTGACTAATTATGAAGGTGAGTAGATGATGCGTAAATATATTTGTGCAAAAATTTGATAAATTGTTATATATGAGATGTGGTAATGTTAATCATATATTGAAACATATATATGAGGAATTGTATGCTCATACATTTCATGGTTACGTGGCTACCGGAGATGAGTCACGAGGTACACACCGGAGAGGTGGCACGAGGTGTGTGTCCAAGAGGGAACCACCTTATCCCGTTGTGGATCATTGAGTCTGATTGATGGGTCGATACTCATCACCTTAGTGGCGCTAAATCCTGATGCGATACCACAGCTCCTTGCGAAGGGATTAATATTTTGGGATCATGTACATCGACATATAGACATTGCATTAGGAATGAGTCTTGATTATGCTGTATGTATTATTGTTGTAAATAATTATATACATGTGTTAGAATGAGATCTCTAGCCATGTATAATGTATTCTCTGTTTATGCTTGTTGCTCCGCTCTTGTATATTTGTTATTTTCGGATTGATGACCCTTTCAGTGGATGTGTGGGCGAATACGCCAATAGATTATGACGCACCCCAGACACGAGGAGATACCACCGTTGAAGGCGACAGACTTCACCTTCCATGAAGACTGGACAAAGACATCCCGAGGGTTTAACCCGACCCTAGGACAGGTCTCATATACCGGGAACGTATTGGAGACTACCATTGTAGCTGGCAGAGATATCAAGACCACGTACTCTCGACGAGCCCTGACATTCCGGATCCCAACCTCCCAGATCATTTCCAGTTTCCTCTCAGGGGAGATAGATCATTTTGGTTTGTTAACCTCCCTCTCAGTCCCACTTATACCCTCGTATGCCTCAGTCAGGGAAAGGGAGCCCTTCTTTCATGATTTATCTACGCCTCCCTTAGATTTAGGTATGTTATAGGACCATACTCGACGTTTACTCGTGACATCTTCACCATAGAGGAACTCTCTCTCATTGACCCAGTACGCGTACCGTCATTAGAACCAGTCATAGGCGAGGTAGGGGATGACGACACTGAGGATCCCTCCGAGCACGACTTTGAGAGCGGAGATGACGAGGATGGTTCGGATCACACCCTGTTGAGTGCGTGTAGTGGCTTGTGTGGAGCTGAGCCAGGTGGTTATTGCGGTTGTCGTTAGGCTTAGTTTCAGGGTTGTTAGTTCTTGGATTGGCTGGAATTTTGGTAAAACAAAGTATATTCAATGTTGATGTCAAGGTGGTGATGCTGCAACATTGAGTTTTAACATTGGGTTGTGTTAAGTATGTAATTGCTGAAGTTGGGTGTCTGATGTCACATGGCGATGTTGTAACATCAGATCTGCAGAATTAATAACATCAGGCTGTGATGTTGTTAGGGTTGCGTATTAGCTGGAATTGTGGAGAGCAAGCTGTCTCATTGGATGCGAATATCTTGGGATAGATATTTTCTACTGCATAGGCGATCTGGTGCAGATTTGTAGGAGATTTAAAAGGTTGAAGATTTAAAAAGATTTTAGGAGAAAATCTGTTTTAAATATTCAGTTTTAAATAACAAATCTGGTCAGATATTGTAGCAAGTCTAAGACCAATTCAAGGAGCTATATAAAGCGCACAAGACCAAAGGAAAAAGTACAGAAATACAGAGAGAAGATCAAGATCATAGGCTGAGTGTCTTGAGTATTTTGTTCGAGTTGTATAACCAAAATTCTAGGGTGAATTGTTGAGTCGTATTCTGTCCTCTCTTAGAAGCTGTGAAGCAATAGAGAGTTGTTACTTGATCAAAGCTGTGAAGCAGGATCAAGGTTTCTCAAAGAGGTTGTTCTTTGAGTGTTTTAGGGATTGAGTAGTGTTCTCATATCTAAGTGGGTTCTTAGGTAGAAAGTCACTAGTAGGAATTAAGTTTAGGAGATTGTCAACTGGGTTGTTGAGTCTGTAAATTAATTCTACAAGTAGTGAATTTCATCCCTGGCTTGGTAGCCCCCAGACGTAGGTAGTTAGACCGAACTGGGTGAACAATTCCTTGTGTGCTTTGTTACTGTTATTGATGTCCATTGTGCAGAGTGTGTTATTGTGACATCACACCTTAACATCACACGTCTGATACCAGAATTTCAATTGGTATCAGAGCAGGCATCCTGTCTGTCTTTGGGTGAGATATAGGGAAGTTACTTTCTGGTGTAAAGATGGACAAAGAAGTTGGAGGATTCATCAACAGACCCCCTATTTTGGATGGATCCAATTATGACTATTGGAAGCCAAGGATGACCACTTTCTTAAAATCCTTGGACAACAGGGCTTGGAAGGCTGTTATTAAAGAGTGGAAAGCACCTGTTGTGTGTGAAAAAGATGATGCTGGCAAAGACAATGAAGGCACCTCAAAGCCAAAGCCTGAAGAAGAATGGACCAAGGAAGAAAATGAGCTTGCCCTTGGAAATTCCAAAGCTCTAAATGCAATTTTCAATGGAGTGGATAAGAATATCTTCAGGTTAATCAATACCTGTGAAGTTGCTAAGGAAGCGTGGGATATTTTGCAGGCTACACATGAAGGAACATCTAGAGTTAAGATGTCAAGACTACAACTTCTAACATCGAAGTTTAAAAGTCTGAAGATGAAGGAAGATGAGACTATTCATGACTTCCACATGAGTGTTCTTGAGCTGGCGAATGCTTCCAGTGCTCTTGGTGAAAAGATGTCAGATGAAAAGCTTGTAAGGAAGATTCTTAGGTCACTTCCTAAGAGGTACAAGATGAAGGTGACTACCATTGAAGAAGCACAAGACATCAGCAAGATGAGAGTTGATGAGCTCATTGGATCTCTTCAAACTTTTGAGCTTGGGTTGAATGAGGAAGAACCAGAAAAGAAGCCAAAGAGTATAACCTTGGTGTCAAATGATGAAGAAGTAAAAGGAAAGAGTTCTGAATCCCAGGAGGATCTATCTCAGGCCATAGTTATGTTGGGAAGACAGTTCAACAAAGTATTCAAGAGAATGAATAATAACTCCAGGCCTAATGTCAAGAACATAACTTCTGACACCAGCAAGTCAAAAGAGAAAGATGAAGAGAAAACTGCCCAAGATAAAGGAGTTTAGTGCTTTGAGTGTGAAGGGTATGTACATGTCAAGAAAGAATGCCCCACCTTCTTGAAAAAGCAGAAGAAGGGCATGACAGTTTCCTGGTCTGACTCTGAAAGTGAAAGTGAAGGTGAGTCAGCAAAGCATGTTAGAGCTCTAACAGGAACAATTGTTTCTGATGATGATTCTAGTGATGGAGAAATAACGTATGAGGAGTTGGCATCAACTTATCAAGAGCTGTGTTTAAAAAGTGCTGAGATTTGTCAAGAAAACAAGTGCCACAAGCAACAGATTGCTCAGCTTGAAAATGAAAAAGCTGATCTAGAGAATGAAGTTGTACTAGTTAAAGCTCACCTTGATCAGATGACCAAGTCTGTTAGGATGCTGAGCTATGGGACAAACACACTTGATAAGATCCTTCAGACAGAAAAGGTGGCTGGTGATAAGTCTGGTATAGGATATGTGGCAAGCACTTCAGGAGCAAATGAGGAGGTGTCCCAACCAATGGCTCAAACAAAGAGACATGATTATACCCCTAAGAAGGCTGTTCAGCCTCAGAATGTTAAGAAAAAGGAGGGTCCCCATCAGAGGAAGATGCAGCCTCAAGGAGCTAGTCAGTATATGCCTCCCCAATATCACACGAGCATGCAAGCTGCAAGGGTGAAACAAAACATGTCTCATCAGATGTCTCAACATCAGGGAAACTGGTATGGGTATGGATATGGATACAACAATGTTGTGCCTCATAACTATGGAAGAAGGAAGCCTCATCACCATATGAGACAGCCTAGAAGACAACATCAGTACAGAAGAAGATATTCCAACTATGGAAGAAGAAGACATTATGGGTGGCAGCCACAACATTATCATCAAAGTGGCAAAAGATATAACAAATTCAGAGATGACAGAGTGAGATGCTTCTATTGTGGAAGGTTCAGACATGTGCAGTACTCTTGTTTCAAGCTCCATGGTTATCCATATTCTGTACCTCAAACCAGACAGAAGGAGGTCAGACCTAAAGTTGCTAAACAATGGGTTCCTAAGGAGAAGGTGAAATGTCTTTTAGCCCACACCTTAGGTTGCCAAGTTGATAAGGATACATGGTACTTTGACAGTGGATGTTCAAAGCATATGACTGGATTTAGAACTCTGATAGTTGAAGTCAGTCATTGTCCCTCTCATGAGGTTATGTTTGGCAATGGCGAGAAAGGTGTAGTTGTAGGAGTTGGAAAAGTGAAAGGTGATGGTAGACCTGAACTTGACAATGTTCTGTTTGTTAATGGTTTAAATGCTAATTTGATCAGCATAAGCCAACTGTGTGATGAAGGATACAAAGTTAACTACACTAAAGATGAGTGTGTGGTTTCTGATGAGCATAATTAGGTTGTTATGAAAGGTATAAGATCCAAGGATAATTGCTATCAATGGATACCAAAAGAGGTCAGAGTATATGGTAATGTGGTGATTGATGTTGTAACATCAGATGGTAACATCAAGCATGAAAGAATACTGAAAGGGAAATCAGAATTAATGAATTCTGACATAAATTCTTTTAAACGTTTAAAAGAAAAGCGTGTATGGAGGGAGAAAGTCATTGATACTCAAAATCAAGCTCCTTGCCTCAGACCCCCCTTTCCTAGTGTTACAACATCACGCTTCTTCAAAGCCCTGTTCTCGCAACAGATCATCTTTGCCTTCAAGAATCAACCCTTGCTAAACGAATTCATGGCTTCTCCGTCCAAGAAATCTGCGTGTCAAAGTTCTACAAAAGGAATGGATAGGGTTTCCTCAGAAGAGGGATTGCGGAAGAAGCTTTAAATGTAGAACCCATCTCTATGATGCTTCCAGTCTCAGGAAATACTAGACCTGAGAAATTTCAACCTGTAAGAGCTTCAAAAGGTAGTACCTCAAATTAATCCACTCACAAGAAGTTTGAAGATAGCGAGAGTAGAGCATTTGTGACGAGTGTGCTATTTGGAGACAAACCTAGAACTGTTGAGGAAAGGGTAGATGTTGATAAGTGCATGGGGCAGATCGTTGACAAAATTCTTGAGAAAGGACTTCCTATTAAGGGTATATCTAGACCCCTGAGACAAATGGCTGCTGATCAGGGTACAAGAGAAAAGAGTGACATGCAATCTACAAATCTTTACAGATTAGCTGTCTCCGTAATCGAAGATGCTGAGAAGGAAGTTGAAGTTGACACTGAAGCAAATGATATTCATGGTGAAGGGGATGCTGAAGGGGATGTCAGAACATCGCCTAGTAGGGATGCTGAGACTACTCCTGGAGGAGAAAAGAGTACTGATGTGATTAACGTTGATGACTTATCTGATGATGAAGTCATTGGAAGAGCAGTGCCTGGTCTGGCTAAGAGATTAAGGACAAGGAGAGAAAAGCAGGGTGAATCGTCTCCAAAGAAGTCTTCTGATGATAAGAAGAAAAAGACTGTTGTTGGGCCAACAAAAGCTTGGAGTAAGGTCGAGGTGAATCCAAGAAAGAGGAAGATTGTGGAACAATCTGAGTCTGAGCATGATGATGAGGATGGTGTTCAGAACATCACTCATGTCAGAAAATCTATTGCAAAAAGGATTGCAGACAAAGTCCCAGATGTGTCTGTGGATAACATCTCCTTCCACCGTGCAAGCAATGCCTATATGTGGAAGTTTATTTGCCAAAGGAGAATTGCTCTTGAGAGAGAGATTGGCAAAGAAGCCATGGAGATTAAAGAAGTGATGGAAGGAATTAAAGTTGCTGTGTTAATGAAAACTGCGTGTGGATTTTCAAGGTGCTATGATGGCCTGGAAAAGGAATTCATAGCAAATCTTCCTGTAAATATCTCTGACAAGAGCAGTCCAGATTATATGAAGGTCTTTGTCAGAGGAAAATGTGTTGAGTTCTCACCTAAGATTGTCAACAGCTACTTAGGAAGAGAGGATGCTGAGTATACAGAACTGGAGGATACAGATAATGAAGTGTGCAAGGAAATTACTGCTGGACAGGTTAGAGTATGGCCATTAAAAGAAAAGCTACCAACTAGCAAACTGAGTGTGAAGTATGCTATACTACACAGAATTGTAGCTGCAAACTGGGTGCCCACGAATCACAAAACCACCACAGCTGTGGGATTAGGAAGGCTTATCTATGCTGTTGGTACACAAAAAAAGTTTGACTATGGCACATACATATTTAATCAGACTGTAAAACATACAACAACAAATGCTATTAAAATGCCTATAGCATTTCCTTCTCTCATTAGTGAAGTCGTTCTGAGTCAACAACCAGGAATATTGACATGTGCAGATAAAGCATGCAAGAGGGAGTCTCCATTATCCTTGCATCAGAAATTGTTTATGGGAAGTCATGTTGCAGATATTGTCTCAACGTCAAATGCAGGTATCAAGAAGAAAACTTCCAAGGCTGATTTGCTAGCAGAGCTGAAGGCAACCCGCAAAGACTTGGATGTTGTGATTAATACCAGTCTGGCTAGAAAAGAAAAGATTGAGAAGATGATTCAAACTTTGAAATAAGATGATCATGCTGACTCTGAAGATGAAGGACAAGATAGTGCAGATGATGCAAGTTCAGAAGAAGACTAGCTTATTTGCTTTTGCTTCGAGTAATTTTTAGTTTTTTTTTTTGCACTTAGTGTGCTTGGTTATGTAATTTGAATATTGTGCTGTTATATGCACCTGGTTATGTTTCTTTTTCAATGATTTATTTTGCCTGGTTGCTAACTGTGAGGCTAACAATGAGAGCTAGGGTGTACTAACTGTAGTTATTAGGGCTTCTAATTGAAGCTTGTCTAATTATGGCTAAAAAGGGGGAGATGTAGCCAAAGAGAGAAAGCCAAAGGTAAATGATTGTTTAAAAGCTGTCAAATGTTAAGGGAGTTGAGGAGCTGTCAAAGGAATATGCAGAAATTAAGGGGGAGTAATGAGAAATTACTGAACTGCTTGATGAGCTATTAATGAAGGTTCATGATTGAGGGGGAGCAACATTGTTGAAAATTGTTGAAAATTGTTGCTGTTGAAGATGGTGCTGCAGCAGAGTTTTTGTGCTAGATGCTGAAGTAAATTAAAGATGCTACTAATGTTGAATTGTGTGCAGCTGTAGCTGTTTTGCAGCATAATGATATATGCTGAAGTTTTTATGTGAGCAGCAGAGTTTTGTGAAGAAAAGATGTTACTGCTGATATGTTACTGCTGATATGTTACTACTAATGCTGCTGCTTGGAGTTTCAAGATTATTGATTAAAGTTTTTCCGCTGCTAAAGTCTCTGAAGGTGCAGAGATTGTTTTAGCCAAAATTAGCCAAAGGGGGAGATTGTTAGTTCTTGGATTGGCTGGAATTTTGGTAAAACAAAGTATATTCAATGTTGATGTCAAGGTGGTGATGCTGCAACATTGAGTTTTAACACTGGGTTGTGTTAAGTATGTAATTGCTGAAGTTGGGTGTCTGATGTCACATGGCGATGTTGTAACATCAGATCTGCAGAATTAATAACATCAGGCTGTGATGTTGTTAGGGTTGCATATTAGCTGGAATTGTGGAGAGCAAGCTGTCTCATTGGATGCGAATATCTTGGGATAGATATTTTCTGCTGCATAGGAGATCTGGTGCAGATTTATAGGAGATTTAAAAGGTTGAAGATTTAAAAAGATTTTAGGAGAAAAATCTGTTTTAAATATTCAGTTTTAAACAACAAATCTGGTCAGATATTGTAGCAAGTCCACGACCAATTCAAGGAGCTATATAAAGCGCACAAGACCAAAGGAAAAAGTACAGAAATACAGAGAGAAGATCAAGAGCATAGGCTGAGTGTCTTGAGTATTTTGTTCGAGTTGTATAACCAGAATTCTAGGGTGAATTGATGAGTCGTATTCTGTCCTCTCTTAGAAGCTGTGAAGCAATAGAGAGTTGTTACTTGATCAAAGCTGTGAAGCAGGATCAAGGTTTCTCAAAGAGGTTGTTCTTTGAGTGTTTTAGGGATTGAGTAGTGTTCTCATATCTAAGTGGGTTCTTAGGTAGAAAGTCACTAGTAGGAATTAAGTTTAGGAGATTGTCAACTGGGTTGTTGAGTCTGTAAATTAATTCTACAAGTAGTGAATTTCATCCCTGGCTTGGTAGCCCCCAGACGTAGGTAGTTAGACCGAACTGGGTGAACAATTCCTTGTGTGCTTTGTTACTGTTATTGCGTTCCATTGTGCAGAGTGTGTTGTTGTGACATCACACCTTAACATCACACGTATGATACAAGAATTTCAGGGATTGTGTGGCTGGTAAGAGTATTCTAGTATTAGATGGCGTGCGCCATATGACTTTCACTGCATGGTTAGAAATTTTCTCCTTGGGGCAGCTCTCCTGTGTGAGTGTCTGCCGAGGACTTTTATTCTGTTGCTTTTAGATTGTATTATGACTTATCTACACTTCCTATCCTTTGACGCGTGGTCGTCTGTTTGTATAGTAGATCTACGTGAAAAAAAATTGTTAAGCTAATCTCTTTTATGAAACATGTTGAGCTCTCGAAACATTACTAACTATAAATTATTGCGGTATCGTTTTTTAAAAAAGAAAAAAAAAGGACACTATTTTCGTACATAGGAAACCTTTAAATAAGTTATTGATGAAATCATTACCCTTTTAAAATACACTCTCGCTGTTAAAAATTGGGGTGTTACACTCTCTCTCTATCTCTCTATCTCTCTCTCCCACTCACTGTCCTTTCTCTCTTTCTTCCTTCTCCCTCTTCTTCTTCCTTCTCCCCCTTCTTCTTCCTTCTTCCTCTTTTACAAATCACAATGATTATCTTCCAAAAAACAAATCCAGATCTGTTATCAACAATATCGCTTTCGAAACCCTAAGCGAAGTGATTGCAGATTTTTTGGTTTTATATAGATTTGTATAGATCTGCCTATAACGTTTAGATTTTTAGATTTTTTGTTCTATCTTTTTTGGTTTCCCATTTAGCTATACTTGTTCTGGAGATGTTGTTCTTATGGTCAAATGCATCTAGTTTCATCAACAAGTAAGTTGCTTTTACTGTGATTCAATTTGGGATTTTGATGTATTTCATTTTCTATTAGTTGATTGAGTTTTCGTGTTTTGATTTTGATTAGAACTCCAACAAAGATCACACATGTGCACATTCCTGAGGAACCTGTTTTACAGATTGCCTTTGCTATTATAATTGAGATCAATCGCGCTTTGAGCAAGATTCCCAAAGGACCTTTGAAAGACAAAAAGAAAGATTGAAGGGATAACAAGTATATTTTTTTTCGGTTTTTAGGGTTTCCCGTATTAGGTAATATGAAGTAAGTGTTTAACTTTTCTGCATTAGGGTTTCCCGTGAAAGTTGTATGTATTTCCTATAGACACATATCTTGCTGAAGCGTCAAACTGCAAACACTTTCTTCTATCCAACACTTTTCCTCACATCGCTGGTCATACCAAAGAGCATCCCAATGACCACTTCCACCAAAGGCCAAAGCAGCAGAGGCGCGTCGAGTATACCCCACAAAGGTTTCTTGTTTCTCCTCCATAACACGCCTAGACAAATTGGCCAGATATGAGAAATCCTTCTCTGAAGGAGGAACCTGACATTATCATGAGGAGCTTGGGCCCGACCCCATAAGTAACGGAAGGGCCAGAAAACCCAAAGCACTTTGCGACCTCTAAAGATAATTAAAAGCAGTAACACTTCCAGAAGGCTCCAAAGTATTAGAAGGGCATACTTCAGTTCCTACTAGCCATATTCCCTTCCCTTAAAAGCCAGATCGTTACTTTATCCTTCATTGAATCTTCACACAATCATTATCAAAGTAAACACATAACGAGTAAGTAAATTGAAAGCAAATATGCCAAGAACTTCCATAACTTATAGAAAATAATCTTCCTTTCTTTTCAGGTATAAACCTCCATCAACAATCGGGTATCAGGCATTTCAAGAATTTTGGGTCGACCTTTGGAGGAGGAACACCGCTAATGAAATAACCTGGGTCGTTGATAAAACTCATCAACAACTTCTTCTAGTACAACTTTTCTTAGGAAATGTCCTCCTTTTTGTATGCATATAAACTAATTCCCATGAGGAAATGACTCTCAGTCCAACACTTGAGGAGCAACTCAACATATTTACCCTCTGCTCAATCTTCAACAGCGTAAACCGTTGCATGAGCTTTTGGACGAATGAGGGTAACCGGGAAGAATCGATCTTTAAATTGTTGCAAACTTTTAGAGAAAGCCCCAGACAGTTGGCACTAGATAAACTTATCCTTTACCTCGCGTCTGAATTACATGGCTACACTGAAATCGGAAGAGATGAAAGAAAATGGTTAAAGAAGGCTTCCCTTCAAGTATTCACACCAATATTGAAAGACTTTGAAATACACCTTTCTTGCTGGATGAAGTTGCGAAGAAGCCACTAATAGATGCTTAAAAACGTCCATCTTAAAAGCATTGAAGGGCAAGCGACACTGCTACATAAAACCATTTCACAACAGTTAAAAAAGGGATACGACCGCGTTTGACCAACTGTTGTGAGATAAGGGGTGATTGTATGTATGGTGTTTTCCACAACGGCCATGCAACCATGATTATAAACTATGTAAACCACTACCTATCACAAGGTTACTTCAAACAACCTTTGTCTTATTCTTTAATGCATAACATTTAACAATGGTTGTTCTAAACAACCGTTGCGATATATACATTAAGTTTATTATAAATTATGTGGAATGCTTATTTCGCCAATTCCCACTAAACATATAACCTTTCAATCTGATCTAAAACATTATAATATAACAAATTAAGTTATATTATAAAAACAAGTTACACATTTAATGCTGGACAAGAATTCTTCAGCCCGTTATCTGTATTTCGCTATTTAACTGTTAGAACTTGGTTTAATGCTCCTAGTTCTTCAACCTTCTCATCCTTCACCTCTAGTTCATTTTGAAAAAAATTATTTACTCTGAAAACAAAATTATAGGTGGAAAAAGAAGTAATTGAAGAACTATAAGTATTAAACCAAATTCTAACGGTTAAAGAGCGAAATGCAGATAACGGGCTGAAGAATTCTTGTCTAGAATTGAACGTGTAACTTGTTTTCTAATATAACTTTATCTATCATACTATAATTTTCTAATGCAATATGAAAAAGTTAGATATTCAGTAAGACATTGGAAAAACACTCAAACCACATAAGATATAATAAACTCATATTTTAAACAAGCATCATCAACAACATTCATCAACGACAAACCTTAAATAGCATACAAAATACTATTAGAATAATATAAGCAAGTGTGATTAAGTGAGGAAATAGTCTCACATTGGATAAGAATGTGCTTACTTGAGCATTTATAAGTGGAAGAACTCACTCACCTATCACCTAAAGGTTTTAGGTGGACAAATGGTGTGTCTCTTACAAAAGGTGCCTAACCCTACACTATGTATCAATGTTCCCTAGTGTTAAATCCCTCTAACATGGTATCTAGAACCCTGGTTCGTAAAGGGACCGACTTACTTGTATCGAAATGCCCAGGAAGTGGTGTCCCGTTGAAATCGAAACGCCCTGGTTCGTAAAGGGACCGACTTACTTGTATCGAAATGCCCAGGAAGTGGTGTCCCTTTGAAATCGAAATGCCCAAGGATGAGGTTTATTCGAAATACCTAATAAGAGGTGCCTAGTAATAGGTGTCAACGGCGGTACAAATATATGTTGACAAAAGAGTTTCCACATGAGGGGAAGCATTGTGCACTCACACTTGAGGGGGAGTGTTGGGAATAATATAACAAGTGTGAGTAGTATGGATAATAGTCCCACATTGGATAGGAATGTGGTGACTTGAGTATTTATAAGTGGGAGAACCTTTACACCTATCACCTTAAGGTTTTGGGTGGATATGTGGTGTCTCTCTCACTTGTGTTGCTCTTGGCCTAATATTCAATGCTCCCTAGTCTAAAACTCCTCTAAAATGGTATCATGAGCCTAGTTCATAAAGGGACCGACTTACATGTATCGAAATGCCCAGGAAGTGGTGTCCCGTTGAAATCAAAATGCCCAAGGAGGAGGTGTATTCGAAATACCTAATAAGAGGTGTCTTGAAAAAGGTGTCGACGACGGTACAAGTATAAAAAAAGGGGAACATTGTAGACTCACACTTGAGGGGGAGTGTTGGAATAATATAAGCAAGTGTGAGTAAGTGGGAAAATAGTCCCACATTGGATATGAATATGGTGACTTGAGCATTTATAAGTGGGAGAACCCACTCATCTATCACCTTAAGGTTTTAGGTGGACAAGTGGTGTGTCTCTCACAAAGGTGCCTAGTCCTACACTATGTATCAATGCTCCCTAGTAAACTCCCCCATCAAATGGTATTAGAGCCTGGTTCGTAAAGGGACCGACTTACTTGTATGAAATGCCCAGGAAGTGGTGTTCCGTTGAAATCAAAACGCCGAAAGAAGAGGTGTATTCGAAATACCTAATAAGAGGTGCCTTGAAAAAGGTGTCAACAGTGGTACACTAGTATCAGTGTTCCCTAATGTAAAACTCCTCCAACAAATACAACAAATAACTCTTATTAAAAACAACAAAATCATTAACACATATCATAAACTACATACAACATATAACTTTTGTTAACAACAACAACAACATATCAACTCATAGAATGCTTTAGAAACGTATCTGTCTCATAATGACATCCATAATGAAAGGAGGATGAAACTGAAGTGAGAGCTGCAAACTTGTGTTAATTTTGAATGGATGTCATTCTTCGTCTTTCACACAAGTTTGCAGCACTCACTTTAACTCCATCCTCGTTAGTTTTTTATTTATTTACCATCCCTACCTACAAGTCAAAACAGACAGAAAGTTCAAACATTATGAAACAAGCTGTTGAAATGTAAACAATAATACATAAACAAAATTTGAAACATAAACTATTGCAAAGACGAACTTGTAAGGTAGCCATTTACTAAGATACGAGTTTGCAACAAAGGTAACCCTTTGAAGAATACAAGTTTGCTGAATAAGTTTAAGGTTTCCATATGAGAGAGACGATTGACAGAGATGTTAGAATTTTGTGTTGAGAGAGACGAGTGAAAGAGATGTTAGAATTTTGTTTTGAGATAGACAACTCTTATGTATTGAAGCGAGAGAAAAGTTTGCTTATATATGAATATATAACACCTTTCACCACAGTTGATAATACGAACCGTGATGAAATGGTTACACCTTACACCGCAATTGATTATAAGAACCGTGGTGACATACAAGGTCAAACCAATAATGTCACGAAATTTTTTAAAAATATATTTTAAAAAAAAGTTATATTTAATAATATTTTAACTTTCAATAATATATATTTATATCGCCGGATGTCAAAATTATTTTTTTAATTTATAAAAAGTAAGTAAAAAAAACTTTTGATATTTTAATTTTCAATATTTAAATTTTTATTTTTTAGAATAATTCAATTTATATAAGAAAAGGGATGGTGCACTACCATTAAACCCTTTGTTAAGAGAAAAGGGACGGTGCACTGACAGTGTAAATTATATTTACACTGTCAACCAATGACAACCATGTATCCCGCCAAGTCAGCCTTTAAATTTTAAATTGTTTATATGATTTGACACTATAAAATATTTTAATTGGATGTATGTGTAATACTTTTTTACACCGACAGTGCACTACCATTAAACCCTTTGTTTTAGCTTAATTTTTTTTTTTTTGTATTTTTAAGAAATATTTTAATATAAATCAATATTTTTATTTATGAGAAATTAATATTTTTTATACAATCTCAACATTTTCAAATTCACCAATTTGAAACTAAATTTAAATTTTAAAATATCAATATTACATTATTTTCTACGAAAATCTACCAAAACGCAAAGTATTAATTTTGTTAGTGATATAAATAAAAATAAAGCTTCAAATTCACACACGTTGATTTTCCTTCCCTCCCTCTCTCCCATCATTCAAACGTGAATCTTGTCTCAGTCTCCCGTTGGCAGTTGTAGTAGAGCTCCATTCTCATTTCTCAGCACAGGGTTCACTTTCTCTCCTCGTTTCACTCTTTTATCTCCAATTCTAGCATTTTCTTCACTTTCACTGTGCTTAGGGTTTTGCTTCACCCACGCCATCTCCTCAAATCGCTTTAGCTGAATCGCTTCACATTTTGAATTTTCTGTAAAAGCTCGGTCTCTTTTAGCGTTAGATATGGAAACGGATGAGTCATGTCGAGTGCTCCCTTTTCAGCTTCAATTTGATAAACCCCTTGCTTCTCAGGTATTCTGCATTTCCAATCTATGTTACTGTTGAGTTTTATACGATGTGTTGTATTTACAGTTTGTTTGATTTTGTGAATGAAATTCCAATAACAGGTGAAAATCGCGGAGTGGAATCCAGAGAAGGATTTGCTTGCTATGGTTTCTGATGACTCTAAGATCTTGCTTCATCGTTTCAATTGGCAACGCTTGTGGACCATAACTCCAGGTCTCTTTTTCTCTTTTGTTTTCTTTCCATTTTTATTTTGATGGAAAAATTGCTTATATTTGAGTTTGTGATGAAATGGCTGGAATTTTGAACTGTTTTGGAACAATAAACACTTTACTGTTCTGGTTTGTAATTTAGATTTTGAAGTCATGATTCATGTTTGTGTACCAAATAGTGCTACAGTTTCTGTGCCCGGGTGTTGACTGAACATCTCTTTTTATGCAGGAAGATGCGTAACGTCCTTGTGTTGGCGTCCTGATGGAAAGGCAATTGCTGTTGGGCTTGATGACGGAACCTTGTCACTGTATGATGTTGAAGTGGGTAGTTGTTTTACTTTTCCAGGATGAATACTTCCAGTCATTTGTTCTTTTAACTTTTTTATTGTTTAAATTGTGTGTTAATAAATGTATTTCATACCGTGCCTTAGAAATTTAAAGGGAAACAACTACTGTTTTTTGATCTTTTAAGATATCATAGACTGGCTGTTAGTTCTGAGGTACACCAGAGTAAACAAGCTACGATAACTCATGTCTGGTCTCAAATATGATTTTGTATGGATTTGTTTGATACTTTGAATTCTAGACTTTGCGTACTTTTACTGTTGTATTATGGAAATCTATACTAACCATAATAGTGGACCAAAGATTCTGCTTGTTCAATTGTTTGATGATATGATATTTGAAATTTGCTAGGCTAACAAGTACTAACAAATAAGCAACGTGATAATTTTCAATATAAGGAAGGAATATCAGTCAAAATCCAACAATGTTACTTGAAACAAACTTGATTTTCAATCAAAGGGGAGCCTTGATGCAAAGGTTTGAATTGTTGTCATGTGACTGGGAGGTCACATATTCAAGTTATGGATCCAGTGTCTTGCAAATGCAATGCAAGTTTGCTTACAATTAATCTGCAATGGGTCTAATGGCCTTAGATCCCACAAAGGGAAGAACTTCTTAGTACTAGGCTGCCAGTTTTTCCTAGGAAGATTATAGAGACTTAGACTCTTAGAATGTATTACCCGATAGAAAGAGGGGGACTGTTCCTTTTGAATGTTGCCTTTTCTTTTGGGCGGTTTGTGGATAGTGTTTATGATTAATTTTGCTTTGATTTTTTAAGTAACATATCTAATTCCTGATTTTTCATATACGGCAGAATGGGAAGTTGTTAAGAAGCTTAAAACTACATGGTGCTGCCATCGTTTGTCTCAATTGGGAGGAGGACAACCACCTAATTAATGTATGCTTCTTCCCATCCGATGCCTATTTTTCATAATTAGTTTGATTGATAACATTTGATTTAGTGGAATGCCTTAATGATACTAACAATATTCAAAAATAAGATTTCTATGTTAATTCTGCCTTGATTTTGGAAAATCCAAGTGACACTCACATGATGCTTAACCAAGTTTTAGACTATGAATATCAAATTATTCTTCGTATGTGCAGGCAAGGCGTGTAATATGGATGCACAGCACATGCTTGTTTTCTTTCTAGTATTCTGATTTTCTCTCTCTATCATACAGGATGAACATTGCCACACTTCAAAGTATGAAGATAGAACCTCCCGTTTCTTTCCTCCTGCTCCAAAAGTTCCTCGAATGCCTGGATTGATATCTGGGGATAATGGCTTCATGGATGACGGTGAAGATTCCTTTGAGGAACTGTCAAATTCTTCTCACCAACGATTCAATGTCTTATGTAGTGGAGACAAAGATGGGAATATATGTTTTAGTATATTTGGCATCTTTCCTATAGGGAGAACTGTAAGTCATTGTCGTAGAGCGTAGCATTTTTTATGAATAAATTGCTCAAGTGTGATGTGGGAATATCATCCTAATTGAATTATATTTCAGCATCAGAATGCTTAAGATCTAATTGAGGTTAAGCTTGCAGCCATAATTAATATTTGATTGATGGGCTAACTAAAGTAGCTAAAGATACCCTCTTAAATAGTTTCCTGCAGCAAATGGGGTAACTATTGTGGTGCTGTTGATTTGTTTTAGATCTAAGCCCTGTAATCTACCCTTCCTGCTCATATGTTTTTCCTTGGTGGTCCGTGAGCTTACGTTATTTTTCACAGTCTGAGTAATATAATATGCTGAAATTTTTGGGATTGGACTGATAAGGAGGCATATAAATGAAAGGGGTGACAAAGAGAGATCATATTTTTTGGATTTTATATAAATATGATACATTACTCTGACTTGCTAACTATTATGACCAATAAGTGCTTACTCTGGTATAGTACTTTATTTACAAAGAAGATTTTCCTAATAACGTAATAATTAAAACATATATCTCTTGACAGATATTATGCATATTGTTGATATTATGAAAAACTTTTTGCATACAAATTCTTGTGAAATAAACACTAAGCATGGTAATTAAATTTGCCTTATTTATTTCTTTATTGCCTTTTGTAAAATAAACACTAAATGTGTGCTTCTCAATTTCCTTTTTCAATTGATATTAAAAAAATCTTATGCCTGTTGGTGTTTCAGAACATACACAAACTCACTTTTCCTACTTCTAGTGATGGTGCAGAAAGAAGTAAAAGGCTTTTGAGTCCTTCTATACACAAGGTAGATTCTCTCTCTATTTTGAGTATTGAACTTCATTTGAGGGCTACCTTCCCCTTAATTGGGGACAGACGTAGAAAACACACAATAGATTGTTGATGTTTGAAATAAACTAGTAGGATTTATTATCATATGAATTAGTATTTTCAACTTAGAAAATATGAGAAAAGGAGCAAACTGAAAGCAGCAGAAGAATGAACTACCTCAAAGATGACATTACATTCTACCCTGGTTGAAATTCTGCCAAAATACTACTGAACTATTGGATCCAACGTTTATGGTAATACTCAGTTCAATAGAGAAGTATTTGTTGTACTGTTATTATGCTATGTAATGCAATATAATGTGCTTTAGCTCGCTATGCTATTGACCTAGCTGCCGGCCGTTAGAATCATTAAATTTTGTTAGGAGTCTGAATGAGCTCACTAACTACAAGGGTAACAGAACCTGTCAGAGGTTTATCTCTTCAAGGTTTCTTCCATAGTCTCTTTTTCTTACCTTTTTAATGGTTTTTTGATTTCTGTCATAACACCACCCACACAATTTTTTTAGTGGTAAAAGTAGAGGGGTGGAAGTGAGATTTCAAGTTCAATTCATATTGATTGACGCACAAATGAATCATTGAATAAAAAAAAAGTTGAAATGACAAGTTGCATAAGTTAATTAAAAACTGTCATGATATTAGGAAACTCAGTGAAAGAGATAAAAAACTTAAGAAAAAATAGTCTTATCCAATGAAAGTAACGAGAGAAAAATTCTTCGTCACAAGAAGGGGTCACTTCCATCACAATAACATCAGACAACTCTGTTTCCTTGCTACTTGCCTCTTCAACATTCCAAAGGCCCCTATTTAACTATGAACCCGTGCCCCTTAATACCAGCTGATACAATTTGTAACTGACTGTAACTGTTGTATTACAATTTAAACCAGGGTCCCTTAATATCACACAATAAACCAGCTCTCACAGTTTCTAATTGACTTTAATAACCGGATTACAATTTTATCCTCCTGAAGTACACTTTCCAGACCATGCCTCTTTAATTACGCTCAAGCCTGTTATGCCAAAAATAAAAAACTTAAGCTATTGGGCGAAGGCACATGAATTTTAATCACATTTCTGACACACCCCATCATGCCAGAGCCTTTTGGGCTTGAAGCGTGGCCAATACATTGTCACACTTACCTCTGCTGGAACTAAACATTTTATTTGAATAATGGAGGCAACACACGTCAAACTCTTGACTACTTTCTCACAGAAGTTCTCATAAGTAACATGCTATAAATCGATTCTTTCAAAAGCTTTAGTTGATAGATGAATGCACATGCATGTCTAGCAATGCCTTAGTAATTTATATGTTGAAGATAACATTTTTACATGCCACTAGGTTGCTTTATCAAACGATCTTCGTCGTTTGATAGTCATGTGCTCAGGACTCCTTGTTGATGATAAGAGTGTTATTCACATGGCTGGGCATAATGAACTTGGCTTGCATTGCTTAGCCCTGAACACAGCTATATTTTGGAATAGGTAAACATTATGATCTATTGTATTTTTTCAAAACACGTTTTTTAATTTCCTTGCAAAATATAAAACCTTATGTCTGTCAGACAAACACAAATGAAAATGGGTTAATCATGCTTTATAATGGACATTCCTTCTTCCTCTTATTTCTGCAATTTGGTTCCCTCTATCCATGTACAGGAAATATGAGCTTCATCAGGTAGCTCAGCAAGCTTCTAACATCGAGGATTTAACTGAGGTTGTTCGGGCATCATTATCTGTCATGTCTAGGCAGTGGTCTGATGCCATGCATACATTCAAGGAGAAGTTCAACTCTTTGTCTACTCTGATTATGGATCACGGTAACTTAAAAACCCTAGATTTTTTTGTTATATCCTAATAAATTTAAGTAAAGAGAGAAATTGAAGAGAGAATTTGCCCAAATTCTGAAGATATGAATATGTATTAACTGAATAAAGAAATGTAATACTCCCTCCGGTTTCATATATAAGCAACTTTACAAAAAAGCTCACTCTTTCTAATTTTACCCCTACTTTTTGCCTTGGAAATCGTTAAAAATATAGAAATATGAAAAAAAAGTAGGGGTATATTTGGTATAATGACATTGAATGTAATAATTATAGGTGATATTTGCTTATATTTAAGACCACTGGATTTTTTTTTGTTGCTTATATTCGAGACCGGAGGGAACACATGCTATTTATATTATAGTCCGATGATTCTAGAAGTACTTATAACTAACAGAAACTTGCTATTAACTGACACAGCACTACAACTGAAAGACAAGCCAGATGACTCTATTACACTAACTGTTACTATATTTTGTGCATATAATGCTATAATATCCTTTTACTAATTTTTTCTATCATTTATTACTAGGACTTAATTCCTCTCCCCAAGAGGAGTTTCTGAGCCTTTTGGGCGGTGCAAGGACTAGTCCGGCAGTTCACCAATTTCTTGTTAGCACTCTTGGTGAAATGGTATACAGAAAGCTTTATATAACTTATCACATGTTTGGTTATTCATGAATAGGTTATGAGTGTAGTTTTAATTCAGCAAGTTTATTACTTCACAGGGTGTCAAGCGCATTTCGAAGGTTCTCTGCGGTGCTGGAAAGGAACTTCAACGTATTGTTTTGGAACACCTCCAGGTACAACATTGCACCGTCCCATGTGCATAATATTTACTAAATTGCAGTAAAATGTGTCACTGTTTGAATTTTGAAAGCATATAATTTTAAAGTTCATGTCAGATAGGTGATAACTTCTTGTTGCATAATATCACAGGCTTTTGACAAAGGCCGATATAGACTCTGTCAAGGTCTTTTTTTTTTTTTTTCTTTTTCTAATACTTTTCTTCAAGCCACATTAGAGAGTTTAAGCTAGGTCATTGTTTCACTCCTGCCTCGTCTTACTAAAGTAGGCGGATGGGCAAGTCGGCTGATCTGCTCCTGGCATAATGGTTTGGGGCATCAGATGCTGTTGTTGTCTGTGGTCATCCTGAAGTGGCTTAAGTTCAATATATTGCAGAAGAATTGGAATTGAAATTATAATACTAAGGACTTATGGTAGTGTATTATATAAATTGTTAAGAGATGAAAAATTTATGTACATTTGCGAATATAGTAAAGTTTAGGATAATCAGTTTTTCCATTCTTGATATGGTAGTAGAACTTCATTAGCTTTTTACTCAAACTATATGTACAAACTCCACTCTTATACATTTATATAATGAATTTGTCAGCCCGCTGCAGAAGTTATGGGATTCAGAATGGGAGAACTAAGAGGGCTTTCAAGATGGCGTGCACGATATCATGACATTGGTTTGGATGAACCACTCATAAGCAATGCAACAGAAAAGGCTGGTATGCTACTTGTTCAAGTTGAACGATTTATGAGGGTTCTTTCATCTGTCTTGCAGCAGGTGTGCCTTTGAAATGGAGATCTTACAAGTTTTAACTTTATTATTCCCAATGTATGCTCATTACTCATAAGATTTATCATAGTCCCGATTTCTAAATTTGAGTTTCATATATTCTTGCTAAAATTTTCCAAAGAGTCCTAAACTTTCTAAGACATGTAAGCCAGTATAACTATCAAGTGCCTTTTTGGGTATCCGGTGAAACCACAATTACTTTTGTCTTAAAAAGTTTGTACTATCTCCTTACTTTACTATATGAACACATATTCGGAGATCATTTCTTAACAAAATTATTTCAAAAGATGTCCATGTCTACATTTTTGTAAAAGCCTGTTCTGTCTGGTAATTTTATCTTTGCTGGTTTCTCACATATCCTCAACCAGTATTCAAACTTCTTCAACTGGCTATTAAAGTGTATAAAATTACTCATGTCAGAACCAAGCGACCAGCTTCTTCCATATAACAGGTTTGTCTAGCCATTCCTTATTATTTGGATTGGAGATTGTGAGGTAAGCATCTCTAGTTGTTTTCTGTTATTCCTAGGAAGCTGTGTGACAGCTGTAATTCAGCACATGTCAAAATAGAATGCCACATCAGCATAACTGCCTCAGAGTTAGTTAGGTCTGAGTGCAGGTTAAGCTGATGCTGGGTGCAGGATAACACAAGTATAAGTCCCTAGAATCTCTCTAAACAGATAAGAGTTGTAATGAACAGTTTCAATATATGAAAATATAAAAGTGTTTCTCTAAATTTTCCTTTCTTCAACAGAGATGTTATGTTATTTTTCTTTTTCTACTTTTGGTTTTGGCAGTGAACTTGTTATTATATTTCTGAAGTTTCTGTATGAACAAGATCCAGTTAAGCAACTGCTGGATATATCAGAAGCAGATTACAATGTTGAAATTGATTTGTAAGTTTTTTTTGTCTAATTCCAATCCATTTCATATTTTATCTAAATCTATTGTCAATTTGAACCAGTGTTATCAAATATCCGTAATTGCGGCGCCATGGCGGATATATGTGGCGTTTTTTGGGCTTGTCGCAATAGTAAATATCAGCCGATATTGCGGGTTTTTTCCACCATAATCCGCTATAACGGCGCTGCAAAGTGTCTAGTATGACGGAGTTTTGGCTCTCCGCCATGGACCGCCATCCGCCATAGACAACACTCATTTGAACTGTACATTATTGTCATGTCTTTGTTGCGGTGTTGGCTCAACTGTAGCTTGTGCGCTTGTGCAACTATTATAGAGTTTAGGAAATGAGATATGAAATAAGTGGTAATTTGTTATATCATAGATTCATTATGATTTTTAATTTGTAAACCAAACCAGATCTTTGTGATGGAGTTTGATTTTAAACCTCTGCTACTGCTACTAATAATTTTCTACCTAATAGACGAGGAAATGTTACTCAACAAAAGAAAATGAGCATTTAAAGAACATAGGTGTGAGATTCACGCTCGAAGGAAATGATTAAAGAAAAAAAAGTGACAACTGCACCAAGCTTGCATGTCTTTTTCAGTCAATGGCAAAGACACCCCCTGAAAAAAGAGAACTGGCATCACTAAGCACCTTAGTTAAGTAAAAAAAACTACCTTATTCGATAGTTAAAACTTAGAAGTAAAAATTTATCTTCAGATTCTGGCATCCCTTTTTTTTTTCTGGTAGTAATTCTGGCATCCCTTTCTAACTGCTGAAATACGAGAGAAAGAGATAATTAGATAAAACCGTGTCTACAAATAACACTACAGAGGTTCTATTATATAATGAATTGCATAATTAGTTGTATTAATTGCACAAAAAATATACTATGTTATATTTACGGAATATGTTAAGGAATATTCTTTTCTAAATATATATACACGAATATCAACACTCCCTCTCAGGAGCATATAAGTCAAATGTACCAAACTTGCCACATATATAATTAGTTCTGAGACCTCTTAGGGTCTTTGTAAACACGGTAGCCAATTGATTATTAGAGTTTAAAGAGCTTGTGACAATGTCACCCGATTCAATCTCCTCTCTAACAAAGTGACAATCTATCTCAATATGTTTGGTCCTCTCATAGAAGATAGGATTCGAAGCAATATGCAATGCAGTTTGATTATCACAAATAAGTGTCATCGGTCTTGCTTCTTCAAATTGAAGTTCCTTGAGCAATTGCTTCAACCAAATAAGCTCACATGGTACCAATGCTATGACCATATATTCTGCCTCGACACTCGATCTTGCAACTAAATTTTGTTTCTTACTTTCTCAAGATATCAAGTTTTCTCCAACGTACACAATACTCAAAAGTGGATTGTATTCGTCTATCAATGGGTGGGCCTGCCCAATCAAAATCAGAGTATCCAACTATTTTAGTATGTCCTCTATTTTCATATATAAGACTTTTTCTTAGAGCACCTTTGATGTATCTCAGAATTCAGATGACAACATCCATGTGTTCTTGGCAAGGAGAATTCAAGCTTGCCGCACTAACTGCAAAAGAAATGTTCAGACAAGTGACTATGAAATAATTCAGTTTTTTAACCAATCTCCTATACCTTTCTGAGTCAGATAGAGTCTCCCCTTGGTTGGGTAGGAGTTTGATACTTGAATCCATAGGAGTATCAGTTGATTTAGCGTTCAACAAACTGGTTTCTTCAATAATGTCCATAGCATATTTCCTTAGAGAAATTACCAAACCAAAACACAATAGGTAGGAGATAACCGATGGTAAAACACAATTATAAATAAGATGAGAATTACAGGTTGAATGATTACCTTTACAGATGATCAATGGGGTGATCAGGAGATGAAGTCAAAACAAAGGTGAAGGCATTTGGAATAGAAGCTGAATCACGTGGTCCAAACCTTCTTTCATAGGTAATACCACTACCGATTCAATGGTGGTGGAGACTCAGTTGAAGAGGACACATCTATTAGAACTGGTGGACTAGAAGATAAGTGAGTGGACTCAACCGACTCAAAATAGGGAACATGCAAAACTTGATCTAAATTGGTTGTAGGAACATGAGTTGGGAAATCATGGTATGTCCTCAAAGAATGTAAATATCTGCAGACGTGTAGAAGGACATTAATATTGGTATCCCTTTTGGACACAAGAGTAACCTAGGAAAACACATTTGACAACACGAGCAAACATCTTATCACGACCTAGAGTCAAATCACGAACAAAACAGGTACAACCCAAGACACGAGGGGAAAAACATATAAGGGGCCCGTAGCGTGCAACAAGGAATTAGGAATCTGATCAATTAACACAAGGATGGCTCCAGTTATTTAAATACTCAACAAATATGAATAAAATAGTCTCTTGGGCACCACATAAAAAACAACTAGGATTTTAAACCATGCCTCTAAATACCAACTTCAGAAGATTGAATATGTGATTCTATTATGTAAGCAGAATATACATTTATAGGAACGATTAAATACAATTATATCCTAATGTATACTAATAATAAAAACAATATCTCAACACTCCTTAACAATACAATGTTGCTGAGAGAAAAAACCGACACTTAGTTATAACGACCCATACCACTCTCCTTCACAATAATGCACTCCTTGTTTTTGTGGAGATGTGATCCTTACATAATGCTACTTAATCAATCACACGCCCTCCTCTGTACTCGATAACCAGGTACCACATTCCATTTTGTTCCCCCCAAGATCTTTACTATCTGCCACTTCGTGTCTTTAGTTGCAAAATCTCTCAATTGTCTTTTCCTTGGTTACTCTGTATGTAGAAAGGTTATTCTCCAGATCTTTGTCGATATATTGTATATGTCGACTTTAGCTTCTTCGAGACTCATCCTTTTTCCCTTCTATTTTGTAAAGAGCCCAATGATTATGATTAGTCACAGTCTTTTTCTCTAGAGGTCGGAACCATTCTAATTGCACCTGTGCTAGCCACTATCCTTGTGCGCGTTTCTATTACCACACCACCCTTTGCACCTATCAACAGAGGCCATGTCCACCACCCGCTCCTCAAGACTCGTTCACTGCTCTATCAAACTCTCGACCCTCACCTTCTACATTGGAAATATCCATTGCTTTACGTAAAGGTAGGAGGTCATCTCGAAATCCTAATCTTGTTTATGCTTGTGATTTGTGTTAAGAGTCCCACATTGGATAATATATGGCCTGAACATACGTTTATAAGTGGAGCAGTCTTCACTCTATCAACCGGTTTTGTAGGGTTGAGTTAGACCCAATCACATTTTTTGACATGGTATTAAGAGTCTCGTTTAAGATCCGGTGGGCCACCTACTATGGTTTCCGCTATCGGACCACCCACCATTTATTTCCACTAGGCAGTCCTCGCTCTACCAACTGGTTTTGTAGGGTTGAGTTAGACTCAATCACATTTCTTGACAATTTGAATTATCAACAATTATCTACATCCTACTATGCTTTTGTGGTTTCGTTGGATTATGTGTCTATTCCTAAAACTACAGGTGAAGATATATCTGACCCTGGATGACGACAAGCAATGATTGATGAGATGTCAGCTTTGCACTCCAATGATACTTATGATTTAGTTTCTTTACCTCGTGGAAAAACTACAATGGATTGTCGATGGTTCTATACAGTTAAAATTGAGCCTGCTGGAAAGATTGACCGCCTAAAACTTGCCTCGTAGCGAAAGGATACACAGATCTTTGGCCTTGACTATGGAGCTTCCTTTTCTCTAGTTGCCAAGATTGCATCCGTTCGCCTTTTCTTGCCTTAGCTGCTAATCATTAATGACCGCTCCATCAACTGGACATTAAAAATGCCTTCCTACATGGGAAATTACAAGAGGAGGTGTACATGGAGCAACCACCAGGATTACTGTTAATGGTGGTGCTTCTCACCTCGCATGAACATGTCAATCAATTGTTTCATTGAAACTTTCCATTTTTTCGCAAGCAGTAGCATAGGAACAATCAATTGTAGCTTTCATCAATCGATTGTTTGATGAATAAAATGTTTTTTTTTTTCTTTATAAAAGATATGCCATGAATGTAAAAGATGCATAACTTTTAAGAATGATTTATATCAAATGACTTTGAGCACCTAACATATATACACCAATGAATTGCCATTAGTACCTCATTATGAGATCAAAACTTTTGAATTCAACATCCAATAGCTTGAGCTCTCTTGATAATTGATTAAGGTAGACTTCAACGTTTTTCTTCTTTGATAAGCTTCATCAATCTTTGTCTTCATCAAAACCAAACTATGATAGATGATGAACATCTTCTTCACACTGCCGACTTCGTCAATCTCTTTATGACTTTAAACAATCTACCCGTGCTTGGTTTGATAGCTTTAGCACATTGCTCCAAGAGTATGGCATGACTAGATGTGAACCTGATTACTCTGTCTTTTTGCATTCTTCACCAACCACTTACCTCTATCTACTGGTCTATGTCGTTGACATCATTATCACTGGAAATGATAAGGATGACATCCAGCGGTTGAAACAACATTTGTGTCTACACTTCCAAACTAAAGATTTGGGGGGTAAAATATTTTTTTGGGAATTGAAGTTGCTCAGTCCAAGATTGGTGTGGCTATTACTGAAAATATGCTCTTGATATACTTGAAAAAACTGACTTGCTCGATTGTCGACATAGTGATGCTGATTGGGCAGGTTAACCAGCAATCAACATTTGATCTCATGGCGGAGCAAGAAACATAACATAGTTGCAAGGTCTAGTGCAAAAGTGGGATATCATGATATGGCATCAACAACTACTGAACTCATGTGGCTAAAACAACTACTCCAACAACTCAAATTAGGAGATGTCAAAACAATGAAACTAATTTGTGATAACAAAGGTGTACTACATATCACCTCCAACTCAATTTTTCATGAAAGTACTAAGCACATAGAGATCGATTGTAACTTTGTAAGAGATAAGGTTCTTTCAGGAGAAATCATAACTAATTTTGTTGATTCAAATGGGCAATTGACTGACATATTTACTAAATATTTTAGAGGACCTCAGGTTAAATCTATCTGTAACAAGCTTGGTGCATATGACATATTTGCTCCAGCTTGAGGAGGAGGAGTGTTAGAATTAAGTAAGTCTGAAGATATGCTAGATTGTTAGTATTCCTAGAATATACAGCTTCCTAGGTTAGTGCTTCTTCATTAACATTCAATTTATTTATTGTGACACCATTATAAATGCAAATAGTGTGATCTGAGTATAGACACACTGAATTTACAGAATTGTATAATGATTTTGTCGAAATCTTCAGGGAGACAGCGGAAAGAGTTAGAGAATTAGTTCAGTTTGGGGGATTTTCCGACACTGAATATCTTAGGAGAACTTTGGCAAAAGAATTTCAGCAGTTGGAGTTAAGGTATATATGTGTCCTTTCATCCTTTCTAGTTAGATAAAGCTTTAGTTGCTAGTTTTTCCCTTTAATTGCGCTCGTCAACCAATCTCAGTATCTAGACATAATGAAAAGGAAAACAAAATTATTCTTAGTTCTTTTACCTTGAAAATGTTGGGAAAGATGAACTCCAAAACATTATACTCTACTAGTTTAGATACTGAGCTTGAAAGAATACCATCTTAAAAAAGTACCCATGAAACAAGCTTCTTTTCCTGTTCGGAAATTGATTTTCCTAAACAATCAGCCAATTACCGCTAAGAAAAGATGATAAAAGTCCCAAAGATATCCTTTTCACACTGTTCTAGTTACATCTCTTGATTATTTTTCAGATTTTTATTGTGACTTTACTATTCTTCAGCTTTAAAGAGGCTTTTCAAATGCCTTTTACGACAATCTCTAGAAAGATACTCTGTGAGGATTTATTACCGCTGTTTCCTTTTCCGTGTTTGCCAAAAGCATCATCATTGATGAGAATTCCCTCTTCAATATCATATTATGAGGTACTTATCACAGGATGGTCATTTTGCTTGTTTTTATAATTCTAAATCTAGGGAATAAGAAGCCTCACTGTTATATAATTTTGATGTAAGTGTGTTTCAAATTCTATTGAGAAACTGTATTCTTATTTCTTTCTGTAGGATTCCACCAGAGCTTCTTCGTCATATGCTGGTCAATCTCAAGTTATCGATTACATATCTTTTCAAGTAGCTAATGAGTCTTTCTCAGATATTGAAAATTGCATATGCATAGTCAGAGGATTTATGCATGACTCAGACTGTCTAAAGAAGGGGTATAGCTCTTTGGAAGCTGTGCTGTTACGTGTTCCTGTTGATTATCAGTGTGTCGATCTGTCACTGTACAAGGTAAAATCTTGAAAATTATTAATGTTCCAAACATTTCTGCTTCCAATTTTCAACCTGACATAATCTCAATATTTTTTATTTTAAAATGTGCTGTTTGATACACAGGATAGTCAAATTGTCTTGCTTCTGAATAAAGATACTAATACATCAGAAAGTGCTGGAGATGGTTGTATGATAATTATGCAAGCAAGTGATCTCCCATATGTCTCTATATCAAGATCTGAATATAGAGATGTCTGGAGGTTACAAGAACTGAAGGTAAGTCATACTAAGTCCCGATGTTTTCATTGTTTATGGCTTATATTAGGATATCTGTTGCCAACTTTTTATATATTATCTAGCCATAAAATTTCAAGTTCTTTGAAGTTAAAATTATAAACTCAGTTCATCTTATGCTTAATGTCTTAACTAATAAGCACACTTTAGACTACTCTTGTTCCCCAAGAAAAACAAGAAACTAATATTTTGACCGTCACTCATGTAATATTTTCCTAAACTGTTGCTTTCATGATTCTGTGGGTCCCGTAAGTTTAAGCTGTTACTGCCTGTTAATTATTCTCATCCACCAAACAGATTGATTGTTATTTTAGGAATTGCATTTGATTATTTTGAAAAAGTATTCCTTTTCTTTTCCCGCTTGAAATGGGCATGAGTTAATGTTGATATTTATGTTTTTCCATTTAGTAAATTCTACTAAAGTGAATAACTTATTTGATATCCTTTTTGAAGCTATATCTATTTTTTTTGTATTCCATTAGTCACATATTTTTGTAATTATGTTCACTTAGGATTCCACTGCTTGCCTGGACTTAAGGGATGAGAAAGCTCGTATGATCCCTCATTGTGTAATTGCTCCCTTGGCAGTTAGTGGTAAGTACTCTCTTTCTAGCCCGAATGATTAAAAAAATTCATGACAACAATCTACCTAGCTGAAATTCCTCAGGAATTAGAAATGCATGCAGAACTTATACTATGTTAAATGTAATTATACTCTAATTATACTTAAACCATGGAATATCTGCGCACAAATTTTATTATATGCAGTGAATTTAATTTACTAATATCATAGTCTAGTGTCGGTCATTGTTTTTTTTTTTGAATTTAGTGATATACATATTGCGGATCCAACACACAGTGTATACAAAAACTCTTGTTGTCCAATTTTGGAATGCTTAAGAAAAAAGTTAATAAACTTCAGGGAGAACGATTTTATCTAGCTAGTTCTTTGTTAAAAATCATCAATAGTATTTTAGTTGCAATTTATGTGGGTATTGGTATATCTGAATATATAAGCCATTGAACTGGTTAACAGTCTCTCAATTGTTACTTATGTCTTACTAACAGCTTCAAGAGGCCTGGCTTGTGTATTTGCTGCCAGAAAGCGTGCTTTGGTCTACATTTTAGAGGAAGACGAAGACGAGGTGTCAGATGCAGAGTGATTCCCTTCCAAATTTCATTTTTCCTTCTTAGGTAGCATTTAGTTGTAATTTACTTATTTTTTTGGAAGATAGAGAGTGGGGTGGGGTGTTGGATAATCAGGGCCATTTTTCTAATGGTTCTTGAAATATTGTTGTAACATGTCCATATTTTTTATTAGAATTCAATTGAAGGTAAATCATGTGGGATCCGGATCCTCAACAGCAACTTTCTATACAGCCCCCCTGCCGGACCATTCTCCAACGGTTGTGATATACTCAAAAAATAGGCGGTAGGAAATTAAACGGTGCTGTATGTTTTCATCCAAAGACTATAAACAGTTCGTTGGTCTTGGTGCTTGTTGGTTTTCACGAACCAACAAGCAATCTCCATTGTTGTTAATGTTCCCTTTTCTTTCTATGGATTCCCCTTTTCTGGTACCATTCCGAGCAGTCTATATTGACCCATGGCGACAATTTGTTGGTGGAGAAAGGTGGCTGAGTGAACACAGACTAAGAATAATGCAACTCTGGCAGAGGGGATTTGAATCCTCTCCTACAAAATTTTTCTACATCACTCTTCCACGTCATTTTCCTATCTATCTCAATTATTTTTCTCTTTTATCACTTTTTGATTTTTTCCCATGTCTCATTTCACTCACATTTTGTTTGTTTGGAGAATGATGCATGGAGGTGATGATCCATATTGGTTGTAGAGACATACATGTTGCAGAGGTGAGTTTGATAATATTAACGACTCTAATTTTTTGTCTGGTTTCATGAGTTTTATATTGCAGTTGATTTTACTGCAAAATTTGATCTCCAATTTGTTAGTTTTTGTGTTAACTATTGAGATTTATTATGTTGCTCATGTTTTTGCAAAATAATTTTGATGAATCATTATTGAGATTTATTGCCCTAATGTTGAATAGAGTTGAATTAAAGACATTGTTCATAAAAACAATTGTAAGAATTGAATATAAGATTATTGGCTTGAATATTCAGATGAACGATGCGCATGAATATGAGCGAAATGCAGAAATGTCCTATGAAGGAAAGGAATGCACATGAAAATTACGGCAAATGCAGAAATGCAGAATTGGATGAAAGATTGTTGTATTAAATTTGTATTTTTAAAATATTTATTTTATTAATATATAAATATATGTTTGTGTATGACTTATTTCTCAAGTTTATTTATGACGGGAGTATGGACTCGTGTACCAACCTTTGCGAAAACTTCATTGCTCGTTTCGTCGCTTGATAGAGGCAATCAACGATGATAGCTGTCCACAACGGAAATACTCAAGTCAATGAGGAAAGCTTGCGGTCGTATATCAGATTATTTTACACAGGTAGTTGTAGAAGTGGGAGGTTTTGATGAAAGCCTTAAATGGTACGAACAAAGAGATTGTGGCCTCAATACAAAGACTCAGGGATGTTGTCATAAACGCTACAGGTGTACGATTAAAGCAACCAAAACTCCACGATGCAAAAAACACACACAAAGAAAGTGACAAAACCACTATAATGGTATTAATCGATCCACCCACCTATTGGTAGCTAGCCATTCTAGATGCCGCAGTGGGTCTGGAACATGTCAACCTTAACCAAATTTCAGGGTGGGTGTTGCTCTTGGTCGGGCACGTTCTAGAGACGTCCAATAAACTTTGAGAAAAAACCTCATTAGCTAAAGCAAATCCTGGAGAATAAGGTGTTACATATATTCACGATCTTCAATGTAAGGTGTTACATTTACAACAACAAACCAAACAGGGATGTCAAAAAGGGGGGAGCGAATAAGGCATGACTAATCTCTAAGTGAGACAACTTTTCAATATTTAAATATCTAATTCTTCCTTACTTTCTCCCTCGAGATGTTCAATGGAGAGTAAAAATGCTATACTTTTAGACATTCCAATCGAAGCAAGAATATTAACTAGTGTTGGAGCGTTTGAAGGACCAGCAATCACAGGGACAATTTGAACACCCCTCTTCATTCAGTGAATTATTTCCTCACTCTTCATTGAATCTACATATAACAATTATCGAAATGTTTGGAGTGTTACAGGTAACAATAATTGACATTAAAAGATAGAGACATTGGGAGCTTATCGAAGAGATCCTTCCTTTATTCTTTGGTATTGACATCCATCAATGGGAGAGTCTCAATAAGTTGTTTCAATCATTTTTTTAGCATTCATTCCGAGGGATAACGCCCCCGGCATAACCCAACTCTTTGAAAAAGGTGACTATTAGTTTTTTCAAGTAAAGATCCTCTTGTGACTGGTCACTCTCCTTGTGGACGTACAACCTATTCCCTAGTAAAAAGTGGCCTTTATTCAAAATAAAATAAAAAACCCGTACATGAGTTTTCTGTTCTGGTCTCTATGGCACATCCCTTTGCATGAACCTCTTTGTTGAGGGGGTAACCAAAAAGAACTAATCTTTGAAATGTTTCACGCCATCGAAAAATGCTTCGAAGTAACAGGTAACATGCGCCAATGAAATCAGACCTTAGCCGTGAGCACGATTCGCCACACTCCGTTGTACCCTAAAAAGATAAAAGAAAAATGGCAAAGATAATGTCCTCCCCAAGAGAAAGAAGTATCCTCTTTTGATTTTTGACTCATGGTAGGCATCGCTTCCATCAGATGAGAAAATAATATGTTGTAGAAATACATAAGACAACAAGAACAAAAGTAACGCCCAAGAAACTATTTAATCGATTCCATAAAGATCGCGCAATATCTTACCAAAAGAAAGATGGTGTGCGCACTATCAACGATCCATATTTCCTAATAAAACACTCAAGTACTCTAGTTTCCAAAAGTTATTATGATAGAGCATACAAAAATATATATAAAGCATAAGGCACATTTAAGGCTTGAGTTTCCAATGACAACAATGTAACATCTTGAATTTCCACTCAAGTCGGGCTATGACTGGAAGAAAAAAAAACAAATGCAACAAAGCCCTAACCATACAAAGCAGAGGAAGTGGCTTGAGGGGCCACTTTTCTGGGCCGATAAGAAGTCCAAGTAATCGTGACTCAGAGAATACATCGATACACCATATTACTCATGGATCGGGTGTGCTATCCGAGGTTAAAGCGCATGTGATCCAAATCCATGACCCATTCTGGTTCCCTCGTGGTACAATTTATACACATCAAACTAAGTTTACAATGGAAATCATGAAGAAATTTTATCTTGAAGAATGTAAGCCAATGCTGACTCAGGTGAATCAAACTATGTTTATAAAGAAACTCTTCAAGAAATTTGATCTGGAGGAATGTAAGCCAATGCTAAGTCTAAGTTTACAAAAGTATACCAATATATATGAAAGGAACTACTAACCTTGGTTGGATTTATAAGAAGATAATTGATTACTGATCGTGAAGGCTGGATCAGATCCTGTAGAAAAGGGCCACCAAGTGCGTCTGAGGTGCTGGGCGAATGGAGAGGAGGAGGGGGGTGTACCTGCAAGGCACTCCGACACTCAAGTAAGTAAAGGTCAGAGAAAAGGGGCAAGTACAAAGTGTGAGTTTCAAGGGTGATTCTTGGATACCTGACCCTTTCAAGCTAGAGGGTTTATATAGAGCCCCCAGCGCGTGGCCAACGGTCCTATTTTCGGGGCGAAATAACCGTTTTCCTAAAGAATGGGTAACTACCCAAAACTAAACTAGCCGTTAAGTCGGGCATAAGTATAGTTTCGGGCATATGCCCCCAGCTGTTCGGGGAGTGAGGAAGCCATGCGTAACGGGCATCATTTCCGGGGAGGAGCGATGCAGTCCCTGCCCGGTTGGAGGGGCAGAAAGGTAACTTTTTCCCCTTTGTGGATTGGACTTAAGCAATTTGGGCCGTTCTGGAGCAGAAGTGGATTGGGCCATGTCTAGCCATTGGTCCAGTCTAGAACAGGAGCCCCCCAAGTCGTTGCTCTCGAATATGGGAGTGATGACTTAAGGACAGCTCGTTGCTCCGGGGAGCTAGCGTGAAGTCTTCGTTTGGTGACGAGGAAGGCCGCATCGGGGTGCCCGTGACCGATGGTGTTCGTGATCCCCATGCTCGATTCTAGTCTGCCCGTTGTACGGGGAGACTGCCAGTTGGTTGGAATTGGAAACGTTGGGACGCCACGTGTGCCTAGAGCCCTGTGCAGCAGTTACTAGGCAATGATGGCTAGTTAATAGCCATCATGACCTACGAGCGCGTGCCACTGCACGTGCCTCTTCGTATAAAAGGGGGAAGTCCGTCTCATTTTGGACTTTTCACTCTCACTTTTCTTCGTCTTCTTCAGAGCGTCTGCCCATCACCGTCGTCTGCTATTCCAGACCACCGCACCAAGCTTCGAGCAACCGCTTTTTGTCTTCCTAAATCAAGTAAGTTTCCGATTCTGTGCTTGTTTTCACTCTTTTTGGTGGTCAATGGTAGATTGCACGCGGTTAAGGCTAGGTTTAGAGGATGATTAGCTCCGTTTCCAGCGGTTGTTGGTGGTGGATGGTGGTTATGCCACTCTCCACCTCTGATATGTCGCCGGGTTGTTGTTAGTGAGGGGGGCGGTTCACGGCGTTGTTGCGACGACGATGCATGTGTAACCGTAGTGGTCTTTCATCTTCTAGTTTGGTGATGAGTCATCCGGTGGAATATTCCCAGATTCCGGTGAAGCTTTTTGGTTTCCGATGAAGCTTCAAACGGAACCTGGGTAGGAGCCCGAGGAAGCTCCTCGCCTGGAGATAATTTGTCTCGAGCGTCTCCTCGCGTGGAGGTTCCAATTTTTCTTTTGATGTTAGGGCTAAGGCCGGGGACGTTGTCCTCAGCCCTTTGCGCGCCCTTTCACTTGACTAGTGGTGGAAGGGTGGATTTGATTTATTATCGAATTCACTTTTTTCTCTGCTTTTCAGGTGATCGATACGGCGACGGGGCCAGATGGAGAGATTATCTTGGATTCGTCCGAGGAAGAAACAAGTTCCTCGGACAGTAGTAGTTTGACGGCTTCGAGTACTCCCAGTGAGGTCGGGGAGGAAGAGGAGTTGGAAGATATGGACGAGGATGTCGTTGATGGTTCCGTGGAGGAGTGGGAGGTGGCCGAACCTGCCGAACATGTGTCTGCTTTTGCGAAGTACTTAGGGGATGTCTTTATGGAAGTCGGGCCAGAGGGGGAGTGGAAGGTACACTTTCCCTCTGAGGATGACAGGGTCTGCACGAATTATAGGGACCGCCTTGCTATGTATGAGTATGCCTTCAAGGAGCTGGGTCTGAGGTTGCCGTTCATCGATTTTCAGCAGTCGGTGTTCGTGCACTTGAAGTTGGCTCATACGCAGCTGCACCCTAATTCGTTGGCCTTTATCCGGGCGTTCGAGCTGGTGTGCGAGTATCTCACCATAGGGGCTACTCTCCCTCTATTTTTCATCGTCTTCCATCTTCAAAGGCAGCTGTCGGGGAGGCAGTATGGTTGGGTCTCTTTGAAGCAGCCTCGCAAATTGTTTAAACATTTTTCAGAGTCGATACAGACGTTTAAGGAGCGGTACTATGTTATCGAGCCCGTGTCCGAAGCTGCTCAGGATAACACATATATCTGGGAGATCGAGGTTGATGAGGAGGGAAATGATCTGCGCGACGAGACGGGGAAATTTATTGGGCAGAGAATCTACAAGTTCCCTATCCATTGGGGACTTGACCATTTCGCCAAGAAGCCCGGTGACTACGTTCTCCAATCGCACGAGCTACACGGGCAGGATGCCATGGCGTACGAGGCGTTGGTGAAGTACGTTAACTCCTTCCGGCTCGTTGAATGCTGGACGAATAAGGGTAACCTGATCTTCGAGGAGGATGGTAGTCAGAGGGTTGAATACCGGTTTATTAACACCAAGGCACTCCTGGAGTGCAAAACTCCTGCGGAAGTCGAGAAGCTACTTGGTAGTCTTAGTTATTTAGATTTGTACGCACTATTTCTTTTCCTCGTATCTAACGTGCTCGACTTTTGTTTGTGCAGGTGAGATGCCTCAGGCCCATGAGAGGGTTGTGAAGAATGCTCTTGCGAGGAACAAGGCTGGAGCGGCCCCCCTCAAGTCTCGATTTGCTGGTGCGCGTGCTCCCACTCCGGTTCAGTCTGCTACGGGGACCTCTTCTCCTACTCCCACTCCCCGGGGATCTCCCATGCCTTTGACCGGACGATCCAAGCGGCCAAGGGTTACTGATGCTGTGGATCTCGGCCGGGCCCCAGAGAAAGGGAAGTTCGAGCTTCCTCCCTGCATACTTGATAGGAGATTCTTTGAGGGGAACTCCTTGGTCGTGCCTCGGGCGGAATCTCTTCGTCTGGAAAGCATGGACCGCCCGAGCAAGAGGGCGTTGGTGGCTCAAGATGCTTCTGATTTGGTCAGGATGTTGGAGATGGCAGCCGTTTATGCTAAAGGGGACTCTGCAACTGAGTCTGAACTTAATGCTGCCCGGGCTACCATGGCGTCCCTCAAAGAAGAGGTCAGGGGTGTAGACGATGCTCAGAAGAAGGCTGAAGAGGAGGTGGCCAGGTTGAAGAAGGAGAATTCTATGCTGGCTGCGGAGAAGAAGGCGGCTGAGGAGCTGGTCCAGTAGCTGAGGGCGGTCAACGCTCCGGGCGAAGATGAACCTGAAGATGTGAAGGAATTAAAGACAAGGTCCGAGCTGGTCGCCCGTATGCTGATGGCCGAGGATGACATTATTGCCATCGCAGATGAATCCTTCAGAAACGTTGTGTCTCAACTGCGGGTGGTGAACCCAGAGCTTGACTTCTCCGTCGAGGGTACCCACTACCTGAAGCGTGTCGAGGATGGTCGGATCGTTATGCCCGACGCCCTCCTCAAGGAGCAGATCGAGGATCAGACCGTGGGTAGCCAGAAGCCTTTGTCCAACTCTGAGCAGGTTGATCATGTGGATGAGTGAAAGGCTTTCTTTATGTTGTTGTAATTTGTCCGGTCTGCGTGCTGCGTAATTGTTGTAACTTATTTTGGGGGATGTGCCCCCGGTTTATGTAATCCCGCACAATCGTGGTCCTAGTGGCCACTTATTATATTTAAATTATATGCCCGGTCTTGGTGGCCGGTTCTGTTATTTGCATGGTTTTACTTGCTTTTATTTTCTGCTAAGTGTTGTACTCATGCTTGTTGTGAATGTATGTCTGCCCGTGATATGGAGTATTTGACTTATGTGAAGTTTCAGGGGATTGCTCGTTGTAGATGTGTTCGGCAGTGAGGGGTACTGGTCGAACGGTCGGGGAATATCCTGGCGGGGGTGCGGAGCTCAGGTCGCGTTTGAGGATTGAGTTCGCGGCGTGAACGTCCCATCGCGAGCTGGGGTTCTGCCAGTCATGGTACTTTGACGACGGCGATGCTCGATCGAGGACCGCTGTCGAGTAGTTACTCGGCCAGTTACTGAGCGGGGTTCTGCTTTATTGCTATGCGACGCTTGTACCTTGGCGTGCATAGTGGTCGGTAGTTGACGTTCGTCGTTGTGACGAGTCGAACCGAGAATTAGGGCCTTAGCTATAGTATTGTTTTAGCTTTTCGGCGTTCCATGGTCGAGCAAGTTCTTCCCCGTTGAGATGTTCTAGGTAATAGGTCCCATTCTCCGTTTTTGCTCGGACACGATAGGGTCCTTCCCAGTTGGCGACTAATTTGCCCTCGCGAGAGTCTTTGTGGTTTCTCCTTAGAACAAGGCTTCCCACGTCGAAATCTCGTCGTATCACCTTGGCGTTGTGCCTGATGGTAATTTTTTGTTTTAGTGAGGCTTCACGGAGGGCTGCCCCAGTTCGGATTTCCTCGACGAGGTCGAGTTCTTCTCTTAATGATTCGTCGTTCATCTCCTCGTCTAGGGGCGACTCTGTCCGCCTGGAGGGTACGTGAACTTCGACGGGGATTACAGCCTCGGTCCCGTATGCTAGACGGAAGGGTGTTTCCCCGGTTGTAGAGTGTGGAGTTGTGCGGTATGCCCATAAGACACTGTGTAGCTCCTCGACCCAGGCCTTCTTTGTTTGGTCAAGCCTTCGTTTGAGGCCTCGAAGGATGACCCGGTTAGCTACTTCAGCCTGCCCGTTTGTTTGAGGGTGCTCGACGAACGCGAAGTGTTGCTTCGTGCCTAGTTGAGCAACAAAGTCTTGGAACTTCCTGTCCGTGAATTGTGTCCCATTGTCCGTGACTATTGCCTGGGGGACGCCAAAACGTGTGAGGATGTTTCGTTTGTAGAAACGCAGTATGTTGAGGGCAGTTATTTTGGCCAGAGCCTCTGCTTATATCCATTTTGTGAAGTAATCTACGCCTACTATTAGGTATTTATTCTGATTTGATCCTACTACGAAGGGTCCTAGGATGTCTAGGCCCCATCAGGCAAATGGCCACGGGGAGGACATTGCCTTGAGCTCGTTAGGTGGAGCCAGGTGCATGTCCCCGTGTCGTTGGCATTTATCACATTTCTTCACGTGTTCTTTAGCGTCGTGCTGCATGGTCGGCCAGTAGTATCCTACTCGGAGGGCCTTTCGGGCAAGGGATCTTCCACCGAGATGTTGGGCGTGGATTCCCTCGTGGATTTCGCGCAAGATGTGTGCGACCATCTCTTCCTCGACACATTTGAGCAGCGGAATGGAGAATCCTCACCTGTAGAGTTTACCTTCGACCAGGACGTAGGAGCAAGCTCTTCGCCTAACTACGGTGGCCTCTTTTGGGTCGGACGGAAGTTCGTCTTTAGCGAGATAGTTGTAAACAAGGGTCATCCAGCAATTGTTGTCGCCGATTACCTGTACGTCGAGGGTCGGGGAGGCCTTCTCGATACTGGGTTGAGGAAGTACCTCCTGTATGACGGCCTTGTTTCCGCCTTTCTTCTTTGTGCTGGCTAGTTTGGATAGAACGTCTGCTCGCACGTTATGTTCTCGGGGAACATGTTTCACTTCTACTGTTACGAACTTCGCCATTTCCTTTTTGACCAGGGCTAAGTATTCGGTCAGGTAGTCGTTTTTGGCTTGATATTCTCCTCGGACCTGAAGGGCCACAAGTTGTGAATCTGTGCAAATGACGACTTCTTCTGCGCCCAGGTCCTTGGCTAGATGTAACCCAGCGAGGAAGGCCTCGTACTTAGCCTGGTTGTTAGAGGTTGGGAAGGATAGGGTGAGTGATACTTCAACGATGATTCCTTCGTTGCTTTCCAGTATGATGCCTGCACCGCTACCTGCCGAGCTTGAGGCACCATCCATAAAAATGGTCCAATTGCACGCTTCGCTCGCAGGGGAGTCTGCGAATGTCATCTCTGCGACGAAGTCGGCCAGAGCCTGGGCTTTGAGGGCTTTCCTGCCTTCATACTGGATGTCAAATTCGGATAGTTCTAGCGACCATTTGAGCATTCGAATGGCCATGTCAGGTAATCCCAACAGCTGCTTTACGGGTTGATCTATTCGAACCACGATCGTGTGTGCAAGGAAGTAGTGTCTTAATCTTCTGGCCGCGTTGATGAGGGCCAGAGCCACTTTCTCTATCTGTTGGTACCTTAACTCTGGTCCTTGTAGTGCTTTGCTCGTGAAATATATGGGCTTCTGCCCATCAGGTGTCTCGCGGATGAGAGCGGCGCTTACCGCTTCGGTCGCTACGGCGAGGTACAGGTATAAAGTTTCGCCGTTGTCCGGACGAGAGAGGACGGGTGGTTCCGAGAGTTCCTATTTCAGATGGAGAAGAGCCTTGTCATATTTCTCGGTCCATTCGAACGCTGCCACTTTGCGGAGGAGTTTGAAGAATGGTAGGGCGTGCTGGGAAGATTTGGCCACGAAACGAGATAGTGACGCGAGCATCCCGTTGAGGGACTGGATGAATTTCTTTGACTTGGGCATTGGAAACTCGGAGAATGCTCGGCACTTATCGAGATTGGCCTCGATTCCCCGCTCTGTTAAATAGAAGCCGAGGAACTTTCCTGCCCGGACACCGAACGTGCACTTCTCCGGGTTGAAACGCATTTTGTATTTTCTGGCTTGTTCGAAGACCTTCCTTAAATGGGCAGTGTGATCGGTTTCCTCGTAGGATTTTACGATCATGTCATCCATATAGACTTCGAGCATGTCGCCTATTTTTCCCCGGAAGACTTTGTTCATCATTCTTTGATAGGTCGCTCTGGCGTTCTTCAGGCCGAAGGGCATTACGTTGTAGTAATAATTGCCCGATTCGGTCATGAAGGCCGTGTATTTTTTGTCGGCCATCACCATTGGAATTTGATTATAGCCTGAGTAGGCATCCATGAACGATAAAAGTTTAAAATCGGTAGAATTATCAACAACTTTATCAATATTGGGGAGGGGGTAGGCATCCTTCGGGCATGCGTTATTAAGATCGGTGTAATCAACGCACATTCGCCATTTGCCATTAGATTTTTTCACAAGTACAACGTTGGACAGCCAAGTGGTGTACTTGGCCTCCGAAATAAATTTGGCCTCGAGGAGGTCCTTTACAGCTTTTTCTGCAGCCTCCGTTTTCTCCGGAGACTGCTTTCTCCTACGTTGTGCTACGACCTTGACGGCCGGGTAAACTGTCAGTTGGTGGCAGGCGACAGACGGGTCTAAGCCGGGCATCTCGGCGGCGCTCCAGGCGAAGAGGTTGGCGTTCTCACGGAGGCATGCTTTGAGCTGCTTCCTCGCGATGTCAGGCAGGTCTGCTCCAATCTTTACTCCCCGCTGAGGGTCGTCGCCGAACAAAACGATCTCGAAATTGTCATCCGAGATTGGGCGCATCGGATGGGAGCTGCTGCTGGACGATGTAGAGGAGTTGGCTGAAGCTGCTCGGTCTTCCTGTTAGTCTTCTTCGGGGAAACGGCTGTCGAGGTCGATGGAGTTGACCTGGGGCAGAGGCTTGGCTTCCTTGGAGCTGCTGGGCAAGGCTGGCTTGCTAGATACCTTTGGCTTGGAAGCAATGGCGTTGAGCCCCTTTGTGGCTGCTTCGAAACACCGCCGTGCAGTTTCTATGTCACCGTGGAGGGTGGCGACCATTCCTTTTGAAGTGTAATACTTCATCTTGAGGTGGACTGTTGAAGGCACAGCTACCAACTCGGCCAGTGTTGGCCTTCCGAATATGCACTGGTAAAGCGACGGGCAGTTGATTACCAGAAATTGTACCTTGACGGATCTGGCCGTCTCAGCTGATCTGAAGGTTACGATCAGTTCGACGTATCCCCATGGCTTAGTCACTGATCCATTGAATCCCTATAAATCAGACCCCACATAGGGGGTAAGGTGTGATTCGTCCAGCTGAAGTGTTGAAAACAGCTGGGAGTACATAATGTCGAAGTTTAAAATTCGGGCTCTGACGAGCAAAGGTATTCTCGAGTTTGGAGACCCCCCGAGGAGCTCTTCCCGATAGAAGGAGATGAGGACAGAGCCTTTCTGGGCCTGATCGAGCGTGGTCACCTTATTAGAGCTTGTGTTGATTAGATGCTCGAACTTTCGTTTCACGGAGCCCACCGTGACTTTTTTGAAGCCCCCGCCAGAGATAACCATGGCGGAGGGAAACGTCTCCCACGGGCTGTGGGCCGCGAAATAAGCATGGACGTTGAGCTCGTCCAGGACGTAGAAATCCTCTGGTCGCGATATGGCCATGGCGACCTGGATGTTTGTCTCTTCCGAGGAAGGCACCTCTTCCTCTACTTTTTTAGACTCCTGGGCATCTTGCCGGGGAGCGTCATTATTCTTTGTGAACTGCTTCAGGTGGCCATCCCTGATTAGTATCTCGATAGCATCCTTCAAATGGATGCAGTCTTCGGTAGTGTGGCCGTGACATTTGTGGAAATGGAAGTACTTTGATTTGTCGGTGTTGGGTTTGGCCGGCAGTTGTTTGGGGAAGCGGACCCCTGCCTGCTTGAATTCCGAATTCGCACACTCGGACAATATCTTCTCCCTGGAGACGGTCAGGGGGTATAGTCGTGGAATCGCCCGGAGGGTCCCTTGCTATTGCGGGAGTCCCGCGGACGGTCCTCGCGCCTCCTTTCACCCCGACGAGATGCTGAGGTTTCCTCGCCTCTGGAGGCCCGAGCGTTCTCCTGATGGCATGATGCTCGGACGTTGCTGGCCGCAACCTTCTCTTCGTACTGAATGTGCGATTGGGCTTTGATGAGGAGGGCATCTAGGTTCCTCGGCGGTGCGAGGCCTGTGAAGCCCCCAATCTATACCCCCAATTAAAGCGGTAAAAAGAAAATTCGAAAATTGATCAGAGTATATTTGAAATACGGCATAGAAAGGGGGAATCACATCAAAGAAGCCAAACATACACATAACATGCAACACCTGCCCATAATGATATGCAACTGTGGGGTAGCAATCATACAGAGGAAACTTTGTTCCTTACACCCACTTTTCAGAAATTAGAATTAAAGCGGAAAATCTAAAATCTGATTAACATATATACATATACACATATAAACAGTTTGTCATACATCAGGTAGCATATGTACAACCAAAATATATCATCAGATATACAAAATAATAGCACGCGGCCACCCTAACTACCCGGAGTCACATATCAGAGCCGACCGACCAAAATAATGAAGACGCAACGCTTCACAAAAAGGAATACCTCCAGCAGCTCTAATCTGCAACGCCTCATAGAGCGTTATAAAACAGCAGAAGGGTGAGAAAAACAACCATAATATAATTGCATAAAATTATATATTAACACAAAAATGCACAAATAACATATTCTCACCACCAAAGCACACAGATAAATTATAACAACACACAGTACAATTCACACGTATCAATTACCACTGCACATCAATCATTCACAATACAATCACACATATTCCATTTCATTAATCACATTCACAATTCCATGCACAAATGACTCATGATGAATGCAAATGCACAGAGACCGACACCACGACTCTATGCACATGCCATGCGGTACCGACTTCCTTTGTCACATCATGTCACGTCATTAGTCCACTCAGGAACTATTGGAACCATCGCTCGTTACTGAGAATCTCAAGTAACTCCCCGTCGGGCCTACGATGTTCACCTGTCGCTTTAGGTCCTCAGGCATCGCCTCATATTTTCGAGGCACACGACGTTAAGGATTGCTTTAAGTCTCCAAAGGAGCCCACAATCGTCTATACCCATCGCTTTAAGTCCTCAGGCATCGCCTCATATTTTCGAGGCACACGATGTTATAGCATATTCCCCTCGGGAATCAAACCGTCACTCAGGACGTTCAACAATGCACATCATGATGCTTGGCATACAATGACTCATGACATTCTCATTGCATACATACACACATTCACAATTATGCATATATTATCAAATACCACACTTAGCATTTTCTTGCCTTACGGCCACAAATCATCATCACAACAGCACATAAGTCATACCACATTCGAAGCAACACCATAAAGCATAACACAAGTCAAATACGCACCATTAAAACGACAAAAGTCGACCATTGACACTATTCACATTTACCGACAAAATAAAATCGGCTAACAAATTCTAAACCATCATAATAAGAAAGTACAGCTCAATGGCTTTCCAATGCATCAAACCACGCCTCAAACCGAATCACAGATCAAAAGTTATGCAGAAAACAAAATTACACGAACATCACTGTTCGCTGGGCGAATCTCCCTCGCGAGCATTCGCTAGCTCCTTCGCTAGGCGAATGTTCCAGCGAACCAACTGTTAGATAAAAATAGACACTAAGTTCGCTAGGCAAACCCCCTGGCGAACCAAGGCAGCAACTACCAACATTTAAAACACCCAAACTTCGCTAGGCGAACACTCTAGCAAACCTTCGCTCACGCCTTCGCTAGGCGAATGCCCGTAGCGAACCTTCGCTGAATGGTTCGCTAGGCGAACCTGCGAAAACTCAGAATCCTTCAGCGCTGTTGAAAACCCAAAAATGATATTTTCCAACCCAAACCATTTCCAAATCAACATATTTCAATCAGAACCTATTCTAATCATGTCAACAAGCAAACTACCACCTTTACATCGATTTCCAACCGTTAAACCATCGATTCTACTCATTTTATCATTTTCGACCTAAAAGTGAAAAACATGGAAAGCAAGAGAATCATCCAAACCCATTCATACATAATCATATACAAGCATAGTATAATCGAGTTTCGCACCCTTACCCGATTAAATCGACTCTAGAACTTGATCTTGATGATTTTTCCACACTATCCCAATTTTCTCTCTTCTCCTCTGTTCTTCTCTTTTTCCTTCTTTCTTCTTTCTTTCTCTCTATTTTTCTTTCTTTCCCTTTTCTATTTTCTATTTTCTTACTAACTTAATGAAAAACATTATAAAATGACCAAAATACCCCCACACTCAAATTTCTCGCAAACGATCCCAAAACGCGATAAAATATATTCACGACTAGAAATAACACATTTTCACACAAAAGTCAAAATTACAATAAAATAATAATAAAATAATCAAAAACGACTCAATAAAATAAAACTGGCAAAAACTGGGGCGTTACAACTCTCCCCCACTTGGAAATTTTCGTCCTCGAAAATCTTACCTGATACAAACAACTCCGGATACGACTCCCGCATCCTACTCTCCAATTCCCACGTCAAATTACCCTCAGCAGCGCCTCCCCATGCCACTTTCACAAGTGCAATCTCTTTGCCCCTCAACCGCTTCACCTCGCGATCCAAAATACCAACCGGTAATGCCTCGATCGTAAGGTTATCCCTTACCTCAACCTCATCCATCGGAATCACATGTGAAGGGTCCGGAACATACTTCCGAAGCTGTGAAACATGAAAAACATCATGCAAATTTGACAGATTCGGCGGTAACGCCACACGATACGCTACAGCACCAACTCTCGCAGATATCTGGTAAGGACCAATAAATCGAGAAGTAAGCTTCTTAGATTTCAAAGCACGACCAACACCCGTTACCCGGCGTAACCCTCAGAAATACGTGATCACCCTCTTGAAACTCAAGATCCTTCCGTCTCCGATCATGATAACTCTTTTGTCTATCCTGAGAAGCCTTCATTTTCTCACGAATAAACTTTACCTTTTCCGTCGTCTGTTGCACTAATTCCGGTCCAACCACAGAACTCTCACCAGTTTCGTGCCAACACAACGGCGTTCGACATCTTCGCCCATATAAAGCCTCAAAAGGTGCCATTCCGATACTAGAATGGAAACTGTTATTATACGTGAACTCAATCAAAGCAAGATAACTGTCCCACACACCACCTTGTTCCAAAACACACGACCTCAACAAATCCTCCAACGACTGAATAGTTCTTTCGGTCTGACCATCTGTCTGCGGATGATAAGCCGAACTCAACCTCAATTTAGAACCCAAAGCCTTTTGTAAACTTTCCCAAAATCTCGATGTAAACCTAGGATCTCGATCAGAAACAATACTTAAAGGAACCCCATGCAATTTCACCACCACACTGATATAGATCTCAGCTAACCGTTCCAAAGAAAAACTAATGTCAATCGGAATAAAATGCACCGGTTTAGTCAGCCTGTCCACAATCACCCAAATAGCATTATGCCCACGCTGAGTGTTCGGTAATCCCGTCACAAAATCCATCGAAATGCTATCCCATTTCCACTCAGGAATATCCAACGATTGCAACAAACCACTAGGCCTCAAATGTTCCACTTTCGATTTCTGACAAGTCAAACATGCATACACAAACTGAGCCACATCTCTTTTCAAACCAGACCACCAGAAAATCTTCTTCAAATCTTGGTACATCTTATTCGCACCCGGATGAATACTTAAATTACTCCGGTGTCCTTCCTCCAAAATCATTCTTTTCAACTCTGCATCATCAGGAATACAAATACGACCACGGAATCTCAAAACACCAAAATTATCCACCTTGAAATCCACATTCTCATTCCTCATCAAATCAACGAATTTCAAATCCAGCTTTTGTTTCTCACTAACCGACAACAAAAATTCATTAGCAACCTTCAACATTCCAAGCCTTACACTAACCGAAGTCACTTCACATACCAAACTCAAGTCTCTAAACGACTCAAAAAGTTCTAACTCTTTCACCATCAATGCGGACATATGCAACGATTTCCGGCTCAATGCATCGGCTACCACATTAGCTTTACCAGGATGGTAATTCAAGCCAAAGTCGTAGTCTTTCAAGAATTCCAACCATCTCCGCTGCCTCATGTTCAACTCTTTCTGATCAAATAAATATTTCAAGCTTTTATGATCACTAAAGACCTCGAACCTTGCACCATAGAGATAGTGCCTCCAAATCTTCAACACAAAAACTACAGCCGCTAACTCAAGATCATGAGTAGGATAGTTTTTCTCATGAACTCTTAACTGCCTTGAAGCATAAGCTACAACTTTACCTTCCTGCATCAGAACACCACCCAAACCAATTAAAGAAGCATCGCAATACACAACAAATGGTTCATTAGGATTAGGTAAAATAAGAATCGGAGCTGTCGTCAATCTTTCCTTCAGCTCACAAAAACTTTCTTCACATTGAATATCCCAAATGAATGCTTTGCCCTTACAAGTCAACTGCGTCAAAGGAAGAGCTAGCTTAGAAAAACCTTCAATGAACCTCTGGTAATAACCAGCCAAACCCAAAAAGCTTCGAATTTCAGTAACGGATCTAGGAGCCTCCCATTGTAGAACTGCTTCTACTTTAGATGGATCCACAGCAATACCATTACCTGAAATTACGTGCCCAAGAAAACTCACCTCAGACAACCAGAATTCACACTTGGACAATTTGGCAAAAAGCTTCCTTTCCTTCAAAACCTGCAAAACAATACGCAAATGCTCTGCATGTTCCTCACGAGACTTAGAATAGATTAAAATATCATCAATAAACACCACCACAAAACGATCCAAATGCTCGTGGAAAATACGATTCATGTATTCCATAAACACACCAGGCGCATTAGAAACCCCGAACGACATCACCGAATATTCATAATGACCGTAACGTGTTCTAAAGGCCGTCTTCTGAATATCCTCTTCTTTCACTCTTATCTGATGGTACCCCCGATCTCAAATCGATCTTACTAAATACACAAGCACCAACCAACTGATCCATCAGATCATCAATCCTTGGAAGCGGATACTTGTTCTTAATCGTCACCTTATTCAACTGGCGATAATCAATACATAATCGCATACTCCCATCCTTCTTTTTCACTAACAAAACTGGAGCACCCCAAGGAGAAACACTTGGCCTCACGAACCTCTTTTCCAACAACTCATTCAACTGCTTTTTCAACTCCACCAATTCAGATGCCGACATTCTATAAGGTGCCATAGAAACAGGTCTAGTACCAGGAACTAGATCAATAGAAAATTCAACTTCTCTCTTTGGCGGCACATCTGAAATATCATCAGGAAACACCTCAGGAAATTCGCACACAACAGGAAACACATCAAGAGAAACTTGACTATCCACAGTCAATGAAGCAAACAACCCAAACAACTGAGCTTCGTCCGCTAAAAGTCTCTTCAACTCTTTGGTAGATAAGAAACTCGAGTCTTTATCTTCCACAAGAGAAGGAAACCTTACAAGCTTATGATAACAATCAATGTGCACCCGATTGAATTGCAACCAATTCATTCCCAACACCACATCTAAACCTTCCAACGGTAAACACACCAAATCCATCACAAAGTCTTTACCATAAATGGCTAAAGGACAACTCAAACACACCAAAGAAGTAGTTACTGACCCTATCGCTGAAGTATCAATAACCATCTCACCATCCATCGAAGACAACCCAAGATTCAAACGTTCCGCCCACTCAGACGAAATAAACGAATGAGTCGCTCCAGTATCAATAATAGCAATTAAAGGCGTGTTATTAATAAAGCAAGTACCTCTTATCAGACGATCAGCACTTGAAGTCTGAGTTCCCGCCAATGAAAACACTTTCCCACTAGTTGGAGCTTTCTTCTGATTCGGACACTTCGAACTAATGTGACCAGGTTCCCCACAATTGTAACACTTCACCACATTCTTCCTTTTACAATCAGCTAAAACATGTCCGATACCACCACAATTAGAACACTTATCCAACTTCTTCCTACATTCATGCTGGCGATGACCCAATTCACCACATCCAAAACACCTAATAGGATTAGACATACCTCCTCCACCTGACCTTCGATCAAAAGTTCCCCTTTGTTTACCTTTATCAGCCGGTGACACATACGGACCACCACGGAACTGTTGTTTCCCTTTCCTGTCACTTACACTTTTATAGTGAGCAGAACGAGCCTTACTATCTTCATCATAAATCCTACAGCATTCCACCAAATCAGCAAACCTTCGAATCCTCTGATAACCAATAGCCTGCTTTATCTCAGGACGCAAACCACTTTCATACTTCACACACTTTGAAAATTCAGCAGTCGCTTCCACATAATGAGGATAAAACTGCACAAGTTCCACAAACTTAGCAGTATAGTCAATAACCGACATATTACCTTGTTTTAGCTCTAGAAACTCAATCTCCTTCTTTCCTCGGACATCCTCGGGAAAATACTTCCTTAGAAACTTTCGGCTAAACACCTCCCAAGTGATCTCTTCTTCCTCCTCATCAGCTTCCAACACCTGACGAGTACTGACCCACCAGTCATCAGCCTCTTCGTGTAGCATATGAGTGCCCAGCCTCACCTTAACATCATCGTCATCACAATACATTACCCTAAAAATCCTCTCAATCTCTTTCAACCACAACTGCGCACCATCCGGATCATGCTTCCCTTTAAAGACCGGCGGCTTATTCTTTCTAAACTCATCATTTCCTGCAGCATTCAGTGCACCCTGCACAGCTCGTGCCATCGCTTCCATCGCCGCAGCCAAAGCAGCATCATTACGACCAGCCATATTCTGTTCGTCCAAAACAGAAACTATGGTTAAACAACAACTCGCTCAACACAACTCGCCCAATATGCCAGACACAACAGACACAAACTACACAACTGACACGGACTGGCTCTGATACCACTTAATGTGAAGCCCCCAATCTATACCCCCAATTAAAGCGGTAAAAAGAAAATTCAAAAATTGATCAGAGTATATTTGAAATACGGCATAGAAAGGGGGAATCACATCAAAGAAGCCAAACATACACATAACATGCAACACCTGCCCATAATGATATGCAACTGTGGGGTAGCAATCATACAGAGGAAACTTTGTTCCTTACACCCACTTTTCAGAAATTAGAATTAAAGCGGAAAATCTAAAATCTGATTAACATATATACATATACACATATAAACAGTTTGTCATACATCAGGTAGCATATGTACAACCAAAATATATCATCAGATATACAAAATAATAGCACGCGGCCACCCTAACTACCCGGAGTCACATATCAGAGCCGACCGACCAAAATAATGAAGACGCAACGCTTCACAAAAAGGAATACCTCCAGCAGCTCTAATCTGCAACGCCTCATAGAGCGTTATAAAACAGCAGAAGGGTGAGAAAAACAACCATAATATAATTGCATAAAATTATATATTAACACAAAAATGCACAAATAAAATATTCTCACCACCAAAGCACACAGATAAATTATAACAACACACAGTACAATTCACACGTATCAATTACCACTGCACATCAATCATTCACAATACAATCACACATATTCCATTTCATTAATCACATTCACAATTCCATGCACAAATGACTCATGATGAATGCAAATGCACAGAGACCGACACCACGACTCTATGCACATGCCATGCGGTACCGACTTCCTTTGTCACATCATGTCACGTCATTAGTCCACTCAGGAACTATTGGAACCATCGCTTGTTACTGATAATCTCAAGTAACTCCCCGTCGGGCCTACGATGTTCACCCGTCGCTTTAGGTCCTCAGGCATCGCCTCATATTTTCGAGGCACACGACGTTAAGGATTGCTTTAAGTCTCCAAAGGAGCCCACAATCGTCTATACCCATCGCTTTAAGTCCTCAGGCATCGCCTCATATTTTTGAGGCACACGATGTTATAGCATATTCCCCTCGGGAATCAAACCGTCACTCAGGACGTTCAACAATGCACATCATGATGCTTGGCATACAATGACTCATGACATTCTCATTGCATACATACACACATTCACAATTATGCATATATCATCAAATACCACACTTAGCATTTTCTTGCCTTACGGCCACAAATCATCATTACAACAGCACATAAGTCATACCACATTCGAAGCAACACCATAAAGCATAACACAAGTCAAATACGCACCATTAAAACGACAAAAGTCGACCATTGACACTATTCACATTTACCGACAAAATAAAATCGGCTAACAAATTCTAAACCATCATAATAAGAAAGTACAGCTCAATGGCTTTCCAATGCATCAAACCACGCCTCAAACCGAATCACAGATCAAAAGTTATGCAGAAAACAAAATTACACGAACAGCACTGTTCGCTGGGCGAATCTCCCTCGCGAGCATTCGCTAGCTGCTTCGCTAGGCGAACATCCCTCGCGAGCATTCGCTAGCTCCTTCGCTAGGCGAATGTTCCAGCTAACCAACTGTTAGATAAAAACAGACACTAAGTTCGCTAGGCGAACCCCCTGGCGAACCAAGGCAGCAACTACCAACATTTAAAACACCCAAACTTCGCTAGGCGAACACTCTAGTGAACCTTCGCTCACGCCTTCGCTAGGCGAATGCCCGTAGCGAACCTTCGCTACCCTTCGCTGAATGGTTCGCTAGGCGAACCTGCGAAAACTCAGAATCCTTCAGCGATGTTGAAAACCCAAAAATGATATTTTCCAACCCAAACCATTTCCAAATCAACATATTTCAATCAGAACCTATTCTAATCATGTCAACAAGCAAACTACCACCTTTACATCGATTTCCAACCGTTAAACCATCGATTCTACTCATTTTATCGTTTTCGACCTAAAAGTGAAAAACATGGAAAGCAAGAGAATCATCCAAACCCATTCATACATAATCATATACAAGCATAGTATAATCGAGTTTCGCACCCTTACCCGATTAAATCGACTCTAGAACTTGATCTTGATGATTTTTCCACACTATCCCAATTTTCTCTCTTCTCCTCTTTTCTTCTCTTTTTCCTTCTTTCTTCTTTCTTTCTCTCTATTTTTCTTTCTTTCCCTTTTCTATTTTCTATTTTCTTACTAACTTAATGAAAAACATTATAAAATGACCAAAATACCCCCACACTCAAATTTCTCGCAAACGATCCCAAAACGCGATAAAATATATTCACGACTAGAAATAACACATTTTCACACAAAAGTCGAAATTACAATAAAATAATAATAAAATAATCAAAAACGACTCAATAAAATAAAACTGGCAAAAACTGGGGCGTTACAAGGCTGACGACTTTAGAAAACTCGGAGCCCGGGCAGAGTCCTTGCTCGAGCAGAAACTTTTTCATCTCGTCCGTTGTCGGGACCTGTACTGCTTCTTTGTTGAACCTCTCTATATATGCACGGAGAGGTTCGTATTTTCCCTGGATTATGGCTCCAAGGGAGGCCTCAGTCTTGGGGTGACGGCGAGAAGCTGTGAAATGCCGTGAGAACATTCTGCCCAGTTGCCTCCATGAGATAATGGACTCTTCGGGCAGCTGCTTGTACCATGTCATCGCCCCTTTTAGGAGCGTGGTCGGAAATAGCCGGCATTTGATGGCGCCCCGTACGCCTCGGTAGTCTAACAACGTATCGATGTTCTTGATGTGTTCGTCGGGGTCAGTAGTCCCGTCGTATGTGCCTAGTGACGGGGGCTTCTCCAGGCCTTTAGGGAGACGGGTGGCTAGGATTTCTTGGGACAATGGGCCGCGAGGCTCATCGTCGCCCCTGGAGCTGGTGAATGACGGGGATCGGAGAGTACGCTCACGGTGTCGGTTCCTTCAGGGAGAAGGTGAGCGGTTCCTTCGGGGAGAAGGTGAACGGGCCCGACGTTTAGACTTGGCCGGGGGTGACTGCTTGTTCCTTCGAGTCTTCTTATGGCCGGGAGAGTGCTGGTTACGCGGGGAGACCTGGTCACGCTTCCGGACGGCATGAGGGTCAGGTTCTTGGCGCAGTCTTCGGTCGATATCTCTTCGGGGCTGCGGGCTCCTTGATCATCGCTGGTTCCTCCTCTGAGGAGGGGATCTTGGATGGTTGGACTCTTCTAACGCCCTGATCCTTTCGTTCTACTACAGGATCAGGGTGTTGGTTTTGTTGATCGCCTCCAGGAGGGCCGCCACGGCCGGGTCGACGTTGGGCGGAACAGGAATGGGCTGGATGTCCAGCGAGGGCTGATCGTTGTTGCGGTCAGCAGGGGTAGGGTAAGGAGAAGTTGTGGCCCCGTCCCTTAGAAAACGGGCATCTCGGAGAAGAGATGATGGGCCGTCAAAGTCAGTCTTGTTGACGGGGAGGACAGCGGCTTGGAGAGCACCTCTGGCGTGATCTTGAGAGGCCATGATGATGATCTTGAAATTTGCTTTGATCTTCGGTTTTCAGGGAAAGAAAGATAGGGAGAACAAGGTTTCCTACAGACGGCGCTACTGATCGTGAATACTGGATCAGATCTTGTAGAAAAAGGCCACCAAGTGCATCTGAGGTGTTGGGCGAATGGAGAGGAGGAGAGGGGTGTACCTGCAAGGCACTCCGACGCTCAAGTAAGTAAAGGTCAGGGAAAAGGGGCAAGTACAAAGTGTGAGTTTCAAGGGTGATTCTTGATACCTGACCCTTTCAAGCGAGAGGGTTTATATAGAGCCCCCAGCGCGTGGCCAACGTTCCTATTTTTGGGGCGAAATAACCGTTTTCCCGAAGAATAGGTAACTGCCCAAAACTAGCCGTTATGTCGGGCAGGGTGCCCAAAACTAGCCGTTATGTCGGGCATAAGCATAGTTTCGGGCACATGCCCCCAGCTGTTCGGGGAGTGAGGAAACCGTGTGTAACGGGCATCATTTCCGGGGAGGAGCGATGCAGTCCCTGTCCGGTTGGAGGGGCAGAAAGGTAACTTTTGCCCCTTTGTGGATTGGACTTAGGCAATTTGGGCCGTTCTGGAGCAGAAGTGGATTGGGCCATGTCTAGCCATTGGTCCAGTCCAGAACAATTACAATTTAGTAGGATTCGTGATGTTGACTATTCTGGAGATAGAATTGAAAAAAAAAAAGCATCGGTGGAAGTTCTCAGTTACTCAATAAAAGTTTAATCTCTTAATAAAGCAAAGACAATCAACAATAACATTGTCAACCGTTGAAGCAAAATATATATCACTGCATATTGTAGCACCCAATTGCTCAGGATCAAACATAAGCTAGAGGATTAGAAAAATATGTGAGAGTAACATTCCTATCTTCTATGACAATACTTCTAAATTTTTTTTGTCCATAACTTTAGAGCAAAACACATTGAAATTTAAAATACAATTTCTAAACTTTTCTTTGGGGAGAAGGAAATGTTCAAGTTTGGTATTGTGATGACAATTCGTCACATAATGTTTTTAGTATGATTTCTAATCATTTTAAGTGCTTTTTATTTTTAATTCTTTTATATTTTTGTAGAATTTAATAAATATTTCGATGAAGAATGGAAATGACTAATCCAAGTCAAAATAATCCAAACAAGGCAAATTCTATTGTATTTTTTATGTGTGAAAGTTACGATGACAAAGTAAGGAGAGGACTAGCGCATGGGAAACAAAATAAATAGAAAATATAAATTACAAAATAACCAAATAATGCGCCACACACATCCTTCATAGCGATGCAATTCGAGCATGGAAAGGAAGAAAACAAAAAAAAAGTTCTGCACCACTAATATATCATCGTGATTTTGAGTTATAGAAAATACCTCGCCACTTTTACGAAGTAGGAGCAACATATTCAATACGATCACAAACTGTTGTGCCAAACAAGTTGTTAAAGTTTCGGTGCGCCATAAGGAAATTATGGCGCGATTCTACGATCTCTCTCTTTCTCTCTCTCTCTCTCTCTATATATATATATATATATATATATTCTAAAACATGTTTAATCATTAGGGTTCAAAGTTTTATAAACAAGAAGGCATATTCTGAAGCTAGGGATCAGGGGAAAACATAAGGCATCATTAAAGAATCATCCCTAATCATTTGTAAGGCTAATTTATCTCTTAATATTGTATTGACTTGAATATTTTTGGAAAATATTTTGTTTCCCTATTTTATTATTTTTGTTTATTCTCATTTATTTTTCTTTATTCTCCATTAAGGAGAGAATTAATTGTAATAATTGTATTCTCACTATATAAATTAGCCTTTGGTTTAGGAATAATATATAACAACTTTTTACTTATTATCTTCAATATGGTATCAAGAGCACTAGGTTAGGGTTTACCATAAAGCTTTCTTGGAAAAAAAATTATATTCAACCCTCTTTTTTGCCCGACCTGCTTCACATACCCCTTTAGCCCCCCATGACAAATAACAATAATAGGTGACTTTCCCTAACGCATGTCTACACTCGATCCAACAATGGCCAATAATCGCAATCTGAGTCGGACATCGTCCGTGGAAATGGGGATGGTTGTAGAAAGGGGGATGGTCGCGGAGATGACATATGAGAGGAAATGTCGATGGTCACAAATAGTGGCAGTAATGATGGCAATAATGAAAACAGGAACAACATTGTTTTTTGTTACAGTTATTCCAACATTGGCGGCAATAATCAAGAGGGTTCCTCATACTCTCTCAAGGTCAATATTCCTAAAATGAATGAGAATAATTATAATGAATGGGCTCAAACCGTTTGTTTGGTATTAGATGGCAAAATGAATCTTGGTTTCTTAATAGGAGCAGTAGCTGAATCGACAACAGGAAACCCTCTATATAAATAATGAAAGTCTAAAAACTCATTGATTATTGTGTGGCTAGTAAGCTCTATGGAAACTGGAATAGGTAAGCATTACATGTTCTTACCTTCTACAAAGGATGTGTGGGAAGCTGTTAAGGAAACATACTCTGATATTCAAACTCCTCCCAAATTTTTGATTTAAAATCAAATTTATGGCATGTGAAATAAGGTGACAGGAGCGTAATTGCTCATTACAATGATTTGTTGACTCTGTGGCAAGAGTTGGATCTTTGTTATGATGACAATTGGAGGTGTACATAGGAAAATGTTTTGTTTCTCAAGAGGCAAGAAAATGATCGTGTATTCATGTTTCTCGCTGGGATCAATAAAGATCTTGATGAGGTAATAGGTAGAGCTTTAGGAAAAATACCATTTCCAACTCTTCATGGAAATTTTGCAAAAATAAGAAAGGAGGAGGCACGACAAGGAATTATGATGGGCAAGACACCATGAAGCTCTGAATCCGAAGGCTCGTCTCTGGCAACTAAGAGTCTGTTTGGTAAGATATAAAAAGAGCTTTTAGCTTTTAGCTTTTAGCTTTTCAGCTTACATTAATGGAAAAAAACTCTGTTTGGTAACTGTCTTTTAGCTTTTAGCTTGTAGCTTTTTATTAGCTTTTAGCTTTTTTTTCAAAAGCTATTTGAAGTAGCTTTTGAGCTTATAGCTTTTATCTTATGACTTTTCCTTCCATTCGTACCCTCACTATTTTATTAAAAACTCATTTTAACCCTTAATATTATTATGATTTAAATTAAAATAATTATGTTTTATTTGAAAGAATAAAAAAGATTACTCATTATTTTTACCGAACAAATTCACGATGCAATCTATCTTCTATTTTGTTATTAATTGAATATTTTGATTTATTACATTGAATTGTTTTTTATTACCTTTAAATTATTATTTTAATTATTTATTACTTGAGTTTTTGTTATTAATGTATTATTTTTATAAATATGATAATGAATGATTGAATATATTTGTTTATTAATAGGCATATCATGGATTTTGAGAGAAAAAAAAGAGAAGGAAATATGAACTTTATTGAAATATAAGATCAAATTACAATATTATTATTATAGATATTTAAATTTCATTACAAAATGTATATATAAGTGTTTAATATATTCTTGTGTTATGTTGAATTTTATATTTATATTTAAAATATTTTTCATTTGATAGTTAATATGTTTAATTTTATTGAATAAAAATTAATTTAATAAATAGGATCACTAATTTTTTAATTCAGAACGTCCTTTTATGTCATTTTGTATTTATCAGCTAGTGTAACCGCTAATTTACCAAACACTCAAATTAACTTATCAGCTATAAGTCATCAACTATAAGCTAACAGTAATCAGCTATAAGCTATCAACTATTAGTCATCAGCTACCAGCTAGTTTTACCAAACAAAGCTTAAGAACATTGATGAGTGAAAAAGGTCTGACAAAGTTGCTTGGTGTGATCACTGCAAGCGCGGATGGCATACATGTGAAATTTGTTGGAAGCTCAAAGGGAGACCTCCTAACTGGAATAAGAAAGGTGGTTTTGCATTTTAGGCTAGTAATTCTGATCAAGGGCAACAATCCCCTTCGACTCAGCTTTCACTCACTATGGAACAACTAAACAAATTGTATAAACTCCTCGAGTCTCCAACCTCTTCTTGCTCTATAGCAACAAAAGGTAATTTTGCATTTCTTAGTGTCAGTCCCAGTCATTCTTGGATATGAGATTTAGGTGTCTCTGATCACATGACAGGTGAATCTACTTTGTTCTCTTCATATAGTCCATGTGCAGGTAATTGAAAAATAAAAACCTCAGATGGCTCTTTTTCAGCCGTTGCAGGTAAATGGTCAGTTGTGTTGTGTCCAACGTTAACTCTTAAAAATGTCCTTCATCTTCTAAACTTAACTTGTAATTTAATGTTCGTTAGTAAATCAGCCCAAGATAAAAATTGTCAAACTAATTTTTTTCCGATCTCACCGGGTCTTTTAGGATTTGAACTTGGGGAAGATGATTGGAAGTTCTAAGAAGAGTGGAGGACTCTACTACCTTGACATTGGATTTGCAATCCACCTACCTTAAAAAACAATAAGTTCCAGGTTTGAGTATTTTTCTGTTTTGAATAATAAAGATGATAACATTATGTTATGGCATTTAAGATTAGGTCATCCTAGTTTTCGTTACTTATGGTATTTAAGATTAGGTCTTTTATGGTATTTCATAATAAGAACTTTTCTTCATTTAAATGTGTAGCAAGTGAGTTTGCAAAGCACCATCGCTCCCAATTTTCTATACAACCTTATAAACTCTCAAAACCTTTTTCTATTATTCACAGTGATGTTTAACCGTACAAGTACACACACTCTCAAAAAATGGCTTATCACATTTATAGATGACCATACAAGAGTATGTTGGGTATACTTGTCAAAGGGGAAATCATATGTTTGTTAGGCTATAAAGAATTTTTTTACAATGGTGCAGACCTAATTTCAAACAAATATCCAAGTCTTTGGAAAAGATAATGACAAAGAATATTTTAACACAATTCTGGATGGTTTTTTTTTTCTAAAAAATGGGATTGTACATCAAAGTTCATCTCCTAATACTCCTAAACAAAATGGAGTTGTCGAAAGGAAAATAAACATTTATTAGAGGTTGCTAGAGCTCTACTTTTTTCGAATAAAGTACCAAACTATTTGTGGGGTGAAGCTGTTTTAACAATTGCGTATTTAATTAACAGAATACCCTCCAAAATTCTCAATTTTCAAACTCTAATTAATACCTTCAAAGAATATTTTCCCAGCACTCGTGTTTTAACTAATTTGACATTAAAAATATTTGGCTGCACAACCTTTGTTCATGAACATAAAAATGTTGGAAAACTTGAACTACATGCTATAAAATGTGTCTTTGTTGGTTACTCCCCAACCCAAAAAGGATATAATTGTTTTGATCCAAAAAGCAACAAAATGTTTATCATTATGGACGTTACATTCTTTGAAAATAAACCTTTTTTTTATGACACTCATCTTCAAGGGGATGAGGGATATAAAAGAAGACTTGTTTCAAATCGAGGACACGAGTATTTTTAAATAATTCATCTTTTCTTGTATCACAAAATTCTAAGACTAATACATTTGCACCAACAGAAAATGGGCATGATTCTTTATTTGATCCTACTCCTGTTATGAGTAATGAACTTTGTGAATCCTCCTACATTTTATCTTGTAAAAAACAATGAGAATCCTGAAAACGACGATAATGATGGTCTAATTGAAATTCCACGAATTAATGAGTCACTTCAAGAAAACAAATTTGAATTAGGAAACAGAACTTGGAAAGGGAAGGTTTTTGTGAAAAAGCACCACAAAGGAAGGGACAAGTCCACATCTCAACACTGCTAGGAATCTGAATTGGGGAATGATCAACCTTCTAAGAAAAGGAAAGGTAAGTCTATCTCTATTTCTAAGAGTCTTATTTTGAATCCTGATATAGATGATCCTGTTACTATTACAAAACCTGTTAGAACTTTCACTAAACACCATATGTCCAATTTTATATCATATTCAAATTTGTCTTCACCTCAAAATTGTCTAGTGCAGAAATCCCAAAAACTAAACAGGTTTCTCTAGAAATTCCAAAGTGGAGGGAAACTATAGTTAAGGAGATGAAAACTCTTGAAAAGAACAAAACTTGGAGTGTTATGATACTACCAAATGGCAACAAGATAGTTGGATGTAAATGAGTGTTTACTGTGAAGTATAATCCAGATGGGTCAATTTAAGGGTACAAGGCTCGCTTAATGGCTAAAGACTTTACTCAGACCTATGGTATAGACTACTTAGAGACATTTGCTCCTGTTGCAAAATTGAACATTGTCAGAATTCTTTTATCTCTTGCTGCAAACCTGGATTGGCCCCTACATTAGTTAGATGTTAAGAATTCATTTCTTAATGGTGATCTAGAAGAAGAAGTATATATAGACATTCCTCATGGATTTGAAAACAAATCCGGATCAAATGTATGCAAACTAAATAAGTCTTTGTATGGATTAAAGCAGTCCCCTAGAGCTTTGTTTAAAAAATTCACTCAGTCCATGAAGAAATAAGGTTACATTCAAGGACAGGCTGACCACACTTTGATCACAAAGTTCTCCCACGATGGGAAAGTTGCTTCCTTGATTGTTTATGTTGATGATATTGTCCTTACTGGAGACGATACAATGTAAATGGCAAGAGTAAAAGAGAAATTGGAAGTAGACTTTGAAACCAAGGACTTGGGATTTGTGAGATATTTTCTAGGTATGGACGTTGCTCGGTCAAAGAATGGTATTTTGATTTCACAGGAGAAGTATATTCTAGACTTATTGAAAGAAACAGGAACGGGTGGACGTCGTCCTGCAGATACCCCTATGGATCCTAATGTAAAACTTTGGGAAGAAGGTAATGTTCCTGTTAATACTGGAAGATATCAAATATTTGTTGGAAAAAAGATTTATTTGTCACACATCCGACCTGATATTGCTTTCTTAGTGAGTGTAGTAAGTCAGTTTATGCATTCTCCTTTTGAAGAACATCTTAAGGAAGTTTATAAGATACTGAGATATTTAAAGGGAAATCCTGGAAAAGGTAATTTTTTAAGAAGACTAGTGAAATAAATGTTTCTATTTTCACCGATGCTGATTGGGCAAGTTCAGTCACAGATAGAACATCAGCCTCTGGATATTGCACTTATGTTTGGGGTAATCTTGTGACATGAAAGAGCAAGAAATAAGGAGTTGTAACAAGAAGTAGTGCAAAAGCCGAGTTTAGAGGTATGAATCAAGGTATTTGTGAAGGATTATGGATCCTTAGAGTCCTAGAAGAACTTAAGATGAAAATTGAGCTTCCATTGAAATTATACTCTGATAGTAAAAATCCTATTAGCATATCTCATAACCCAGTTTAGCATGACAAAAACGAGCATATTGAGATTGATCGACACTTCATAAAGGAGAAGTTAGATGCTGGAATCATATGTCTACTTTTCGTGACTTCAAGTCAACAAACTACAGATATCCTGACCAAAATTTTGGCAAGACCTACCTTCGAGCATTTGATAGATAAGTTGGGAATGATAGATATCTATGCACCAACTTGAGGGGGTGTTAGAAATATTTTGTTTCCCCGTTTGATTATTTCAGTTTATTCTCATTTATTTTACTTTATTCTCCATTAATAAGAGAATAAATTGTAATGATTGTATTCTCATTATGTTTGTGATAGCTAGACGTAGGTCACACTCAGTCGTGACATAGTTATTTTACGTTCGATAAAAACTTTGTCAATCGCAACTTCCCTAAGTTGATTGGGAGATTGTAATCAGATAGAGTAGGTTACATATCGATGAAATTTTACGTAATTTGTTTTGTAAAATAGTCTTGATTTAAAAATACAAGTTATAAGTTCAAGTAAGAATTAACCACATGAAAAAGACAAAGAATTTGAAGGGGATGAGGCTTTATCGCTTCTCTTATTAGAAGTTTCAATTGGTTGTTTAATCTAGTTAGTTTTATAATTATTGCATAAGCAACTAAATCACTCACTGTCCCCTCCCCCCACCCCATTTTACAATTATGTAATTCGTCATCTAATAACAAATATAATCTCTTTTATTTTGATTTTTTAATCACAATCTCCGTGGATTTAATATTCACTAACCACTTATGAATTTTTGTTGGCCCAACTTACTACACTTGCATTTTACGACCAAAATTGGCCTTAAGGAAAAAGTTTACATCAAACTCTTTACATGTATGCCTTTTCCATCACATCATGTTGTTTACAAACTAAAGTATTATTTATATGGATTGAAGTATACTCAAAGAGCATGGTTTGAAAATTTATGAATAACTCCCTTTGGTTTTTTATTCACATAAAATCAGTATCTACAAGAAATTGTAGTTACTGGATCTGTTCAATAGTCTATCTCTATAATTAAGAAATTGTTTCATTCCACTTTTCACAAGAATGATCATGACTAACTAACTTACTTCTTGGGATTATAAGTACAATATCAACAAGAAGACATTTTTGTTTACCAAAACAAAGATGTTCAAGATCTAATATAGGTTGTTGGTCTTACCAATTCATCTATGGTTAACAACCCCATGGAAGTCATTGTGAAATATCTACGGGATGAAAGTGTATTTTTTACAAGATCTAACTACTTGTAAGGGAAGTTTTAACTACCTAACAATAACAAGATCATACATCTCTTTTGTTGTCCACACAGTCAATAAAGTAATGCAATCTTCTTATCACTTGCATCTTTCACCACTACACCGTATTATTGGATACCTTGTTGGTACCTCCAACTGTGGTTTACTCTTCCCTGTCGATGAATCACCGCAAATTCAAGCCTACAACTATGTTGATTGGGATGGATGTCCAGACACCAAGAAATCTACTACATAATGGTGTATGTTTTTAGGCAGTGCACCACTTTTACTAAAATGCAAGAAACAATACCCAATCTCCAAGTCATTCATTGAATAAGAATAACACATCATTTCTATAACATACTATGAGATTAATTTTTTGTGTGGTCTTCTATCATAGGTTGGTATTTCAAAAACACAATCAACTCCAATAAAGCTCATACACACTGATGTTTGTGAACCAATCAATCCAAACTCTTTTGGTAAGAGGAAATACTTTCTCCTCTTTATTGATGATTATTCCAGAAAAACATGAGTTTGTTTCTTGAAGGAGAAGTCAGAAGTGTTTGAAAAATTTAAGAAGTTCAAAGCCCTTGTGGAGAAAGAAAGTGGTATTTCTATTAAGGCCATGAGATCTGATCGAAGAAGAGAGTTCACCTCAAATGAGTTCCACAAGTATTGTGAAGACCATGGAATCCACTGCCAACTAGAAATTCCGAGATTGCCACAACAAAATGGAGTAGAGGAGAGAAAGAACCAGACCATACTTAACATGGTGCGAAGCATGCTTAAGAGCAAGAATATGGCGAAAGAGTTTTGGGCCAAAGCAGTGGCATGTGCGGTTTACCTGAAAAACCGTTATGTAGCGGCAAAAATCGTGAGTGTAAGCTATTGATTAACTTAACTCATAAAGCAAGAGTCGCCACTGTACTTTTATTTTATCCAAAAAAGGAAAGGAAAAAAGAGCGAACAAAACCTAAACAAGTTCTAAACAAGAACAAGTAACAGAGACTGGGTATGGGGGTTGGTTACGCTAAGGGAATGTGTTAGCACCCAAAACGTCTATAGTACTCTATAGGAACCCTTTGAAATATCTACGTTTTTTGGTCTGAAAATGTTTGTTTGAAAAGAGATTGAGGATATGAGAAAAGAAGTTGTTTTTAATATTTTTGTGTTTGGAGAGACCTGTCGCCTCATGCCTATGTACCCACAAAGTGCAATATAGGATCAAAACCTCGTAGTTCGTGGTACAAAGAATGAAATTTATTTGTTTTGGTTGATTTTAAATGTAAAGACAAGTCGTCATTTCCAAGCGAATAATTCTGCTTAAAAAGATGAATCATGTCTAAACTTATGAAAAAGTTTTGAAAGAGAAAGTGCATAAGCCACAAAAAGAGTTTGAATGAGTTTGAGTGTTTTTTAAAGTCTTTTGAAAAAGGTGTCAATATGCTTATGTAGTTTAGAATTTATTAAGAAATGAAAAGAAAAGAGTAAAATCACTTGACAAAGTTAAGGTTTGATTATGAAAGAGGTGATAGTTTGAAATCAAGAAAGTTTTGAAAAAGGGAGAAGGTTTTGAAAATTGAAGAAAGGGGAGGAGAATAAGTGACTATCCTAAAGCATAAAGTAAAAGCTAAGGATAAGAAAGATCTAACCACAAATGTAGCTATCTTCACCATAAACCAAGCAAAAGTACAAAGCTCCAAAGTCTTCAAACTATAATTCCAAAGCAAAGGGAAAAGGTCCTAGTTCTAAGTCCAAAGATCTAAGAATAACATTGAAGTCCAAGGTCTACGTTCAAAATTCCATGTCCAATGCAAAGGATAGTATCCATAGTCCAAGATTAGAAGCACAAGTTTTTTAGAGGTTTAGGCCTTTATTAATGTTTTTGGTCCAAGTGGACAAAGAGAAAAAGGCATAAGCATAAACATGTGTCCAACCAACAAAAGAAAAAATTGCGGAAGCATAAACAAGATATGATATGATATAATGACATAAAGCATAAAAAAGTAAAGAGATATAGGGAGCAAGAAGGAAGCATAAAAGTATAGTCAGAGTAATGTAGTAGTATATACATAATAGTAGCACAAAGGCCATAGTGCCATAAGCCTTCAAAAGTAACACCGATTATTCCATCTCGCATCTTGAACTATAATGATTAAACAATATACTTAGGTCAAGGTTAATGAAGACTTGTTAGAAGATTGATAGAATCAAAGCCTTTACGCAACAAGCTTCAAAGATTTTGAACCTAATACATAAGATTAACCATCCTTGGGATTACACAACCAAAAGGTTTGAGCCACGAAAGATCAAGTTCCGATTCGGAGGGAGGGACAAACGTAGCGCTATGTTAAGCAATCACCAAGTGACTTATAAAGAAGTCACCCTACTCGAGGCCGGTCAATAGTGATCTTTGTGCTAATGCTTGCTAGATGAACGATATGTAAATCGTCATCCGAAAGCAATACCACACCAAAAGAAATAAAGGTAATGATCTAGTCTTGATCAAAAATTCAACAAAGAAATTCTAAGATCCGTAAGACTTTCATCGATACAAATAAAAGAGAAATAGATGAAGAGAAAGCCAAATTAAACCACAAAATTATGTGATCTAAGGCTAAGAACAAAGGGAAAAGGAAGAAAAAGGCAAATCAACCAAAACAGTCCCGAAAACAAGCCAAGGACTACATTCTGACTCAGGGTAACCGATTACTCTGATTACACATAAAACAGAGTAACCGATTACTCTGCACGTAGAGTGAAAAAATAGTGCAAAATTCAGCATGATCATCTTTCAAAGATTTCTTCAAACACCTTATGATCATAGAACCAAAATTGCACAAAATTTTAAGTAAAACAACAGCAAAAACCAGCAATCAAACATAATTACAAGATCCAAAGGATCAAGTAACAAGAATTATAAAAGGATCACATTGTGGAAGATGAATCAAGAACAACAATGGTGGAAAATGAGATTACCACTCCAAATCTGAAAATTGCTTCAAATTGCTCCAAGATCCAAACTCCAAAGCCTTGATCTACAAGAATTGATGAAGAAAACAAGTTTGGATGAAGGTTTAGCTCAAAGTTGAACAAGATTCAATGTGAAAACTTGTTAACTTTCAAAAGAAGAAAAGTGAGCTTTGAGTGAATTTGGTAGTTGGAGAAAATTGAAAGAGTCAAGAAGAATTTTGACAAGGTGAAGTGAATTTGGCTATCAAAAGTTTGAAGAATAAATGAAATAAGGGTCCTATTTATAGGACTTAGGCTTGGAAATTTTGGTGGCTTGGAGTTTGGTTTGGAACCAAAATTAGGCTTGGAATTTGAATTTGAAGGGAAAATCAAGATCAAGTGGTGATTAGTGAAGGTGTATGGTGGGAATTAATTGTGATTATGTAGGGGAATTAAAATGAAGTGATCTAGAATATTCCACATGTGATCATTTTTGAAAATTGGTGCCAAAATGCTGCAGAATTTGAATTTGCTGAATTTTCACAATTCTGCACGAGGGTAATGTATTACCCTGATCATGGTAATCGATTACTTCAGGCAAAAAATGTGAAAAATGGCCTTTTGGTTGCACTGTTGTGGCTCTGACTCGATTCTTTTGCTTGTCAAAGAAGGCATGAAAATAAACACATGAACCTTGGAGCCTCTTGAATAATAATCAATAAAAAAACTCGAGAACTCTTGATCTGATGAATTTTTGAATTATGTGCAGATCAACTTTGACTTTATTAGATGAAATTCATTCGAGCTGAGGGACTGGTATTTGATATCGTTGATCCAAATCCTTCCTGAAAAAAGTTAGTAGAAGGGAAAACAAACATATTTTTGGATTTTTAAGTAAAGGTTAGTAAACATAAACAAATAAAGGCAAATAAGAAACACACAGATGCACAATGATCCCTGCAAGGCATAAACCCAAAGAAGAGAGGGATACAGGAACCAAAACATGATCTTGTTTGTGGTAAAGATGCAAAATGAGATGTGAATGATATGTGGAATCTTAGGGGTCAAAAATTAGGGTCTTACAGCTGCCCATATTTAAGTTTCTTCTATCAGGAGATATGAAGGTTGAAAACTTCGTTTCGACAAGATTGAAGATACTTAAATACAGAAAACCCAAATTTTTAGCCCTGAGATGCCACAAGATGATATGAATGCAAAGGGTAAAACACTTTGCGGGGAACTTAAAACAAGATATTTACGGTAAATTGAGTAAGATGACGTGAAAAGACACGCTGGGGAATACAAGCTATTTCTGGAGATCTGTCAAGGTGACAAGAAGTATCCATCAATAGTTGGAAAGAGAGGGACAAGACCCTGGGAAGGCATGTAGTGACATCCAAGAATAACATTGGATGGAAACTACGAACGAGACAAAAGTATGCCGATAGATGTCCAAGAATGGCATTGGACCACAACAAGAAAATTTATGGTAAAAACAACAGTGTCATCCAATAATGGCATTGAATGGAGGTGAAAAATAATCTATTAGGGATAAGATATCCAAGAATGACATTGGATGAAAGGAACTTCAACATTCACGAATGGCATTGAATGGGGAAACAATAAATGTCAGAAATATCCCAGAACGGCGTTGGACAGAGATAAACTCAACTGACGATATATCAATCAGCATCCAAGAATAGAATTGGATGGAAACAAACTTCCATTTGAAAAACTTCACTGGGGATATTCAATAATGGCATTGGATGACAAAGTTAAACATCACAAGTATCCAAGAGTAGCATTGGACTTGGCTGGGGAAAAGGTGTCCAAGAATGTCATTGGACAGAAGTAATCACAACATCCAAGAATGGCATCGAATGAAGTGAGAAAAGTTCTGAAAAATATATCAGAATTATCCAAGAATGCCATTGGATAAATAGAGTTCACGATATCCATGATTGGTGTTGAAAGAAATTTCAGGAATGGAACTGGAAGTAAAGGTAAAAAACTCATCCAGGAATGACACTGAATGAACAGATAAAACTTTCAGGAATGACACTGAAAGATATCCAAGAAAAATCTGTTGGGGATTACAAAAGAGAGGCAAAAATTCCAGGAATGGCATTGGGAGAAACAAGAGGAACAAGATATCCAGGAATGGCACTGGAGTGAAAGAATATAAAGATATCCAGGAATAGCGCTGGGAGAAACAAGAGGAACAAGATATCCAGGAATGGCACTGGAGATCAAAAGAGACACACATCCAGAAATGGCACTGGAGATCAAAAGAGACAGACATCCAGGAATGGCACTGGAGTGAAAGAATATAAAGATCCAGGAATAACACTGGAATGAAAGAAGACAAAGATCCAGGAATAACACTGGAATGAAAGAAGACAAACATCTAACAACGACACTAGATGCACAAGGAAACAACAACATCCAGGAATAGCACTAGAAAGAAAGAAGACAAACAAGATATCCAGGAATAACACTGGGTGAAAGGACAGGTAAATGTTTTGGTAGGTGCCAAATAAGTTGGACTTTGACCACAAGGTAAGATGTTGATAGCAACAAGACCTCGGGAAATGCACATGAGCATGAAACACACTTCGAGCTATGAAAATCTTTCTATGTATGATATATGAATGATTTATGTATGGAATGCAAATGATTGGGATAACCAAGATATACTCTTTTGTGAGGGAAGAATGGAACTCTGATTCCTCAACACAGGGAACACTGCCCACTCTGCTTGGAGAGAAGATGTTGAACATATCTCTGTCACACTTATGAATTGTATCAGGCTGATGGTCTTTTGAGGAAAGACATCTTGAGGATTCTTGAAGAAGACTGCCCAGACTGATTGACTGATGATGATAAACTGATCATAGCTTCAGCTTGACTGCTGCGGGGGAAAAATGAACTGATCATGGCTTCAATTGTTGAAACGAATGCTGATGATAAACTGATTATGGCTTCAATTCTTGAAATGATTGTTGAGGATAACTGATCATGGCTTCAGTTTGACTATTGCTGGGGGTGAACTGATCATGGCTTCAGTTCTTGAAATGAATGTTGTGGATAAACTGATCATGGCTTCAGTTCTTGAGATGACTATTGAGAAGGCTAAAATCAGTATAAATCTTGAAAGAGATCTTATGGTTAACCAATTCTGAGAATAACATGCACTGAGCAACAAATCTTGAACTAATCACAATAGGATCTGGAAGTAATGTGCCCCTGATAGGAGCACTGACCAAGTTTCTCAAAAGTTTGAAATTTCTCGATGAGGAAAGTTTGTCTGCAAATAAAATTATTCATTCATGGTAATTTTAATGCAAAGCTCATGCAATTTTGAAATAAAAAATCATTTTTGGAATGATATTATTGATGTATAGCAAATGAATCACTTGTCAAAACACAGTGATTTAGACATTCAAAATGAAAGAGGAAGCAAAGGTATGACATCAAAACAAATAATTGGCAACAAACTTAGGAGTCAAATTACGCAACCTTGCTGTAGTATGCTTTCAAAAGAAACCTGGCTTCAATTAGGTCTTTTGAGGGTTGTAACATGGTCTGGTTCACGGTTTTCGAAACAAAGGATATAGGCTCAAAGTTTATTTATACGCAACCCATTCTTCGTGATGATCTTCAGTCCTATGTTCAGTTAATTCAACCTATGCATTCAGGTTACAAGCGATTTTGGAATTGCAACACAGTTATGATGATGACTCAAGAGCCAAAGGATTTTTTTTGAGATGACAATCACTTTTTCTTACAATATTTTGTTGTTTTTGATAAGGACCTTAGTCAACTCGTTTTGTCTTTGAGGATTTGGGTAACCTCTTGATTGATTTTTTTTGTTATCCCTAACTTTTGTCTGAACTGTGTCATTTGAGCATACAGTCAGCGGGATGCCCCAATTTTTGCCTAAGTCTCCTTCATAGGTTTTGACTTAGAGGGCTTTTATTTTGATTTTTTTCATTCTTTTCTTTAAAGATAGTGACTGTCTGGCTTAATGATTACGGTGAACCATCATTGGCTTTTGATTTGAAAGACATCTTCAACATTTCTTTGATGTGTGCGAATGAAAGCTTGTGATTGCAACATTTATTGAAAGGTTTCTTGAATGATTCACTTGAATTTGAATGCATAGTCAAATTAACTGAGAACTACCCATCCCCAGGTTAAGATTGCGGGTTTTTTCGTACAGAAAGAAACTCAAACTTCTGTTAAGTGCCAAATCGTGCATATTTTAGATAGTATTTTGTCGCCCTTTTCAATTGGTTCTTTTGGTTTTAGTAGTAAATACATATGTTTGAGTGTAAATATGCAAGTTTACAATTTTATTGTAAATATTGTGAATATTGATCATTTTGATGCTCTTTGACAGGTCTTCTAGCTTATATTTGATGACAGGAACAATTGGTGAAGGAAAGAAGGCATAAAAGTTGATTTTCGAGAAGCCGCGTCGGTAACTCGCGCTAAGCGAGCTTTTCAGCACGGCTTCAGTGTGCATTTTCTGCCAAAGACAGTAGCTAAGGTTCCTTGACCGCGGTTAGCGCGGGCAGGACCGCGCTTAGCGCGCTTAAAGTGGTTTGAGGGTATTTTAGGTGAGATCGTGCTTAGCAGATCTGAGGCCGCTTAGCGCGATTTTAATAAATTCAATTCTTTGTTAATTTGTTTGTCTCATTTTTTTAGGTATTCAAGCCTTGATTTCTATTAATTTTCATATAGAGCATTGAATAAGCTTTCCAACGCTTCCGACCGCGCCTCAAACGGAGTTACGGTTCGAAAGTTATGACGAAAACAAGATGCTGGATTTCTCTGTGCGCTTAGCACGGTTCGCGTCTTTTCAACCCCTATTTAAGTCACTTTTCAACATGTTTTAGGTTATGTTTTTGGGGGAACTTTCTCCCAACTTCATCAAACATATTTTAGGAGTAGAGAGGCTTAGAAACAACATTAGAGGATGCATATTGATGATCCGGAGTTGGATTTGCTTCAACCGGCTCTGACAAACCGTGAGAAAATGGTTCTTATCCTTTCTTCTCTTTGTATTCTCTATTTGTTGAGGTTTTGTATGTAAATCTCTTGATACCTTATATATTTCATCTAATGTATGTTTGTGAATTAGTTTTGATTCTCTATTGTTGATTGTCTTTGATTGTTTATTTGTGGTTCTTGACAAAAACCTTTTCAAATCTTTGATCTTAGATTTTCATCTATCAATGAGCAAACTTTTGAAATGGTCTTGTGAGTTGATATTCATTGTATCTTTTATTGTATTGTGTTGATTAGTAGCATGAATAACATGAGTAAGATCGATGCGGTATTGCGAGGATGCATGATAATAGTGATGAAGAACGATATTCACATACATTTGGCAAATTAGTTGAATGCATATTATTCATGTGTACTTATTCTGATCATGGCGTTGTATGTGAATTAATCAATTAGTTTGATATGGATGTTACAATAATATCTGTTAGGTTCTGAACTCTAGAGATAGATTTAGATCTAACATTCACCGTGGGTATCAATTCTTAATGCTCTGTGTTGGTCGAGTTGCGTGAGACATCACCAATGAGACAATACTGTTGTTCTCTCGACGTTGTGTTAGACATAACCTCTGTTGTGGGTGATACATGAGGATATTAGATGAATGATTGATTTGTATTTAATATGATTGGAAGAATGCATGTGTTATCGATTGATCTCTATTGAGTTTCTCTTCTCCAAAGAATGTGTTATTGTTATTTACTTGCTTTTTGTTCCTTTAATTTTTGCATGTTACGATTTGAAATATCATTTCAAACAAAAGCTTAGAAACGTAGAGACCGTGAACGGCGCTCTTTCCCTCGCACCGATCTCTGTGGATACGACAACCCTCAGGAATTCTTTCAAACAGAAACATTTGCTTGCCGCTTTACCACTCCAACAAATTGGCGCCGTTGCCGGGGATTTGTGTTTCGATATTGAGTTGCATCGCATAGTTTCTATGTTTTTAAGCTTCGTACATAATTGTCTATATTGTATATTTACTTGTATAAACACTTGTTTTGCTTTTTTACATACTTGTTAATAGTTGTTTTCCATAAGTGATTGTATATATGTGTTTTTTTATCATATTTGTGTATGTGTGTGCATATTTTTGTTTTTGGTTTACGTTTGCTCAAGCGTTGCAGGTTTTATTGGGTCGCTATCGGTGAACGAAGCATCATGAAGGAGCTTGTACGTAAATAAGGCGTCGAGCTAACGACGTGAAACAAGCGCTTGGTTGAAGGCAACCCAATGATTTGAGTTTGTACAGTTTTAAATTTAGTAGTATAGTTAAAATAAGATGATAGTGGATGGATTGAGTGAGAGAAAGAACTTGAAAAACTCAGCAAGCCTGTGCGCGCTTAGCGCGCACAGAGGGCGCTTAGCGCGCCTTGCTTTTTGTGGAAAAACTCTCTTATTCTCTTATCCACTTTCACCTATTTTGTTAGTATATGTTTATTAGTTTTAGAAATTTTTGTGTTTGTTCTCAAGTTTTGTTTTTGATTAGCTTGAGGATGCATTGTGTGATTTTTCAATTTTGATTGTTTCAACAAGAAAATGTTATGGTAGTGTGAAAAGTTTAAAGGAAGTTGCATTGATGTGGTTTGTGTTTATTGCTTTTCTAGAACATAACATGTTTATGAACCTTAGGATTTGTACAAATTACATGTCTTTCACTCTCTCGCAATTTTTGTTCATTTATGAATCACTTTAGTTCATAGCCCCATGTGAGGAAACCTCCATTGTTTACTATATGCTAGGATGACTGATAACTTTGTTTAATTCGTTTGGTTCATGCTTTATCTTTTGATTATTGTGATTTTATGGAAGCATTAGAAATGATAAAGGCATTTGTTTATATTTGAGCACAACCGTATCCAAAAGTATCTTACCCGTGAGTAGAGAGAATTCGTTAACCCCTTTGAGCCTAAACAGTTTAGATCTCATTTTAGTGATGAACTCGGTTTATGTACATAATTTGAAAGTATAGTTCATCATTGAATTTTGTGAGGTTCTAAAAATTTCTTCTTGAACCTTTGAACATTATTTTAATTTGATTTCCTTGCCGTAAAAAGCAAGGAACATTCACTTGAGGTTTTATTAAATTCAAGTTGGGGAGAATGAAAAAGAAGATTGGCAGGTTGCTATAAACTTTTGAAAAATTTCAAACAAGCATGAAAAGAAAAAGTGTGAATATGAATTTGAAAAACAAAAGAAAAAGAATGCTTGTTTGAATAAGAAAAATAGAGAATGAAATAATTGTGCATAAGGAAGTTTGAGAAGGTTTGCAATAGAGGAATGAAATTAGTGAATGAAGTTGAGATGTTTGTGAATACCTTGTATAGTGAATGTTCTTTTGCATCGGCAACTTTGATTTAATTGCCTTAGATATGTCCCTTTGTTGTGAACCCGACCAAGCTACAACCTTTGAAGCCCTTAGTGATCTTTTTGCTTCCATGTTTTCATTTTTGATTGTTAGATGATGTATGAATTGAATTGTTATTTGCATTGTTTGTCAGATGAGTGAAATTTCCCCGCGGTTGTAAACGCGCATTAATTTCTTCATTCTTATCTGAAGAGGAGTGTTAGGTGTGATTCATTCTTGAACATTTGTATTGCTTTAGAATTTTTGACATGTGTTTTGTGCTTAGACTTTGTTTCATATTCGTGGTGTCGTTGTAGTTTAGTGGTAAGCATTGCTTTGCATGTACTTTTGATATTTGTACCATACATTTATTCTCCGTTTGTAAAAACTTGTTGAGCATGATTTCTTGATAATTGCTTTTGTTTCTTCGAGTTGATTGACTTTTGTTTGAGGACAAACAAAATAATAAGTTGGGGAGAGTTGTTAAATGCCAAATTGTGCATATTTTAGATAGTATTTTGTGACCCTTTTCATTTGGTTCTTTTGGTTTTAGTAGTAAATAGATATGTTTGAGTGTAAATATGCAAGTTTCTGATTTTATTGTAAATATTGTAAATATTGATCATTTTGATGCTCTTTGACAGGTCTTCTAGCTTATATTTGATGATAGGAACAATTGGTGAAGGAAAGAAGGCCTAAATGTTGATTTTCGAGAAGTCGTGTCGGTAGCTCGCGCTAAGCAAGCTTTTCAGCGTGGCTTCAGCGTGCATTTTTTGCCAAAGGCAGTAGCTAAGGTTCCTTGACCGTGCTTAGCGCGGGCAGGACCGCGCTTAGCGCACTTTAAGGCGGTTTGAGGGTATTTTAGGTGAGATCGCGCTTAGCGCGATCAGAGGCCGCTTAGCGCGATTTTAATAAATTCAATTCTTTGTTAATTTGTTTGTCTCATTTTTTTAGGTATTCAAGCCTTAATTTCTATTCATTTTCATATAGAGCATTGAATAAGCTTTCCAACGCTTCCGACCGCGTCTCAAACGGAGTTACGGTTCGAAAGTTATGACGAAAACAAGATGTTGGATTTCTCTGATGGCGCTAAGCGCCCTCAGAGTGCGCTTAGCGCGGTTCACGTCTTTTCAGCCCCTATTTAAGACACTTTTCAGCATTTTTTAGGTTATGTTTTTGGGGGAATTTTCTCCCAACTTCATCAAACATATTTTAGGAGTAGAGAGGCTTAGAAACAACATTAGAGGATGCATATTGATGATCCAGAGTTGGATTTGCTTCAATCGGCTCTGACAAACCGTGAGAAAATAGTTCTTCTCCTTTCTTCTCTTTGTATTTTCTATTTGTTGAGGTTTTGTATGTAAATCTCTTGATACCTTATGTATTTCATCTAATGTATGTTTGTGAATTAGTTTTGATTCTCTATTGTTGATTGTCTTTGATTATTTATTTGTGGTTCTTGACAAAAACCTTTTCAAATCTTTGATCTTAGATTTTCATCTATCAATGAGCAAACTTTTGACATGGTCTTGTGAGTTGATATTCATTGTATCTTTTATTGTATTGTGTTGATTAGTAACATGAATAACATGAGTAGGATCGATGCGGTATTGCGAGGATGCGTGATAATAGTGATGAAGAACGATATTCACATACATTTGACAAATTAGTTGAATGCATATTATTCATGTGTACTTATTCTGATCATGGCGTTGTATGTGAATTAATCAATTAGTTTGATATGGATGTTATAGTAATATCTGTTAGGTTCTGAACTCTAGAGATATATTTAGATCTAACATTCACCGTGGGTATCAGTTCTTAATGCTCTGTGTTGGTCGAGTTGCGTGAGACACCATCAATGAGACAATACGATTGTTCGCTTGACATTACGTTAGACATAACCTCTGTTGTGGGTGATACGTGAGGATATTAGACGAATGATTAATTTGTGTTTAATATGATCGGAAGAATGCATGTGTTATTGATTGATCTCTATTGAGTTTCTCTTCTCCAAAGAATGTGTTATTGTTATTTACTTGCTTTTTGTTCCTTTAATTTCCGCATGTTACCGTTTGAAATCTCATTTCAAACAAAAGCTTAGAAATGTAGAGACCGTGAACGACACTCTTTTCCTCGCACCGATCTCTGTGGATACGGCAACCCTCGGGAATTCTTTCAAACATAAACATTTGCTTACCGCTTTACCGCTCCAACAACTTCTAGGCTCAAAGGGGTTGACAAGGGATTAACTTTCTTATTTATCTAGTGTTTGGGAGTTGAAATAATGTCTGTACATCATCATCCAAGTTTTAATTGAAAGCATACAATCCAACAATTTTGGGTATTTCGTTTTCATCATCCTCCCTCCTATCTTTGCATAAACAAAAGCTTGATAAAGAAAGTGAATAGGATATATATTTTTGTTTTGTGAAAAAGAAAGCATAAAGATGCACAAAATGGATGTAAATGAATCGAATTTAAACATTACAACGCTCATTTCATTGAAATTACCATGCAAGTACAAATAAAGTTCGAAAGCAAACAATCAATACAATGAAAGAAAAATGCAAACAGAAAAAAATAAGGCCTAGTGACTAATCAGCAACAAGGATAAGCTGTCCTGTCTGAAACACTGGCTTTAGGAGATGATCTATCTGAACTGACTCAAACTTCACTTGGCATGCTCTGGAAAAGGATTGTTGACAACATTGGTATTATCATCAAGAAAGGTGAGGATCTTGTCTCTGATCAGATCTTGTACTCTAGCCTTCAATGCATAACAACCTTCCAAGTTATGGCCTGTCCCACCTTGATGGAACTCACAATAAAGATCAGCCCTATAGCCGGCTGGGTGAGGATTTGGAGGAGGAGGTAGAGCCCTTGTTGTAATCAAACCTTTATGAACAAGACCTGGATACAGCTCAGTGTAGGCCATCGGGATATGATCAAAGTTAACCCTATTGCGATTCTGATTTTGTCTAACAGCCTGACGAGGAGCTTGAATTGGTTGAGCATTGACAACAGGAGCAACTGCAACTACATATTGTTGTTGCATGCGATGAGGTTTCCTTTCAACTGAAACATCATGGGTATCACCGTCCTTCTTCTTTTAGAAGTTCCCAGCGGACTTTCTAGCACTATTAAAGGCTTCAACATTAGTAATCTTCCCTTTCTTTATACCCTCTTCTAGTCTTTCTCCAATAGTGAATAGGTCAGTAAAACCAGATGATACATTGCCTATCATCTTTTCCCAAAAGAGTGGTGGAAGAGCGTCCATGAACAATCCAGTCAGTTCCTTTTCTACCAAGGGTGGCTCCACTTGAGCAGCTAGCTCTCTCCAGCGTTGAGCGTACTCCTTAAAGGATTTTTTTTCTTTCTGAGACATGTTTTGCAGTTGACGACGGTCAGGTGCCATGTCCAGATTATACTTATAGTGTTTTAAGAAAGCATCATCCAAGTCCTTCTAGCTTTGTATACGGTTCTTCTCAAGTCCCATATACCATTTCAATGAAGCCCCACTCAAACTGTCTTGAAAATAGTGAATGAACAATTTTTCGTTGTTGGTATAAGCAACCATCTTGCGGTAGTATATCACTAAGTGGCTTTTGGGACAGGCGTGCCCCTTATATTTCTCAAAATCAGGAGTTTTGAATTTTGCAGGCATAACCAAGTCTGAAACCAAGCAGATGTCCATTGTGGCAGCACCAAAGAAATCACTTCCTTCCATGGCTCTTATCCTTTTCTCCAGAGTTTTCCATTGCTCTCTGACTTCCTCGATGTATCCAGGTTCTCCCGGACTTTCGGATTGTGGACCAGTAGCATGGTACACGAAAAGAGGATTCTCAGGAATAATTTGAGCAACAGAATGCACAACAGGTTGAGGTTCAGTGAACAATGGAGCTGAAGATGCTGGCAGTACAGACAAGACAACCATTTGAGTAGTGCAAATGGTGGCGAGTAATTCAGAGGTAACCCAAATTCTGGCCAAATAGAAGCTAGTTGCTGAATTAGAGGAGGGTCAACAACAACAGTTGAGATTTCAGAGATCACGGTCCTCTGAGGCGGTTCACCTCTAGCAATCAGAACTTGCATCATTTATGTGAGCTTGATTATGCCGGCCTTCAACTCATCAATTTCCATTCTGACTTCGGCATTGTGTTGTTCTTGATTTTCCATTCTCAATCTGACGGCAACTCTAGTTCCGTAGTTGTGTCGAGGAACAACTTGACGATGAACAAATAACTAAAGAAGGAGACAGTTGAAATGAGTTTCTGTGACAACTTGAATAAATGTAGATGTATGCTCATGGATGCAAGAGTGCATGGATGCAACAACCACAAAAAAGATCACTTAAAGCACACAGGTTCAAAGGTTCGAGTCACGAGCATGGAGTCAAGGTTAAGAACCAACCCACAAAGGTATGTACTAAGGGTATAACAGCACCTGTAGAACAAGGTTCTAAAAAGTTCCCAGAGTCCTCAATCCTCTTTCGGATATTACTAGCACACCGATTACTTGGGAATCAGTAATATTCTCAAGAGAACCTCGTCTGAGTATAGTATCGCATATCAACTATTTCAGGTTTACACCCTCATGGTCACCGAACTACGTTCTAATTGGCCAAGATGGGTTAAAGGGTTCTAAAGTCCTCAGTGTCATGGGCCTGAGGTCGGAAAAAGTAATGTTTTTCGCGATTACTCGCTAAACATCAGCAATTCTGAGGAAGCCTCGACTGAGTGGATGAATTCTCAATTCAGCTTGTCCAGGATTACTCCCTATAAGCATCCTTGACTATACCATCCTCCTATCATAAGAGCTCTCACATCCGGGTATATGATTTATCTCACCTCTCAAGATCACCCAAACAGAACAACAAATAACAGTCAAATCAAACAGATAAAGCATAAATAAATTAAAGTAGGCCGAACCCACTAAGAACCAGAGATTCTGGGTTTAACCCCCCAACAGAGTCCCCACTTTTCTGTAGCGGTAAAAATCGTGAGTGTAAGCTATTGATTAACTTAACTCATAAAGCAAGAGTCGCCACCACACTTTTATTTTATCCAAAAAAGGAAAGGAAAAAAGAGCGAACAAAACCTAAACAAGTCCTAAACAAGAAAAAGTAACAGAGCCAGAGTAAGGGGGTTGGTTACGCTAAGGGAAGGTATTAGCACCCAAAACGTCTATAGTACTCTATAGGAACCCTTTCAAATATCTACACTTTTTGGTCTGAAAATGTTTGTTTGAAAAGAGATTGAGGAGATGAGAAGAGAAGTTTTTTTTAATATTTTTGTGTTTGGAGAGACTTGTCGCCTCATGCCTACGTACCCACAAAGTGCAATATAGGATCAAATCCTCGTAGTTCGTGGTACAAAGAATGATATTTATTTGTTTTGGTTGATTTTATATGTAAAGACAAGTAGTCATTTCCAAGCAAATAATTCCACTTAAAGAGATGAATCATGTCGAAATTTATGAAAAAGTTTTGAAAGAGAAAGTGCATCAGGTACAAAAAGAGTTTGAATGAGTTTGAGTGTTTTTTAAAGTCTTTTGAAAAAGGTGTCAATATGCTTATGTAGTTTAGAATTTATTAAGAAATGAAAAGAAAAGAGTAAAATCACTTGACAAAGTCAAGGTTTGATTATAAAAGAGGTGATAGTTTGAAATCAAGAAATTTTTGAAAAAGGGAGAAGGTTTTGAAAATTAAAGAAAGGGGAGGAGAAGAAGTGACTATCCTAAAGCATAAAGTAAAAGCTAAGGATAAGAAAGATCTAACCACAAACGTAGCTAACTTCACCATAAACCAAGCAAAAGCACAAAGCTCCAAAGTCTTCAAACCATAATTCCAAAGCAAAGGGAAAATGTCCTAGTTCTAAGTCCAAGGATCCAAGAATAGCATTGAAGTCCAAGGTCTAGGTTCAAATATCCATGTCCAATGCAAAGGATAGTAGCTATAGTCCAAGATTAGAAGCACAATTTTTTTTAGAGGTTTAGGCCTTTATTAATGTTTTTGGTCCAAGTGGACAAAGAGAAAAAGGCATAAGTATAAACATGTGTCCAACGGACAAAGGAAAAAATTGCGAAAGCATAAACAAGATATGATATGATATAATTACATAAAGCATAAAAAAGTAAAGAGAGATAGGGAGCAAGAAGGAAGCATAAAAGTATAGTAATAGTAATGTAGTAGTATATACCTAATAGTAGCACAAAGGCCAGAGTGCCATAAGCCTTCAAAAGTAACACCGATTATTCCGTCTCGCGTCTTGAACTATAATGATTAAACAATGTACTTAGGTCAAGATTAATGAAGACTTGTTAGAAGATTGATAGAATCAAAGCCTCTACGCAACAAGTTTCAAAGATTTTGAACCTAATACAAAAGGTTAACCATCCTTGGGCTTACACAACCAAAAGGTTTGAGCCACGAAAGATCAAGTTCCGATTCGGAGGGAGGGACAAATATAGCGCTATGTTAAGCTATCGCCAAGTGACTTATAAAGAAGTCACCCTACTCGAGGCCGGTAAATAATGATCTTTGTGCTAATGCATGCTAGATGAACGATATATAAATCGTCATCCGAAAGCAATATCGCACGAAAAGAAAAAAAAAGGTAATGATCTAGTCTTTATCAAGAATTCAATAAAGAAATTCTAAGATTTATAAGACTTTCATCGATCCAAATAAAAGAGAAATAGATGAATAGAAAGCCAAATTAAACCACAAAATTATGTGATCTAAGGCTAAGAACAAAGGGAAAGGGAAGAAAAAGGCAAATCAACCAAAACAGTCCCAAACACAAGCCCATGACTGCATTCTGACTCAGGGTAACCGATTACTATGATTACACATAAAACATAGTAACCGATTACTCTGCACGCAGAGTGAAAAAATAGTGCAAAATTCAGCATGATCATCTTTCAAAGCTTTCTTCAAACACCTTATGACCATAGAACCAAAATTGCACAAAATTTTAAGTAAAACAACAGCAAAAACCAGCAATCAAACACAATTACAAGATCCAAAGGATCAAGTAACAAGAATTATAAAAGGTTCACATTGTGGAAGATGAATCAAGAACAACAATGGTGGAAAATGAGATTGCCACTCCAAATCTTAAAATTGCTTCAAATTGCTCCAAGATCCAAACTCCAAAGCTTTGATCTACAAGAATTGATGAAGAAAACAAGTTTGGATGAAGGTTTAGCTCAAAGTTGAATAAGATTCAATGTGAAAACTTGTTAACTTTCAAAAGAAGAAAAGTGAGCTTTGAGTGAATTCGGTAGTTGGAGAAAATTGAGAGAGTCAAGAAGAATTTTGACAACGTGAATTTGGATATCAAAAGTTTGAAGAATGAATGAAATAAGGGTCCTATTTATAGGACTTAGGCTTGGAAATTTTGGTGGCATGGAGTTTAGTTTGGAACCATAATTAGTCTTGGAATTTGAATTTGGAGGGAAAATCAAGATCAAGTGGTGATTAGTGAAGGTGTATGGTGGGAATTAATTATGATTATGTAGGGGAATTAAAATGAAGTGATCTAGAATATTCCACATGTGATCATTTTTGAAAATTGGTGCCAAAATGCTGCAGAATTTGAATTTGCTGAATTTTCACAAATCTGTACGAGGGTAATCGATTACCCTGATCATGGTAATCGATTACTTAAGGCAAAAAATGTGAAAAATGGCCTTTTGGTTGCACTGTTGTGGCTCTGGCTCGATTCTTTTTCTTGTCAAAGAAGGCATGAAAATAAAGACATGAACCTTGGAGCCTCTTGAATAATAATCAATCCAAAACTCGAGAACTCTTGATCTAATGAATTTTTGAATTATGTGCAGATCAACTTTGACTTTATCAGATGAAATTCATTCGAGCTGAGGGACTGGTATTTGATATCGTTGATCCAAATCCTTCTTGAAAAAAGTTAGTAGAAGGGAAAACAAACATATTTTTGGATTTTTAAGTAAAGGTTAGTAAACATAAACAAATAAAGGCAAATAAGAAACACACAGATGCTCGGTGATCCCTGCAAGGTATAAACCCAAGGAAGAGAGGGATAAAGGAACCAAAACATGATCTTGTTTGTGGTAAAGATGCAAAATGAGATGTGAATGATATATGGAATCTTAGGGGTCAAAAATTAGGGTCTTACACGTTCCCCAACATGAAATGTACATGAGAAGACACCACAAGAATCATGGAGTGGAAGAAATGTCTGGGATCTCTCACCTCTAAGTGTTTGGAAGCATTGCCTATACCCACGCTCCAGATGAAAGGAGAACAAAGCTTGATGATAAAAGTGAGAAGTACATATTCGTGGGTTACAACTCAAGCTCCAATGGGGACAAGCTCTATAATCCAAATAGTGGAAAGATCGTCATAAGCCATGACGTGGAGTTCGAAGAAGAATATTGTTGGGATTGGAGCGTTCAAGAAGACAAGTACAATTTTCTTCCTTACTTTGAAGAAGAAAACTAAATGTAACAACCAATGATAGAGGAACATATTACACCACGTCCCTCACCGACACCATGGTTGGATGAAACAAGCTCAAGTGAGAGGACACCACGACTAAGGAGCATTGAAGAGCTTTATGAGGTAGCCGAAAACCAAAATAACATTAACTATTTTTTCTTTTTGGTGATTGCAAGCCTTTAAGCTATTAAGAACGGTTGAAAACGTAAAGTGAAGAGATGCCATGGACGAAGAAATCAAGTTAATCACGAAGAATGATACGTGGGAACTTACTACACTTCCATGAGGGCACAAAGTAATCCGAGTAAGTTGGGTGCACAAGGCGAATAAGAATACAAAAGGAGAAGTGGAAAGATACAAAGAAAGATTGGTGGCGAAAGGCTATAGTCAAAGACAAGGAATTGACTATGATGAGGTTTTTGCTCCCGTTGCTCATCTTAAAACTATTAGACTGATCATTTCTTTGGTGACCCAAAATGAATGAAAGATCTATCAAATGGATGTAAATTCAGCCTTCTTAAATGGTTTTCTCGAAGAAGAAGTTTATATTGAGCAACCACAGAGCTATGAAGTAAAAGGGCAAGAAGAAAAATTCTTGAAGTTGAATAAGGCGTTGCACGGACTCAAGCAAGCACAGAGAGCTTGGAATGTTCGAATCGACAAGAACTTCATCAAGTGTCCATGTGAGCATGCACTCTATATTAAAGCGCAAAGTGGAGATATTTTGATTGTGTGCTTATATGTTGATGACTTGATCTTCACAGGGAATAATCTAAGCATGTTCAAAGAGTTCAAGAAATACATGTTAAATGAATTTGAGATGACAAATATGGGGCTCATGCCATATTATCTCGGCATCAAAGTAAAGCAAGAAGACAAAGGAATTTTTATCACCCAATGTGGCTATGCCAAAGAAGTCCTTAAGAAGTTTAAGATGGATGACGCCAATCCGATTGGCACCCTGATGGAATGTGGTAGCAAGTTGAGTAAGCATAAAAATGGAGTGATTGTGGATCCAACTCTTTACAAAAGTTTGGTTGGAAGTCTACATCACTTGACAAGTACAAGGCCGGATATTCTCTATGTCGTAGGAGTCGTAAGTCGCTACATGGAAAGTCTAACAACAAATCACTACAAGGAGGCAAAGAGAATCCTTCGATACATCAAAGGTACAACAAAATTTAACTTGCACTATTACTCTTCTAAGAATTACGAGATTGTTAGCTATAGTGATAGCGATTGGAGTGGATACTTGGATGATAGAAAGAGCCCTACTGGTTTTGTTTTATTTATGGGAGATACTGTTTTCACTTGGATGTTAAAGAAGCAATCTATCGTCACACTGTCAACTTGTGAGGCCGAGTATGTCACCGGCATATCATGCATTTGTCTTGCAATTTGGCTAAAAAACTTATTGAAAGAGTTAAAAATGCCACAAGAAGATCATATGGAAATATGTGTTGACAATAAATCAACACTTGCTTTGGCAAAGAATCCTGTATTTCATGAAAGAAGTAAGCACATTGACACCCGTTACCACTTCATAAGAGAATGCATAGAGAAAAAAGAGGTGAAGTTGAAGTATGTGATGTCTCAAGATCAAGTTGCCGACATTTTCACAAAGCCACTTAAGTTGGAAAATTTCGTGAATCTAAGGAGTATGCTTGGAGTAAAAAATCAAGTTTAAGGGAGGATGTTGAAATATTAAACCTAATTTGAGCCTAACCTTATTATATGGCTTTTTGAGTTTAGTTATTTTGGACTTAGGTAATTTTGGGTAATGTTTCTAGAAAACTCTTGTAGTGTTTGGAGTGTTTAGATATTTCTTAGGGTTGTAATAATTTTTAGAATACTTTTAGAATTTCTAGAGTTGAGAATTCTCTAGAATTTAGTGTGTTTAAAGTTCTCCTTAGAGTACTATAAATAAAGATTTATTCCTACACTTTTGTATCAAGCAAAAAATAAAAAGTTCTCTCTTCCACAAAAAATTCTCCTATCTATCAAGTTTCTACTCAAGCCTCTAATATTCCCACATACACTTTCCCTAAATACAAAAGACCTTATTTCCAATAATATATTCCTGTTTTATTTAGCCTTTTTGTGAAAGGAACCATCCTTACCAAACTTCTCCAGCCTCCAACCCTTATCATGCAAGACAGGTGGGTAGTGTTTCTTGTATACTATTGTTCAATGGAAATTTCGTTAAAATGAGACTCATAGAAAGATATAACAAATTTAGAGAAATTATGAACTTACATTCTCCACGACGATCCTTGACAATAAAAGCTTCTATTTTTTCTTCACGAATACGCATTCCTTTGTAACAACCTGAAGCAACTTTCTACTCCTTATCCAGCTAGAGTTGTCAGTAAATGAGAACTCACCCACTATTCCTACACCCTCCTTTAATATGACATGCAGATGGCCAGACAGAAGAGGCATTTTTCCTTCCAGTTTTTTCACAATATGACTCTCAAACTATTCTTCAACCCAATTAGCATCATCCTCATCATTGAAATCCCCCTTAAGAACAAACACATCTAGTTTGGAACATGACTTCGGGCCTGACATGACAACATGCACTACAAGAAAAATTGATATTAGCTATGACAAAATCCGTAGCTAATTTGAAGTTAATCTCTATTAAACAGATTTAGCTAGAGATTAGTTTGGGATTAACTACTATGTGGGTCGTAGCATGGATTGAGTGGCTAATTATCTAGTCCAAATTTTCTTAGCAAATTACTAGCTAATATTTTACCGTTCCTAGCTAAACCAAAACTGAATTGTAGCAAAATATCAGTCATTAGTTTAAGTTTCCTAACTAAACAACCACAATATGGCTACAACAATGTTGTAGCAAATCTCAAGCTAAATACGATAAATTCAAACTTTTTATAATCGCTGATTTCAAGAAACAAAATTAATTTTAAAAAATTAATAATATAATTTTTTCATTTAAAATTATATTTAATTAATATAACCAGAAGACCATGAAAAAAATCTTATTTTATTTATCTTCATCTTGTATGACTAATCCACTAATCATTAAATTAACTAAAAAAACAATTTATAATATCATTAATAATTTTATAAATTGCATTTACTGTAACTACATCTAAGTTACACATATATATATATAAACTGAGGCTTTAAAGCTACCACAACTTCACTCATTAGGGGTCTGGCTTTTGGATCTCTTCTTAGGAAGTGTGCGGCTAGTTGAGCAGCTTTCATGAGTTCCTTCGAGGGTCTATTAATCGATAGAAACTTCTTCTCTCTCCTAGATGTGGTCGAGCCTATTTGACAAGGTTATACTCGCCCTTTAGACGGCGTTTGTCCATAAATCTTCTGCCTGTCAACAAAATCCAACACAACACAATAGTAAAACATCTTGAAAGTTTGAAAGCGGAGTGTAATTAACGAACAAGAGAATAAATAGAATTATAGTCAAAACTAGTACGGTAAACATCAATCTACTAAAATTTGGTGACATCCAGTTCAATGGGTTAAGCTCTTACAAAACCGATCCAATTCTTCAATTGTAAACAAATCTTTTTTCATCTCATCATGCCAATAGAAAACAAAACTATATTGAAAAGCGTGATTTCATAAATAATTTTCAAAAATAGCTCAAGAGAAAACTTACAAAGTAAGGGTACCCTTCCATGCTAAAATTATCGGGTGCGAGCTCTAAAAAAACAATTCAAGGAAATAAAGGACGAAGTTCCCACACTTAGTACCATCTTTTTGTTGTGGCACCTACAATATAATAGCAATTAGTCTTCTTTTACACTTTGGTGATTGGGTTAAACTGAGGTAAATATCAAAAAAAGAGTCATTATCACCTTGGACACTAATAATGGGATTTGAGAAATTAGACGCTAGTCTCTGTCTGTCCCCTACTTTATAAATGTCTTGAACAAATATGCAAATGAAGATAAAAGCCGGTAAATTATAAATACTTTTACATGACACATATGTCTGATCAAAATAAGTAGATATTGCTGGATGAGGCACACCTTTGTAAATATTGTAAAAGTAGGCCTTAAAATGACACTAATGCTGGAAAAATGTGCTAAAATGACACAAAAGCTTAATTAGTTTTCATGATTCAAGTACATGTTCGGATTGGCATTGAGATTAATGTGTTTCAAATATTTTGAGAAAAGCTTTTACACAACAAAACTTCGGTGTTATCGTGGTTTTTTCAAACTAACTGTCAATTCAAACATAAAGAAATTCATGTTTGTTTTCGACGGTGGAACTACTTTGAACTTAGGTTACTGAACACTTCAGATCTTCAACAAAATCACGGTGTTATTATGATATTTTTTTTTCAAATTCACCATCAATTTAAACATACAGTAAACCTATGTTCGAAGTTGGAACTCCTTTCAACTCAGGCTTAACTAGAAGCTAGAACTCATAGCTTGGTTCTTTTCAAAGTGAAATTACTTTGGAAACAATAATTGAATGCAAAACCAAACATATGCTAAAAATTGTAATAGTAATAGTACCTGAAGATTGTTGTATCTATTAAAAGTTTTAGAGCAGACAGGACATGAGAACTGTGTAGGACCAATGAGCAATAAACATATGAGCAAGTATTAAAAAGTATCATCAGTGATCAAAGAAAGTAGTAAATAATAACACTCTTCCAATGATCATATTCTAGAGGAACCATACACTTTAAAGTACAATAAGCTTAGACAATGCATTATTTGTAAGAAACATAAATAGAATATCAAATCGAAGAATATTCACATGTGTAACAAAAATTTAACAAAAATTCAACTGATATGTCTTGTGAATGAATGTTTGAGTTACAATTTATGCCTAGACAAAAATTATGAATATGACGATATCGTGTCAAGAGAATCAGCTCCAAGTGCAGAAAATTTGGACTCTCCAGTAACCTCGGTTCCATCTGCCAATGCCAATTGTTTTTTGATAATGTCACTTACCTTAGTTACAGCTTCTGGTTTAGCCTGATAAAAAAATGGTAAGAAAACCACCAAGGTTACATCATAAGAAACAATACAAATATAGTCCAAATAAATACTACACAAAATCAAGAATTACAAGTTAGAGAATCTGGAACCAGCATCGGGTACCTGTTTTATATCAATATCCACACAAAAAACCATAAAATTCCAATGATTTGGAAGTGACGAAATAGTTAATTGAATCGAATGGATTTTCGATAAGGAGAAGAGATGAATAGAATTGTTACCAGTGGTTGTTAGAATGCGGTGACGGAAAATGAAGTTCCTGTGAAAAATTCAAATACAGTAATAATACTGGCATTAATTACTCTAGAACATGAAAATTGAACAAAATTACATAAATGGAACAACTTGATTCTATGAAATTTCATAAGTTGAAGATTACATTGCTTTTAGAGAACATGAAACGAGAAAAAGGGGAAACTAAAATTAAAATCAGAAACTAAAGTATAAGAGAAAAGAAAATTATTAATATTTAATTGAATTGATTCATATGCATAAAAGTGAGGACTCAAACCTCTATTAAGAACCAAATCCAAATCGACGCTTAAATGAAAAGAGTATGCTCTAGGGTTTGGATTTGGGGCATGAGATCATAGATAGCTCAGAAATTCAAAGAGTGAGTGGGAGAGATGGAAAGAGAGTATGCAAGATGCATCAAACACGAAGAGAGGATGAGATATCAATTGGAGAATGTTGAAGATATGATCGATTGGAGATGGTAGACAGCGATGTCGATCAAAGACGGGAGAGGATGATGTTGATTGAAGACGGGAGAGGATGATGTTGATCGGAGACGGGAGAGGATGATGTCGGTCGGAGACGGAGGAGGTTGCGGCAGATCGGAGACTGAGAACGAAGATGTTCAACGGCGGAGAACTTCGATCGGATAAGAAGAATGAGACAGAGCATTGTAAACAGTAGAGATAATAGAAATTTTAATTCCAAATATTATTATATATTTAATATTTATTTATTTTGAATACCATATTATATTAATATTACTAATTAATTATCATATTAATAATATAATAATAAAAAAACAACGAATAAAAATAAATGGACAAGTATAAAAAAGTAACAGTAACTATATGTTATTGGTTTAAATTTGTTATCAGTTGTAAAAAAAAGTAACTTGTTTGTTTGTTTGTGTAATTTAAGTTAGCTGTTTGTTTTTTAACTTGAGATTAGCCATGAAAGCAATTAGTAGCAAAAATTTGGTAGTTAATCCTGTATTTTCTTGTAGTGATGGTCCGTGTTTGCATCTACCAAAACAATATGTATGGCTTCTCCTTACATTCACTTCATTTTTCAGAAGAAAAAAATACATTCACACGTTCATTTATAGAGATGCTTCTTAAAATTACATTTGAAAGCACTCTGAGATACAAACATTCACACGTCAGTTATATAGATGCTTCTTAAAATTACATTTAATTGAACTTCGAGATACAGAATTTCACACGCCATTTATAGAGACGCTTCTTAAAATTACATTTGAAAGCACTCCGAGAAACAAACATTCACACGCCGATTATAGAGATGCTTCTTAAAATTACATTTGACAAAACTCCGAGATACAGACTCATCAGAATGACTAGCTTCATAAAGCTTCTCATAGATGAGTAAATGAAGGGGATTCTAAGTAATGCGAGACTCCAAATAAACTACAAACAATTTTAGTACCTAGTCTCAAGTCTAGCGTGGACCTGAGTCCGATTCTCACATTCCAGTGCTAAACATGGCTCAAAAGGTGAAGTTGCCCTCACATTTAACAGTTCGGAAACCTAAACAATGTGAGATTTGAAACAAACTACAACCAACTTCAATAAAGCTTATCATTTTATGCAATTGGTACCTTAAATTAATCTAGTCCAAACAAGATGTATCTGACAAAAATAAAAGGAAAACGGATAGAGGAAAAGGTGGAAAGAGTACGTAATCTGAGAAACTTTGAAGAAGGGTCACATAATGTTCTTTTATGGTCCAAAAACTACTTTTTCTGTCCATAAAGTAAAACATCTATTCCATGCAAACCACATTTTCTTTGGGAGATACCGATCGTTTGATTGAGGATCTTTCTTGAAGTTTGATCCTTTTACTACATGGTGATGTGATTCCTAAGGCCAGGTCACACACATAATCTATTTATATATTTCATTTAAGATTTATTATTTTCCATTTCCTTTCATATAAGTTTTGTTAAACTTATCAATTAAAAGATCTTAATTGTGATTCCATTTTCTTCAGACTTTTAAGTTGAAGAATAAACTCTTTTTCTCAACTTCGTGTTCCTTAACTATTTCAAGAGTGTTAAGTGTGAAGTTTAGGTGTTTTGAGCTACTAAACTAGACATGATAACATAGTTTGTATATGCGGATATCCACCTGAATTCACTCCTAGTTTAAAGGGGGAAAATTTTCTCTAATTATATTCGATTTTGGGTTTGAGTTTGAGTTTTTTCCGATTACAAAATATGGAGACGGCCGGGTAATGAGGACATTAATAATCACATTGAACTCATCCCCAAATTCACCCCGTTTATATCGATTTGTAATTTATTATTTAGTTTTGATAGTTTAGAATATTATTTGTATGGTTAATGTTTTGATATTTTGTTTTTCTTTATTATTTAAAATGTATGTTTGAAAATTTTTGAGATCATTTTACTTTCTTATTTGTAATGTAAATTGATAGTGGGGAAATTGACTATTTCTGTTTTAAAAAATTATTACACTGGAGAGGTGAAAGTGCGACTGGGATACCAGAACCCAACACAAACTCGTTTGAGATGAGTTTGAGGTTTAATTCTTCATCCCCAACGGAGATCGATACAGAGAACAAAGACTAATTTAGGATTTGGGTTTGGGTACGGGGAAGGTAAAAACTCTCTCCGCCATGCCTATACTAAATTAACAAATTCACTAAGTAAATTGTTTTTTGCTAGAACTAGAGTTGATAAAAAAAATGAATTCGAAGATTTTCGTAGTGGTTTCGAGCTTCTGATGCGGAGGAGAGGGGAGTTGACCTACAAGATTAACACTCCAACGCTCAAGTCAATATGAGATTGAAAAGTGGTGTTTGAATGAGAAAGGATTAGAATACCTATGAAGTGACACACATTCCTCTTAGCGTGAGATGCAGTCAGCTATTGGATTGATCTGGGCGATTAACATGGATTTCATGTGAAGGATTGTCTGCTCAATGGAGAGAAATGGTTTATCTACTTCACATTCCATGCCTCAGTGCTTACTTATTAGCCTTTTGTATTTTACCTTGTAGGTGACCTAAAGCAGTTACCCCCCTGAATGAAGAAGCGTATGTGAAGATCTGCAACCTAGAATTTGGTTCTTCCTCTGTGTGCTTAGACGTGTTACATAAGTATTGGACCCAAAATTATTACTTGACGGGGGGAGGATCATATCTCTACAAAGAGGAATGCCTAACCCAGGATGAGATATATATGAAAAATAAATTAGTGGCCTTCTATAAGGAGCTTGTTCATGTTAGCAGAGTAGTTCCACTTGATGGGGCGTCAACAAACTTATTGAAAAGGTGAATTCAAACTTGTTGGTTGGTGGATGTCAAATCAAATGTGGGAAGGAAGATAATTTTTGGTAAGTGATAATAGGGTCTTACTTTCCCTATTTCATTTTCTTGAATCTTCTATGGTGTCTCATTTCTTGATAATATAAATGCGATTATGAGCGAGGATGTTATACAATGATTAAGGAAAGAGATTCGAACAGCTATCGCTTTGGTCGAAATTTTGAGTACTTCTTTTGTTGGGGGAGTTTCTACCTCGGGTACGCCTTCTAGGACACCTTATGGTTCGGTTATTGGGCAAGTCGTTCAGATTTCCCCTCCTATGGATCGAATGGAAGTCTGAGTTTCCCCTGACCTAGTCGTGGTGGATGAAGTCTTACTGTCTCCACAACAGGTAGGCGATGAAAGTTTGACCTTAATTCTGGAGTTAAAAAATATTTACTTTTAGAAACCACCTTATAAGCATGCTTTAATTAGAACCGTAAGAAATCAGACTTTCATTCATGTGGAGTCAAATCCTGTGTTGCTAGCTCTTCCATGTTTCAGGGTGGACATGGAATTTCGGTCTTCAGTTTCTGATGAAGATTATACTAATTTATCGGGTTTCTCTAAGGAAGCTCGAAAAAGGGAATTTTCTGAATTGGCTTACATACTCATCGAACATCATTCATCCTAGTGTTTGGGGTTGTTGGTTGGGGAGAGGTGTTCTTACCTAACCGTCTCCGACAAGAGAGAGAGAGAGAGAGAGAGAGAGCTCAAGGAAAGGTTTAAAGACTTTACAATTGAGCAGAATTGATACTTGGAAGAGATCCGAGGTGCTTCCAACAAATTCATGGCTATAGAGGTCGCCGTGGAGTCTTTTAAGTATCCCGATACTCTAGTTGAAAAGTTAAAGTTACTCGTCCGAGATGTTTCCCGGAAGAATGAGGTTTTGGATTCTGATCAGCCATATTTTTCCAAGGGTAGAGGGCACTCTCAAAGAGGAAAACGGGTCCTTAGATCCTGCTCGAAAATGGATATAAGAACGGGAGAAGTATCTTAAAGAGTCTCGGGAGAGTAAGAAGAATGTCGAGGATGGTTTTTGTCTGATACTCTAAGAACATCTTGATCTCTCTAAGGAGATATCTAGGTCGCTACAATAGGGTTTCTCTATTCTAGAGAGCACCATAAAGCAAGTGGAGTATTTTTATCCTGAGGTTCAGGCCTCTCAGAATTGAGTTTGTCTTGATCAAGCTATCGATGACGAGAAAGTGATCTCTTTGAAGGACTAACGCTGAAGTACCTTTTTTTACTGGCGTGCTTGTACCAAAAAATTTTCTTGATTTGATCCATCCTCAGTGGGTATCCGTAAAAATTACCAACAATGGATAGGGCAAAACCTCAATAAATGGATATTGGCATGGACACAAGCATTTACCTACTAAAATAAGCGGGTATGGATACCTTAGTATTCACCCTACCGAATACCTGAACTATATATATTTATATATGTTTATTTTTATTATTATATACTTATACATATTTATCAATTTTATTAAATACACCACTATTAAACTTGTACGTATTTTAATATAAGTGTTTGTATATTTCTTAACTCAACGATAACATCATTGAATTTTTTAATGTTGTTAAAGACTTAAAATGACATAATAAATTATAATTGATCAATAATTTTTATTATAAATATGGATAAACGGTATGTGCATGTGTACTTAGCTTCTCATAGGGTACGAGTACAAATGTTGGTGCCCGCGCAGGTATGGACTCAAGTACGAAGATTGTTTCAACTTGTGGGTATGGGGACGAGTATTATAGTATCTTGTCCATTGCTATCCCTAATATATATATATATATATATATATATATATATATATATATATATATATATATATATATATATATAATCTCCTATCAGGATCCTAACTTGTATATAACGTAATGCGAAACTCTTATGCGTAATCGTTACTCAATTGACACTTCTTGAATCTTCCAATATCACGAATCTGCTCCAAGCATTCCTGTGAAGTAATCCACTTCTTGATCCTACCAATTCCTCAAGCGATGAATTGTCATAATATTTGAGAAGAACTCCGCCTTATCTATAGCCCCCCCAATCAATACCAAGACAAATTAGAGAGAAGAATCTCCTTCTTTTCACTGGAATTTGTTAGCACCAACGACGATCACCTTAATCTTGTAAACTACCTGAAAATATCAACTAAATCTTTAAGAACGATTAGTTTCAAGAGCGTGTCTCCCTCAATCAATTACAAATATATCATTATCAAGATCTGAAACCAAATTTAAGTTGAAGATTTAAGAATTTTGTTGCAATAACTTGAACTTTCAAAAATAGAAGGTATTGATTTTTGTCCCAGAATCATACAAAAAAATGAATAGAATTTTTTTTATTTGTTACATGAAAAATGATGACAAAAAGGTTTTATATGTGCCTGAGATTAAGCACAAAATATGATTGAAAATTTAGTTAGATTCGAATCAAGAGCATTTTATGATTTGAATAAACTGAACAAGTGAAGTGGAATAAAATAAAAACAGAGTTTTGACCCATTTTTCAGTTGGTTCAAATCAAGAACAAAGTATGATTTGAATCAAAGATCCAATGATTCGAATCATGTGTTAATTCTGATTCGAATCAATCAAGCTGAGCCAAGTGAAAAATGTGGAAATATTTTCTGATTCAAATCAGGTGTAAAGTTTGATTCGAATTAATTCTGGAAGAGGTACTCAGAGTTAGCTGATTCGAATCATGTGTAAAATTTAATTCGAATTAAATTGTTTGAAAATTTCTAGTTTTCTTTTGTCCAAAGTGATTCGAATCAGCAAATGTGATTGATTTGAATCAAACACCCAAAATCTCAAATTTTCATAATTTTCAAAATACTTTGAGATTTTTTTCACCTAACTTGAATCAATAACATATATGGCTCTTATTCCACTGACTCATGCAATTGATTAAAAACTTCATGATCAAGTTCAAACCTAACTGACGGTTTATCTATGCTAAAAATGAATCATTTCAAAACTTGATCCAAAAGGTGAAATCATGAAGAAGACTCAATAATAAAAAATAAATCAAAATGAAAGGGATAAGACAAGCAACAAAATAACCTTATTGGGGTGCTCCCCTAAATGTATTAGGGATATGCAACTACATTCTCCCCTTTTTTAATGCTTGGCAAGCTTTCACTTGGAATTGAGTCGACTTTGAGTAAAACACAAAAACACTTATGTTCCCCTATGAAACATTGCACGTAAGCACAACATAAAACACACAAAACAATTCTAGACTCACATTACAATTTCTCCCCCTTTGACAACATCAAAAAGAGATAGATCAAAATGTGACTAAAACCCAAATAACCAACCACAAAACAAAAAATTCCAGATGAATACTTATGCTCTCCTCTGAAACATTTCACACAAGCCACAACATAAAATGCACAAAACAATTCTAGACTCACATTACAATTTCTCCCCCTTTGACGATATTAAAAAGAGATAGATCGAATTGCGTCTAAAAACAAAATAACCAACCACAAACAAATAACTCTAGATGAACATATGAGCTAAACAACTAAGAAGAATATACAACAACAAAGATCTCATATTGAACATGAAGATAGACATTCCATATGCAACAAAATGCAAATAGACATGTAACGCCGACATTCAACAACAAATAATTAAGTGATCAAAACCACTATGTAAATGAATGCATTAACAATCCTAAATAATGCATGAATAATTACACAAATTCTCAAATGCATATAATTAGCAATACACATTTAAAGAGACTTAAATATAAAGCAGGTTAATCAAGAACATATGCTAGAGATGAATTAGTGAGGTAAGAAGAAAATAAGTAATCCAATGCACAACTCCAGAACAAATATATACAATGAACAAACATGAATAAATATATGAATTCGATTAACGGTAAATAAACTTGATTAAAAGTGTGAAAAAAAGTTGGTCATTCACTTCATAACATGGTTAATGAACAATCATGAATAAATATATAAAATCAATTAATAACATAGAAATTTGCTTAATAGTGTGTACTAAATTGGTTAATTGTGTGGTCAAAGAGAGAGAAACAATTGCAGAGATAAACCTGACCGACTCACTGCGTATGTGGTAGTAGTTAAGAGAGAGAAAATCTATTGTATCAATAAAGCAACTTATTGGAATATTTTAATTAATTTTTTTAAGGTACAAATGAATAGGATATATGTATAGCGTAACTTATAGTGTCAACATACTCCCTCCGATCCTTTTTATAAGAAACACTTCACCTTTCTAGATTTATTAAATAATTAATGTATCTGGTCTATAATACAGACCAGATACATTAATTATTTAATGAATCTAAAAAAGTTAAATGTTCCTTATAAAAAGGACCGGCGATAGTAACATTTATGTATTAATGAAACATTTAATTTGAGAATACAATATTATTATTATTATTGTGAATCTTAAATCTTAGGATTTGATTGTTGGGAAGATAGCCTTAAATGTTTTTTTAGCCTTAAATCTTGTTTATATATGTTTCTTTAGTTAATTGTGTATTAAATGTTGGGGTTGCCCTTTAAATTTAATGTTTTTATTGACTTTGTAGAAAAATTAATACTCATTCCTTCTTATAAAAAGTGTTTTATTTACAATTTTTTCGGTCTCAAAATAAAATTCTCTTTACAATATTAATATAATAAATTTCACTTTATTTAACTATTTCACTAACCATAATTAATACCAATATTTTTTTTGTAAATAATACTAATATTATCATTAAAATTATTACATCTAATCATTTTCTTAAGAATTGCACATAGTTCAAATAAGACACATATTATGAGAGAGGACAAGTATCTTTTAACATCTCACATTTGCCTTTTTTATGTTATTTGTTGTTTTAAAATACAATGCATACTCAGTTATTGATTTTTTATTAATATTTTTAGTTATTTATTTTAAATAAAGAAATAAATAAAATAACAAATAATTAAAAGTATTATTTAAAAAATAGTACTAAAATTAACAAAAAAAATTCTTCTATTTAAATTTTACCTTGACTTAAACCACACCATCATATGTGGGGATGTAGCTCAAATGGCAGAGCGCTCACTTTGCATGTGAGAGGCACAGGGTTTATCCCCCACATCTCCAATATTTTTACCTATTATTTATTTCATTTATGTCCCCTAATTTTTAATTTCTTTTTTGTTAATAAAATTTTAAATTTATAGGTTTAATTAGATTTTTGGTCCCTTACCTTTATTTAAGATTTTAATATGATCTCTTATCTAATAAACATTACTTTTTATTCTCTCAAAAATTATTTTGTTAGTCAATTTGATCCTTTCTGTTAAACTTTGACAAAATTATTAACTTATACTAATGTTGCAACCCAGTTGGATTTATTTTAATATGTCATGATGTTTTTTGTTTTTTAACTTATTATTATGTGGCCACATATTGGTTTCCCAAAAATAGATGAACCCCTGGTATTTTCGTTTTCTGCAAACAATCAAACACAAACTCATTTTATGCAAACATTCAAACACGAACTAGATGAACCCAAAAATCTCATAAGAGAAAATTTGTTTGTTGTGATTGGAAGGAATGTTTAACTACAAATTTAAAGTGATTAATCTAGAGTCTGATGAAAAAAGTTATTTATATGATATAAGCGTTTTAATTTTATATGCTAATGTTTTTTTTCTTTTACTATGAAGCTTGAATGTACTCTCTTTGGATTATATGTTGATGATTTTGATGCATATCTCCAATCGGGCTATACAAAAATGTTGTTATTTTTTGTCTCCTTGTGCAGGGGTAATATAGGTGGTAACCACAAATTCACAATCATTAAAGTTGTTTCGACTTATATGCTCCGAAAAATAAGGGATGCCACATGCATTCACCAAGGAATGTTTAAAAACTTTCTACAGACTGTACTAAACTTTTATGGTCCTATAGAGTATGGATCACATATGGTATAAGTCAATGTTGGTGTTGAAATTTTCTGTCAAAGGAAGGTAACGTGATCCACGATAAACCAAGCGCTAAACCGTTCACAATTTCTCATTTAAAACATACATCTAACGATTAACATCATAAAGACATGAGTAGCCATCTAATGGGAGAAGACTGAACGAAACACCACAAAACTTAAAAATCTAAGGACAAGTTGCTCTATTTTGTTTATTCCATATTTATAATGATGGTAATAATTTTTTATAACCACAAATCATATATCATCGATTTTAATAAATGTTTCTTATTTTTTGAAATGTTTAACTGACGAAACTGGATCTTATGCCAACTAAGGGTTGATGGAACAAAGCCTCATGGTCCATCAAGGAGCATGATAGAACTATAACCACCTTCAAAATTAACACTAGCTACCAAAGATGATAACCATATTGACTCTTTTCAAGAAGACAAGACACTGACCATATAACAAAATCAATGTTTAATGGCCAAGATAAATGAAAACTAATTTACTTCATGTATATTATTATATACCATTAAATTTTAAATTCTTGCACAACATACACATTGAATTTTTTTTATTAATAAATAATGATACAAATACATGTATATTATTATACACTATAAAATCATGGATTTTGTTAAAACATCCATATGTTCATGTAGAAAGATTTGCATGAACTAAATGTTAAGAACTATACAAGGAATATGATCCAATATGTCACAAACTTGAGCAATATGAAGACTACAAATCGAAGAGCATAGAATTTTAGAAAGAATGATCATATCCTCACCTCTATATGGAGATTTTCCTATACGAGAAATAAGGACATTCATATCATTAATTAGCTAGTGATTTTTTATTTCATCTGCAATTGTATTATAAAAAATTTTGCAAATAAAAGGGGACTACGAATTACTTTAATAATAACATAGTCAGCTCACTCACTTAGTTATTCGGTTGGGACGTTGAAGGACTAGATAACTCAAGAAACTAATCTCATGCATTCAAGCATTATTTCTCGATTTAATCAACTTATAACTCTCTGAGTGTCACGACCCTTAGCTTGACAAGTTGTATTCTCCCTCTAATATCATACACTTAGTTAAGTGAGAATCGTGACATTCTCATGGTATGCCAACTTCTTGACTAGCCAATGAAGTCGATAGGTAATGGCTTCACATCCCCCTCGATTCAAGAACTACTCCTTAGGTAAGGTAAGAGAACTTTTAAGTTTTGGCCAACAATGTAACACCCTTTTCTACCCTCAATAATGTTGCAGCAGAAACAACTTAAATAATCAGAGTCAGGCATAAAAATTTCCCTCAAAGGGTGCACATTTCTCATTAAATTAAAATAACACAATTACCCTGTAAACAAAGGGTTTTCCTCAAAATAACTCAAAAGCCTTCACATAGCAGCGGAACTCAAAATTCTCAATTAAAAGGTTTTCAACAAACATCATAATAATCAAAATAAAACCATATCGTTAAATAACAAGCAAAAATAAGGAAACAACATAGTTCGACTCAAAGGACCCTAACCGATGTTACACTATCAGAGCAAGACCCTCTAAATCGACCAAAAGCAAATAACTTCAAGTCCTCGAAAGCATCCACAGCTAAACCTGATCACCTGCACGTTACCCACGTGGAGGCAACATTCAAACAGGCAGGGTGAGTAATCACATTTCATAATAATCATTATAAAACAAGATATACATAAAATGGCATTATCTTCATAAACGACATCATCAAGGTCATCATCAAGGAAAACATCAGGAAACACTATATCACAATTCATCAACGTCACATAAGATGCGATGCATAACAAGACTCTGCATGTGGTACCAATCGTCACAAAGGATGGACACCAGGCCATCAACCCTCCAAAGATCCCCGTCAATAGGATCGATCCCGCAATTGGAGTCGGAGCACGTAATAATTGCCTCATATCCGCACAATGGGAATGAAGCGTCGTCACAGAGTATGCATATGAATGTATGATACACAAACGTCAATAATTCATCATCATCATGTAAACATCATTATGTGCATCATCATTCATAAATTCTTCATAAATTCATATCATCATATATTCATTGAAACATCACAACCCAACACCTCAATATCATCAAGAACATCATGGTAAATCATCACAAATATCACAGCATCAAACACCAGAAAGACACAGCACAGAAAATGGAATTTTCGCGAAACAACGGTTGTTCGCTCCAGGGTTCGGCTAGCGAACCTGTTCGCTGCGGCCTATGCCTAGCGAAGCGGCCAGCGAACCTCACAGATCCCACACTAAACACCAGAAACCCCACCATCTGTCATGCTCGCTAGTTTGTTCGCTTAGCGAACCTACTCGCTGTTCCCTTCGCCTAGCGAGGCTTCAAGCGAATCACTCCCTCTACTCCAGAATCACCTCTGTACTCACACTCACAATATTGCGCATTTGTTGCGCTGCTCGCCTATCAAGCCTTGGCGAACATTCGCCTAGCGAAGCAATGGTTCGCCTAGCGAACCTGCGATTACAGCAAATCGCTGCTACGCATCAGTAGCTCCCAAACCTCCAAGGTACCTGCGATTACAGTCCCAATTGACCCAAAACCATCCCTATAACAGTTCTAATACATCACAGAATTTAAAGGCCTAAAACCTACGTCTGTTAGGTCGATTCAGGACCCTACGGGAAACCTTAATTTCTCTTAAACCTTCAAAACTCTCAAGCTTCATATAAACTCATAAATCCTTCACCACAGGGTTAAAACTACAACAACGACGAATCCTATTTTACCGATTAAATTCGACTCTTATTAATCGTTCTCACATAATGCCCTCAAAGTCATCAGTTTACCTCAAAACCCATAAACCCTCAAAACCCCAAAATCCCCAACATTCACTTTAATCAATCGAATCCTATAATGAAAACAATGAAAGGCAATTACTCCCCATACCTTAGATTGTCGATCCGATGAGTTCTCTCTTGAGCCTTTGGAAACCTTCATGAAAATCCTCATCTTCTCCCTTTTTCCTCAGAGCTCTGCACTTTCTCCTTATTTTCACGATCTCCACAAATGAATCCTAATTCCCCTCAATTCCTCCTTTTTGGTTAATTTAACTCTTGGGCCTCAAAATTGGGCTTTCTCCATAATACCCTCACTAATACTTCTAAAATGTCCATCTTACCCTCAATTCCTCTAATATTATTTTAAATTAATAATAATACTAATATATTCATATTATATACTATTATTTAATTAAAATGACCAAAACTTCACCAAAAATACCGACATCGACACCAACCACCAAAAATCACAGAAAACCACGAATATAATATTTAAATAAATTAAATAAATATCCTTACGAAAATCGGGGTGTTACAAACAACATCTTCAGTCTTGTTATAATAATTGATATGAACACGGTTGAACTCTAACCAGTTCATTCCAAAGATCACGTCAATTTGGTGCAAGGGTAGGCACACCAAATCCATCACAAAGCTCTTCTCAAAAATCGTCACGGGACATCTCAAACACACAAGGGTAGTAGTAACAAAACCATTAGCTGGAGTTTCTATTACCATATTCCCATTCATATCAGATAACTTCAAACCCAATCTATTAGCACATTCAAGTGAGATAAAAGAATGAGTAGCACCAGTATCAATAATAGCAACCAACTCGATATTATTAATAAAATAAGTACCTCGAATCAGGTTGTCCTTCTCTGGCGCCTCTGCACCACTCAAAGCAAACACCCTGCAACTAGTCTGGGCAGCAGTAGCAGTCTTCTTCGGCTTCTGACATTGAGTATTGATATGACCTTTCTCACCGCAATTGAAATAGGTCGGACCCTCATCTTTGCAATCAGTAGCTCGATGACCTTTCTTACCGCATCTATAGCACCTCAGCACATTATTGGTACACGCATCAGTACGGTGACCTTGCTCGCCACACTTATGACACTTTCCAGAAGCGGGAGCTGCTCCCCCACTTGAGTTTTTCCCCTCTGAAGCCTTCTGCTTCCCTTTGTCAGCTGAAGTTGTATAAGGCTTACCCCTATACTGCCCTTTCTTCTCACTCAACTGCTTATAGTGAGCAGATCGAGCTCGGCTGTCCTCATCGTAGATTCTGCTCTTGTCAACCAACTCAGCATACATGCGGATCTGTTGATACCCAATACCCTGCTTAATCTATTACCTCAGCCCATTCTCGAATTTGAGACACTTAGACATCTCAGCATCAACACGATTGTAGTGCAGACAGAACTTCACTAGCTTCTCAAACTTCGCATCATACTCTGCTACAGTCATATCTCCTTGCTTCAGCTCAAGGAATTCCACTTCTCTCTTGCCACGAGCATCCTCTGGAAAATACTTCCCCAAAAACTCCCCACTATCATCACATATTTTACCGATTTTACCGATTAAATTCGACTCTTATCAATCGTTCTCACATAATGCCCTCAAAGTCATCAGTTTACCTCAAAACCCATAAACCCTCAAAACCCCAAAATCCCCAACATCCACTTTAATCAATCGAATCCTATAATGAAAACAATGAAAGGCAATTACTCCCCATACCTTAGATTGTCGATCCGATGAGTTCTCTCTTGAGCCTTTGGAATCCTTCACGAAAATCCTCGCCTTCTCCCTTTTTCCTCAGAGCTCTGTACTTTCTCCTTATTTTCACGATCTCCACAAATGAATCCTACTTCCCCTCAATTCCTCCTTTTTGGTTAATTTTACTCTTGGGCCTCAAAATTGGGCTTTCTCCATAATACCCTCACTAATACTCCTAAAATGTCCATCTTACCCTCAATTCCTCTAATATTATTTTAAATTAATAATAATACTAATATATTCATATTATATACTATTATTTAATTAAAATGACCAAAACTTCACCAAAAATACCGACATCGACACCAACCACCAAAAAGCACAGAAAACCACAAATATAATATTTAAATAAATTAAATAAATATCCTTACAAAAATCGGGGTGTTACAAACAACATCTTCTTGTAGATGATGATATGCCAATAAAACTAAAGACAAAAAAAAAAGAAAATTCATGATCAAATATCAACCTTGAATAGTCATGCATCCTTTGTGATTGTTGCACCCCAAAATTTGCCCTCTTGTTTCTAACCTTAATTGGCTTATGCTTTACATTCACGTGCATCATCCACTAGGTTATAACACTCATAGTTATGCATTTCATTGAGTGCTCAGGGCATGGGATCAAAGTTCTTCTTGTGATTTTGGTTTTACCTAATTTCAAAAGTGATTTATTTGGTTATGGCATTCATTAAGGCTCATTAATTTACCAAATCATGTTCCTCAAGTTTTCTCAAGAAGCATCAAATTAGGGTATCATCATGGTTTCAATTTTCAACTGAGGTTTGCTCTGAGCAAGGATTTTGATAGTTCTCCATATCTCAAGCATATTCTCTTCATTTATCTCAAGAGGCTAGGGTTTCATCATTCTTTGTTTCATTGGTTCAAGATGGATTACAAGTTTATACTATTTGCTCAAAATTAGGGTTTTGGTCAAAGTTAACTTAAAGTTGAATTTTTGACCAAAACTTGATTCCATGGTTTGAGATATGATTCAAGGGTTCTTGGTGCATCTTATTGTCCTTCTCAAAGTGATTCAACTTGATTCAAGATGATATTTGAAGTGGATTAATGCATTTGCAAAAAAGTCAACAAAGTGCTCAAAGTCAAAGTTTGACTTTTTAGATTTTTGGTCAACTATGGACATTTCAAGTCAAATTTCAAGAAGATATGGAAGTTGGATGAGTTTCATCAAGAGAGACCTTGAAAATCAAGAATAGTGTGAAAACTGTAAAAAGTGATGAATTTGGAATTTTCTCTAAGTGTCAAAGATCATGTTCATATGGTCAGCTTTGCAAGATTGTATCTCATTCATTTGTGCACCAAAATTGACAAACAAGGGCTGCAATTGAAACTTACATTTGATACTGCATGATGGTGGAAGATTTGGGTTCAAAAGCAATTTCTAAGTGGAAGAAAATTGGAGCTAAAGTGGAGGTTTCAACTTTTGCAAAATGACCAAAACACTTAGAATTTTTTTCTAAGTTTCAGGCAGTTGTGATGTCATGACTTTACCTCGGGTTATCTTAGCCTACAAGTATTTTCTCAAGATGGCTCCAACATCAAAGTTGCCCTATGCCATGAGGTCTTTCCAATGGTACCAAGTTTGTACTAATTGAACCATTGTGCCTCTAGATAAATCATTCCAAAGTAGCCATCGTGGGCCTGCAAATTCATTATGGTACAAGTGCACAACCATTTCCAAATCTGTCAAAAAATGTGGTTGATCATCTCATGCTTTGTCCCACCTCATGTCCATCTGGTCCCACCTGATTATTCCACTCAAAACATTTCCAAAACAAGCTAAAATCGTGGTTGCTACACATAATGCGAAAAGTGTAAAAATCACCAAAATGGAAATGGAAAATTGGTGAATCAACTTGCTCAGCAAGTTTGTACATGATTCCAACTCATTCTCACACGCATAACAAGCCTCAGCCAAAGCCAAAAACACGAGCCAAACATGTGCTTCCAAGCCTAGATTCAAACCATCCATGTGAAGTTCAGTTTCCATCTCAACAAACTCCAAACCAAAATAACAAATTCTCAGAGCTTAGATTCGTTCCATACCTAATTCCTAACCTAATTCACCTCACTATAAAGCTACATTCCCTCCATTTTGCTCAGCACCATGATTCACAGATCTGAAAAATCACAAACTCTCTCAACTTTGTCATGATACGAATTCATCATTTCTCTAGTTTTCTTTGGAATTTCTTCGTTCATTCTTCATATACAAGCTATAACAAAGTTTTTGCATGCAATAGCAAGCACTGATCCTCATCAATTCACTCTATTCAACTTAAATTTTTTTATCAAGGAAATTTAATCTGGTTGGAGAGTTTTAGTTAGATTCAAGGCAAACTACTTGTGGATTCTTCTTTCTGGAGCATTAAGGAAGCTTAATACATCATTTTCTCTTTGAATCTGTGGTTGTGAAGGTGCATCAGATATACTCCGATAGGTAACATTTTGAGTTTCCCGTTCTCACTCATTTAAGCATAATTTCCATTGATTCTTGTTATGAAATTACTTCTGGTGATGTGTTGCGCTGAAGCCCTAACTTGTTAGGCATTGATCTTTGTTCATTGTTATTTAATTTTTGTTTGAAATATTTAGGGTTCTTTCGTGTTTCATAGATTATTCATGTTTGAGTTTGATTTTGTGATTTTCATTGCCATATTTGGATTCATCGTGCAATTCTGATTGAGATGATGTAGATGTTTGTGATTTTTGGAAAAGTTACCATCATCGCCGCCGCCTTGTGGCGACCGACGCGGTGGTGAGGCTGAGTGAAGAAGATGATGATGTGGCATGCTGGCGCTATATTTTGAATTTGAATGAACTGAGGTGGGCGCGTGTGATTGGTCCACCTCATTTAATTGTGCTGATTGTGTTTATTTTTGAATTATTCAGATATGTTTTGAATTGATTGGGCTTGTGCATTGTTTTTCTCTTCACACCCCTCTTGAGCCCATCAAAATTGTTTTTCGATGAACTAGCTGTTGTATTTTTTTGGCACACTGGACTAGGCTTTAGCCAGAATTGCTACCCACGCATCCATTTTTCTATTGCACCTCCATGCTGCTTTGTTTTATTTTTCTTATTTTCTTTTATTTATTTTTTGGCAATTATTTTCCTTTATTTTCTTATTTATCTTTAATATTGAAAAGTGATAAAAAAAATATGAAATACATGTTATTTCCTTTCATAATTTTTATTTTAGCATTTTATTTTATTATTTAAACTTGTTGTTTACCTTGTTGAATATTGATCCTTGTGATGCCATGCCTTGATGTTTTATCTTGAGGATACTTGTGCTATTTTCTGATGAATATATGACTATGATGATTAAGCTTGAGATGCTTATGTGTTTGCATGGTTCATACGTTCATGTTTGATCATTTTCTTGCCATGTCTTAAGAGTGAATTGTCTTGATGAATCACGTTAATACTTGATAATTGGTTCATTACTTGATGTTGATGCTTGACATGTTCACATGCTCACATGATTACTTGATTCTTGATTGATTTATTTGATTGAGCTTAATGATTTCTCTTGATGAATACCCTGGTTGAATGATAATTCTTCTTGATGAGTGCTTGATCTTTGACATGCTTTGTATTTCATGTTTTTGTGTAAGCCTTGCTTAGTGATTGATCTTACTTGTTGATTGATGTACTTTATGGTTTGCTTTGTAATCGCATGTTCCTTTAGGTGGCATTTAGTTCAATTTGATTAGGTTGTTTAACCTAATTGATTTGAATTAGAGGTAGACATTATGATGTTTATCCAAGCATGACAACATTAGGGTAGAATTTCCTTTCATCCACAACTCTAGGTCCATCTTGCATGACCACATTAGGATAGAATTTCCCTCTGATCTCAACCTTAGGACCATTTTACATGATAACATTTAGGATCCAGTTCCCCTAGATTTTATTTCTTTTTTCATCCAAATCTTTTCTTGCATCAAAATCCAAAAATACTTAATAATTGTGATGTGTATAATACGTCACAAACCTTAAGTACATGAGAAAAGATGAGCGAGAGTTTTCCTTACCTCTTCTTAAAGTATTTTTTACGTGAGACGTTTGGATCATTTGTACAAAATATTTGCTCCTATTGTCATAGGCTTTAGTACAATACACGTCTCAAACCTTTTTCAAAACCTTAACAAAACACTTCAACAAATCCAAATCTTTTTTTCCTTCGGGGTTTTCTCTTCAAAACCTTTTTTTCATAAAGAACGTGTTATTTCTATTCTATTGCAATACAGGCTAATGCGTAAGTCTCCTCACGTACGAACGGAAAAACCTAACTGCTAGAATACGAACGTTAGCATCATCCAAAAAAACACCCAACAACCTGTAGTCCCATGAACTACAGACGCTCTAATTTCTCATTCCTATTGAGAATACGTAGGCACAAGGGCCTCAATCCTTGGTGAGCAACCTTCCTTTTTACTGTAGTCCTCCGAACTACGATTTCTCTGACTTTCCCATTGCACGAGGGAATATGTAGGCACATGATTGCAAGATCCTAGCGAGCCCCCCTTTTGTTTTCCCTTTTCATTCATGCATTCCCTTAGCAAGTAAGTTTTAGATAAGCACACCCTTTGATTATAACAACAAGAGTGGATCCCGTTTAGATAAGCTAATACCTTCCTCTTGCGTAATTGACTCCCGAACCCCGAATTTGGTTGTGAGACGATGTTCTCTCCCTTCTGAGGTTTTCTCGATGTTTTCCTTTCCCTGTTGGGATAAATAAAGTTCGATGGCAACTCTGTGTCCTTGCCGGTTATTTTTCGCGTAGCGACGGTGATACAAACACATAACAAAAAATTAATTAGGGCTAAAATGGCTATTATCACAAGTGAACTTCGTCCTCTGAGAAATAACCAATACAAAACATTTATTGATAATGGTCCCAACAAGGGATTCCTAATCAGCAAAGGTTGGATTTAAACCATCTCTTAAATCCACATGTAATCCATGAACTTGATGAAATGAAGGACTCAAGCCATTACCTGACTTTGTCACCTACAATCTTAGGGGCTACTATTCTTAGGCTGACCTATACTTGAAAAAGGAAGAACAAAGGGACAAACTCGAAGAGCTGAAGCTCCAAATTCTCTATGCAGTAACAATTGTTAGTTCTGCAGCTATGCAGTATTTGTGTTGGCTAAATTTTCTTAAAACCTATATGATAGCTTTATGTCACTAAAGTTGTTTTAACATGCTGTTTTGTGTATCTGCCATAATAGTTTAGTTGCAGTTTGTGAAAATGTCAAGGAGGATGTCTTGACATGTTGTTCTGCACTAACTAGTTATGTTCAGTATCTGTCATATTAGATTAGTTGCAGGTTGTGGAGATGTCAAGTGTGATGTCTTGACATGTTATGCTGCACTAAGCTGGTATGAGTGCATGGTTGTTTTAAGGTGTTACTGTGTTGCTGTCATGTGCTGGTTAATCAAGATGGTCTAATGTACTGCATTCAACATGTCGGATAAAGATGTCCCATCCTGGATCATAGAACATCGCGTCTGTTATTGGATTAAAAGAAGATTTTGTTAGTTGTTATTTGTTACTGAATATTCTGTGAATATTTAGTTATCCTATGTGGCATCCAAAGTAATTGGGTTGAGATTTTGTGTTGGTTTTCGGATTTTCACTACTTTCTAAATATGGAGACATATTAGGAAATATTTGATTGAAGACCTATTATATAGAAGAAGTTTCTGCTGATTTGTAGCAGCTGATATGCTGTGATTTTGAAGGCCCAAATCCAGTTGGGAATAGGTTATATATAGATGCATTGTAACTAAACCAAAGATGTAAAAGTTCTATTATTAGGGTTGGTTCCTGTACCACTCGACATGTGAGTTGGACAGTTTGTTAGTGTGATCCTCGAAGCTGTTAAGTAAGAGGAGTATTGTTCTTGGAGGAAGCTTTTAAGTAACTCTAAGTTGTGTCTTGGAAGTGTGTCTTCCTTGTTGAATTGTTGTATAGGTAAAGAGCTGTTGATGTAGTGGCAGAGTGTTGACTGCTAGACATCATTGCGGTGATTGGGAGTGAGAAGGGTTTCTCATATCTAGAGAGGATCTAGGTAGAAGGGTCATTGGGTAGTGATTAAGTGATAAGCTGTAAACGGGGAGTTTAGCTTTGAATTGATACTGCTGATAGTGGACTTCATCCCTGGCTTGGTAGCCCCTAGAGTAGGATTGTTGATCCGAACTGGGTTAACAATTATGTGTGCTTTGTTTTTATCTTTTCAGTACCGTGTTTTTTGTTATATACCTTGCCATGTGTGTTCATGTCAGACCAGATGTCGAATGTCATGTTATAGGACATCTGAATTCTGCACATGTACCAGAATTTCAATTGGTATCGGAGTAGGCATCCTGTTCTGTTTCTGGGTGAGATCCTAGGGAAGATACTTTCTGGTCATGGGCAAGGTAGGTGGTACCTACTGAAGAGTTGTTTGAACTTGGAGAAGTTCATATTGTTGTTTGAATAGTCCCTAGAAGTGGAGGATGGACTGTTCATGACATGGTGTGTTTTGGACCTGTCTGTTATCAGGCTTGTAGCTTTGGTGGTGAGTTGTTGTGTGGTTTGATTTATTTTCAAACCTATGTTGACCTATTGCATATGGATTGTGGTGGTTGTGCAAAGGTTATTAAGTTTTGCCTGAAGGTTGTTGAGGGGTTTTCTTTATCTGTGTTCCGCTGCTTATGTATCTGTTAGAAAACTCCTGGTGGTTTTGTGTGTTGAGGCTGCAACACTCTATTCTCCTCTAAAGGTGTATCACATGGTGTTGTGATACTTGAGGATAATATTGACTGGCTTATTAAAGTGACCAAAGATACTTGAGGTTTGACCCAAGTCCACTCATAAAGGTATTTTCAATAAGTATGTTGATCAGAAGGATGCAATTTATGTTTGCTCTCTTCTCTGAAAGACCGTCCACAGGTCTAAATTGAAGGATCCCATGGTGTTGTTCTTGAATGATGTTCTACCAGTTGTTGTGACATCAAACCAGCAGAGTGTGCAGAATCTAGTGGATAAAGATTTTGCATTGCAAATGTGTTTGGAGCATGGAGGAGTTGGTGTTCTTTTGAACCAAAAGATTATGGTTCCCTGGTATTGGCATGAGAAGGTTCTTCTTAAGCTGGAGTTCAGTTATATGGTGTCCTCACATAATGGAACATGTTTTGGCAAGGATTGAAAAGCATCCTTGTAGGAAGAAGCATATTTTATTTAACAATCTGTTTGTGATGACCAGTCAATATTTTTTGCTCCAGAAACCTGTTAGAGGGAATCTCCTCTTTAGGTGCAGAAGGATGGCATTCAACATCTCAAAGACAGACAGAAGGTCTGAACATCAGAAGGTTGAGAAGAAGATTCTTGAGATGTAGAGTATGCAGGTTCCTACTTTTGTGTATGGTCTGGTTTTGAAGTTTAATCAGATGCTGATGGTCGATCCTTTTGTGTCCCTTGCAAGAGATGTGTGTGGATTACTGTGGTTGTTGTCTCCAAAGCCATAGTAGATGGTTAATGTGATTTAGACTAATGTCGGAACTGATGTTGAAACATCATTTCAGTTCATTGCTTCCTCGGCCAAGGAAGTTTGTTGTGCACATGGTGGAGTATCAGGTCAAGTGATCAGTGGTGTGGATTAATAAAAGAGGGATCAGCTAGTGCCACAAGTGTGCAGGAAAAGAATGTCGTACCTTGTGTGAGAAGGTTACCTTATCACATTGTCGCTACTCGAAAAATAGTCGACCGGAGGCGAAAAGGAAGAAAACAGAAGAGTCGCCATCGAACTTTATTTATCCCATGAGGGGAAGGGAAAACATCAAGAAAATCCAAAGAAAGAAAGGATAAGATGGTCTCGCAACCAAATTATGGGTTCGGAAGCCGGTTATGCGAGGGGAAGGTATTAGCACCCCTCACATCCATCGTACTCGATGGGAACCATTTGCTTGTCTATGTGTAAGGATGTTTGCTAAGGAAATTGCTTTCTAAGAGTGTTCTAAGAGGGAAAGAGAAGGTGATAACCAAAGAATGTGAAAGAAAATAAAAGAAAAGGTAGGAAGAAGAAGAGGGGAAAAGAAAAGGAGACTCGATAGGACTTCGCGGTCCTATGCCTACGTATTCCCTCGTGAAATGAGAAAGTCAGAGTCAACGTAGTTCGGAGGACTACGGGTGAAGAAAATGGAAGGGGGGTCGCCAAGATCTTTGCAATCTTGTGCCTACGTATCTTACATTCGAACGAGAATGAAGAATCAGAGCAATCGTAGTTCGACCTACGATTTGTTGGTGTTTTTTATGGACGGTGCTAACGTGCGGGGCCTAGCAGTTAGGTGTATTGCGGCTCGCTCGTGGAGTCTTATGCGTTACCTGTTTGCGGTAGAACGGACACAACATGTCCTTTTTGAAAAGGCTTAGATTTTCGCCATCGAGGCAAGATGTCACATTTGATTTGTTGAGATTGTTTTTAAAGGTGAAATAAGTCCTCAGATAGTAACCCCTTCGGGTAGTACCCAATTCTTTATCTCAAAAAAATTTATTGTGAAAGATGTGTGGCGAATATAGTCACGTCTTCGTATTGAAAGACGAGTATCGAGACCACACACTCTAAAGTGAGCATCCTAACACTCGAAGAGGAAGAGGTCTTCACCCAACCCTCTCTCTTTAGTTCAATACAAAGAGAACTTTATCCTCTTATTTAAGGTGTTTTAATTTAGATGGTAAGTGCTTTACGACAGTGAACCCTAAAGGTAATGTCAAGCGCTCGGGATAGGAGAAGGACTTCGCCTAACCACTCCACGACCATCTAAGTTTATTAAGAAAATGTTTGAAAATGCATTTGGTACAAGACCAAGGTTTTGACTAAGGTGATGAAATAAAGAGAGAAAAAGATTTTGAAAGAATGGGTGGTGAGTATAGTCACGTCTTCATATTGAAAGACGAGTATCGAGACTACACACTCTAAAGTGAGAATCCTAATACTCGAAGAGGAAGAGGTCTTCACCCAATCCCCTCTCTTTAGTTCAATACAAAGAGAACCTTATTTTAAAGAAGTGTTTTGAGTTTGCTTTTGAATCGGTCAAAGGAAATAGATTAAACGGGATGAAGGACCTAATTGACTAGGATAAGGTCGATTGCGACGCACGAGGCAGTCGACTTACAAGGGTGTAAAATGGCTCGACGTTGAATCGAGAATTTATTTTTGAAAATGATTTTGAAAGTGTAAACAAGAGATTAATCAAATATTATCGTGGTGTAAACGTATCGCATGAGAAAATCGCACAACCAAAATAAATAATCGATCATTACACAAATAAACCAAACTAAACAACACACAAAATTATTAACTAAATTAAATATGAATATTTAATAAAAGTAATTAATAATTTAATTAATTAATATTAAATAAATATATTTAAGATAATTAACAATATACAAATTTTTTATATTTTTCATAAATTAAACAATAATAATAATAATAAAAGAAACAAAAAAGAAATAATAAAACAATAAAATAAAGCCTTATGGGCTTGTACTAAAAAAAAAGAGGTGCATTCAGCAAGACGTAGGCCCAAGAAAACTGGCCCAGGTGCGAATGGTGTTTGGTGCGGTCATAGTGTATTGAGGCTAGCGTGCACCACACAATCGTGACCGTCAGATCGTGAGGTCTGACTTGGTCAACGATCTAATGGGTGAGGAGCGAGGGCACACGATATGGTCTCCATAGTTGAATGCACGGGGTTAGAAAGTGTGATGATGAAGCACGACGGTGACAAGTGTCATTGTCCAACATTGCCATTTCAATCAAAACTCAGACATGCTGGCAGTGGGAATAAAAGGTAAAAGAGTTCATAACCGTTACACAAAAACAAAACCAGCGTGACATCCCTCATGTAATTCTCTTCTCATTCTGAAATAATACCTCACCGGAAGAAAACAAATGGGCTGCCGGAGAAGAAGACTCACGGCGAAAACCGCCGGCTTCTCCGGCGGCGGTCTCTCCCTTTACCTCGAAACCAACACAGACCCCACTCAAATTCTATCTTGAACCCAAATCCAATGCTAATTCCACCAAAAACCTAATAAATCACTCAAATCGAACAGTTCCTTTTCATAAACCCTAACCCAAAAATCTGCGTTAAAATGTCCGGAACGAACGGAGAAGATGATCACACGTGAATTAACAAAGCTTTCAAAAGGAGATGGAGTAAAAAAAGAAGCAACAGAAGGAAGAATGGCACAAACAAGAATCAAAACGTGGAAAAGAACTCACCCTTGAAGCTTTCACACGCAGGTATGAACCTCCTCTTTCGTTTCTCCTTCTCTCAATGGTCGTTTTTCCTTTCCAGTGTGGTAGAGAACTTTAGGGTTTTTTTTTGGTGAGCACAGACTAGACGCACGATACACAGAGAAGAGGAGAGACACACGGTTATCTCTACCAAAACACTCGAAATATCAATGAAAACTCAAACGAAAAACGCTCAGCAAAATCGCGTCCTTTCTCAAATGGTCTCTCACCATTCTCAATCTCAGTCGCGTTTTTGCCTCACTCATCTCGCAATTGTCTCACGGCTCTCTCCTTATTCATGTTCAGCCAAGCAAAAATCAACATAAAGCATTGCTATCCGAAACGATGAACGCCAGGTATTCTCTGTTATGCGATTTGCCCTTTTTTTTCTGTGAGTTTAGAACTGATGAAGGTGTGAACTGGTGTGAATCTTGATTTTTTTTTATGAAAACTCAACTGCTTTGGTTTTTTTTCCTATTGTTCTTTCTGGTTTTTCTCTCAATCTCTCTGGTTTTTATGATGTTTTCTCTCTCAAATTTTTCTCTGTTGTGAAATCTTTCTCTCTCGATTTTCTCTACCGTTCTTCTTGATGGATGTTCAATGAATAATGTTATTTATATAGTGGAGAGACTAGGGTTTGTGACCTGTTTGATTTGTTACAGAATCTTCTGTTTTGGTATGTCTGCCCTTACTTTCTTTGATGCTCAAACTGCCTTACCAAAATGTTGTATCTGCCTTGTCTGCTACATCTGCCCTATTTTGCATCTGCTGCTGCCTCTGAACTCCTGAATTTTTTTTTGTCTTGTTAATGTGGTCCCAAGATTCTTCTGACAAAATTTGAATTGTTTTGAATCTCTTTTTTTTGTGATTTCTTTGAACATATGACATGAATTTGTTTTGGTACAACTTGGTTGTATGAATTTGGAATTATGGATTGAGTATTTGTGAATGATGAATTGAATATGGATGAATTAGTATGATTTAAAATGGTTTGGTTTATGAATTTTGAATTTGATGATATGGTTTATAGATTGAATTATTTGAATTTGAAATGAAATGAAGAATGAATATGAATATGGAATTGGTTGGAACGTGAATAATTGATGAATTGAATGAGAATGATGTTATTGTTGAATAAACATGACTTGAATGTGGTTTTTGAGTTATGAATTTTTGGAATTTGAATTTTGACATGAATTATTTCTTGAATTTGTAGGTTCAAAATGAGCTTAGGGGAACCTTATATGAAGCATGGAAAAAAGGATGGAAACCAATGGCATGAAGTAATTTGGGAATTGGAAGATTGAGCATAGTTGATCCTTTAGGCATTTCTTAGGTTTTTGTCACTTAGGAATCTTGTAGCAATGTGAAAAATTCTTGTAATCGTGACTTGAGAACTTGTATATTTTGAATGAATTTGAATGGAGTTATTTGGATAATCATGACTTGAAATATGGATTGAATTTTGAAACTTTGTAACATTGTGTCCATTTTGGAAACTTGGATCTTGGTATGAAAGTTCTTGATCAATGAATTTTTGTGATGATCTTTGAGTCCTCTTTGCCACATTTGAAATGGTTTGAAAACAAACTTGACTTGAAAACTTGAAAACTTTTCATGGCTAGCCCAAATCCAACTTGGAAACAAATTCCAATTCATGTCTTTTGAATGGACTTGAACCACTTGGAACACCTTTTGAAAATAACTTGGTTCATGGCCTAAAATCACCTAGAATCATCTTTTTGAAATATGACTTAAAATCCAATTGAAACCAAACGATTATGCCTTGAGCTTCAAGTAACTTGTTCGTCGAGGAGTCCACTTAAATGCGCCTCCGACCAAACCATGATTAAATTGGACTTATGGACTCGCCTCTCTTCAAAAGAATCCATACTAAACTTTCATTTCTCAAATCCGAATCAAGATTCAAACACTAAGGACGAGAAACTTTAACCCTCTTTCCTAATAGTGGCTTGAGAAGTTAAAAAGGAATAAAACCCTAATTCAAAGCATTCTCAGTTAGACCATTAATGAAACCCTGAACATTTGGTGACACCGAGAACCTTGAAGCAAGTGACATTGAAGATGCTAAGATCACATAAACTCTAAATCCAATGGATTCCAATTGCATAACTCACACCAAGGAAAACCCTAATCCAATCGTTCTTGGTGAGTCATGATAGAAGAGAATCCTGCATCTTGAGTAACAGTGAGCTCACCCTGACCAAGAATCTAAACCCTAGCTTGCGCAAAATTCCTTGATCTCATGCCTTAAAAGCCCAATGCAGATGAAGGAATGCAAAGTTATGACCTAATGGAATGCATAGATGATATGGAAAATGATATGATATGCAATGCTAAAGTTTGGGGGAAAAAGAGGGTGTGACACACATATGATAAATATCTTGACAGGAGTTGAGTATTTGTCTGTTTTTGATAAGGATGTGCATCTAACCGATAGTGAATACTCTGACGGGAGCTGAGCATTTATCTAAGATGTTGTGCTTTCAACTAATGTCAAAATACATTGACGGAAGACTATGTATATGTCTGATGTAAAAGTGCAGGACTGCAGAAGTGTTGAGAATTTATTTTCTCTATTTGGTGTGTTGGTGTGTGGCGACCTGAATTATGCTGTTGAAGATGGAGACGGAAGACTATGAAGACATCATAATCTTGATGGTTAGATCAGTTTATTTCTGATCTAGGTGCTTTGGAGCATGGTTTTTTTTTGTGAAAGTCGAGGATATGTGGCTGTTATCTCTGGTTTTCTACTGACGGCTCTACTAAGGGAAGTGGCATTCTTTGGTATAGCTATGGGGTAGTCTTGAACTACTTATCTTCTGAAGATTCAGATGTGGTAGGTTTGAAGTCTTTGGAGTTTCTGAGCAGGATGGAGGTTGTCTACTCAAACTTGATTATTGAACCAAGTCTATGAAAGCATGGAAATCTGTTTCTGCATAGGGAGGAGGTTCTTCTAAGTGGCAGAAGGAAGAGCTGAATTCAACAGTTGGATGTCATAATGTTCTGACATCTAGCTTAACATCAGAAGTCTCAGTTGGTGATGTAGCACATCAGCTTATGATAGGGTGATCTACAGGAATGAACAATAGGATGTTTCAAAAGATCGTTCTCTTGGCAATTTGCGGGAGCTGCAGGAAGGAGAAGATGTTACATGACCATGGCTTAGGGAGTCTAAGTGTGTTTGCTATTGAGCAATTGGAACATGTGACTTGAAGATCAAGTTTCCTGGGTGGATCAGGATATCTCTGTGAGAGTTCTGACAAACGTGAAAAAGATCAAAATGTGGCATTTGGTTGTTTTCATATGAGGATTCATGAATGAGGTTGTAACGTCCCAGTTTTGTCAGTTTTTATTTAATCGAGTCGTTTTGATTATTTTATTATTATTTTATTTTATTTGCGACTTTTATTTGGAAATATGTTATTTTTCAATGTTGTGATATTTTATCGCGTTTCGGGAACGTTTGCGAGATAATTGAGTGTGGGGGTATTTTGGTCATTTCATGATATTTTCCTTAAGTTAGAAAGAATAGAAAATAGAAAGAGAGAAAAATAGAGAGAAAGAAAAACAGAAGAAGGAAAAGGGAAAGAAAAGAGAAGAAGAGAAGAAAAAGAGAGAAAAACTTGGAAATCAAGAAATCGATCTCCCGACTTTCTAGAACACGATTAAATCGGGTAAGGGTGCGAAACTCGATTATTATATGCTTGTGTAGGATTATGTATGTATGTTTTTTATTGTTATTGGATTGAAATGGAAATCTTTAGTAAAACCCATATTATGTAAAATTGATTAGAAATCGATTAAATTGTATCGGAAATTATGTTTTCAGGTCTATTATTGTTGATACATGTTAGATACCTGTTGTTAGACATTGTATTGGTAATTTTTCTGGTGTATAGGTGAAAATGGGTGGATTTTGGTTGGAAAAACGCAGAAAAATTCTGCAGAAAAATTTCTGGAATTTCCACTGCCCGTACGCGTATCACTCAAGGCAATACGCGTATTGGGCAAGGCAATACGCGTATGGCATTGAAGAAAACTGGGCAATATGCGTATGGAGCTTCATTTTGCTCGGCCATCTGTCCATTTGCGTATGGTACTCGTAACACTTGAGGGCAATATGCGTATGGTGTTGGCACTACGCGTATTGTACTTTTAAACGTGAATTTTTGGGAAAAATGGATTTCTGCCCATACGCGTATGACCTTGGGCAATACGCGTATGGAATGGCGAGGAATCAAGGCAATACGCGTATGGCTCAGGGCAATACGCGTATAGTCAGGAAAATTGCAAAATGGGGTTTTTCGCGATGTCTTTTCTTGTTTAGTCCGTAACTTGTGTTTCATTTATCCGTTTTTAACATTCTTGGTATCATTGGAAAGCTATTGAGCTGTACTTTCTTATTATGATGATTTGGAAATTGTTAGCCGATTTAATTATGTTGGAAATTTGGAAAAATGTCGGGTTGCCGACTTTTGTCGTTGTAATTGTGCGTAATTGATGTGTATCATGTAAGGTGTTGTGGTATAATGTAAATGCATGTGTTTAGATGGTGTGGTGATGATTTGTGGCCGTATGGCAATTAAATGTATTGTTTTGGGCTTAAGTGCAAAGTGTGATTTTGTTGATGGAGATGAATGCATTTATATGTGTATTTGAATGTCATGAGTCCTTGTATGCCAAGCATCATGATATGCATTGTTGTGACGTCCTGAGTGACGTTTTGGTTCCAGAGGGAATATGCTATAACATCGTGAGCCTTAAAAATAAGAGGTATGAATCGCCTTAAAAATAAGAGGACTGAAAGCGATGGTTATAGACGATCGTGTGCCCATGTGGGGTGTGAGCGATCGGGTCGTGTGCCCGTGTGGGGTGTGAGCGATCAATAAACGTCGTGTGCCCGTGTGGGGTATGAGCGACGGGGAACATCGTATGCCCGACGGGGAGTTACAGTGATGTAACGAGTGATGATTCCAGCAGAGTTCCTGAGTGAACTAGTGATGAGAAACATTGGAAAACGGTACCGCATGTGCATATGCATAGAGTCGTTGTGTCGGTCTCTTGCATTGCATAAATCATTAATGGTTTGTTTACGTGTGGAAGGGTGGATAAAATTGATAAATCGATATATGGATATGTGTTGGTGATACTTGTAATGTGCATGGTTGGTATACCTTGGTGATGGAAATATGAATTATACATTGTGTTGTATTGTGTTTGAATTATGGCGTGAATTGTGGTGAGAACCGTATATATGTGTATTTTTGGTGTTATATATAATTGTATGCAATTATATGATGATTGTTTTTCTCACCCTTTTGTTGTTTTATACTGCTCTATGAGGCATTGCATATTAGAGTGGCTGGAGGTCTTTTTGTGAAGCTTAGGACTTCATTATTTTGTCGGTCGGCTCTGATATGTGACACCGGGTAGTTAGGGAGGCCGTTTGTGATTATTTGTATTATATATATATATATATATATATATATATATATATATATATATATATCTTTTGGCTTGTGCATGTATAACTCGATGTATGACAAACTTTTCATGTGATATATATATATATATATATATATATATATATATATATATATATATATGATATTCAGTTTTAGATTTTCCGCTTTTATTCTAAAATCTGAAATGTGGGTGTAAGGAACTGAGTTCCTCGGTTGATTGCTACCCCACTGTTGCATATCTTTTTGAGCAGGTGTTGTATGATTTGTTTCAATATAATGTGATTCTCCCCGTCTATGCCATGATAATTTAAATATACTTTGATAAAATTTTGAATTTTCTTTTACTGCTTTATTTAATTGGGGGTATAGATTGGGGGTGTTACATTAAGTGGTATCAGAGCTAGTCCGTGTCAGTCTGTGCTAGTCCGTGTCAGTTGTGTCAGTCCTTGTCGGTCTTGGTGTTCGGATGAGCTGTTTGTTTAACCATAGTTGATGTTATTGGAAATGAACAGAATATGGCGGGTAGGAATGATGCTGCTTTGGCTGCTGCTATGCAAGCTATGGCTCATGCTGTGCAGGGTGCACCTAATGCTGCTGGTAATGATGAGTTCAGGAAGAACAAACCGCCTGTCTTCAAAGGAAGATATGATCCTGATGGTGCTCAGATATGGCTGAAAGAGATTGAAAGGATTTTCTAAGTGATGGATTGTGCTGAGGAGAAGAAGGTGAGACTGGGTACTCACATTTACTAGAAGAAGCTGATGATTGGTGGGTTAGTACACGTCATGTGTTGGAAGCTACAGAGGAAGAGATTACTTGGGCTGTGTTTAACACTGAGTTTCTGAGGAGGTATTTTCCTGAAGATGTAAGAGGAAATAAGGAAATTGAGTTCTTGGAACTGAAACAAGGTAATATGTCTATTATTGATTATACTGCTAAGTTTGTGGAGCTTGTGCAGTTTTATCCTCATTATGCTGAAGCGACTGCGGAATTTTCTAAGTGCGTAAAGTTTGAGAACGGATTGCGTCCTGAGATAAAGCAGGCAATTGGTTATCAAAGGATTCGGAGGTTTTCTGATTTGGTGGATTGTTGTAGGATTTATGAAAAGGATAGTAAGGCTCGTTCTACTCATTACAAGAGTGTGAGCGAGAGGAAAGGGAAGCAACAGTTCCATGGTGGTCTGTATGTAACACCAGCTGATAAGGGTAAACAAAGGGGAAATTTTGAGAAAAGGTCAAGTGGAGGAGGAATGTCTGGTCCTCTGAGGTGTTATAAATATGGTGAATTGGGGCATCGTCAGTTTGAGTGCAGGAAAGATTTGAGGAAGTGTTCTAATTGTGGAGGTGTAGGACATGTTGCAGCTAATTGTGCCAGGAAAAATGTGGTGAAATGTTACAACTGTGGTGAACTTGGTCATATTAGTACGAAGTGTCCGAAACCGAAGCAGGCTCAATCTGGTGGGAAAGTGTTTGCATTGGCGGGAACTCAGACTTCAAGTGCAGATCGTCTGATCCGAGGTACTTGTTTTATTAATAGTACTCCTTTAGTTGCTATTATTGATACTGGGGCGACTCATTCGTTTATTTCGTTTGAGTGCGCTAAGCGTTTGAATCTTGTGTTGTCTTTGATGGATGGTGAAATGGTTATTGATACTCCAGCAATGGGGTCAGTAACTACTTCTTTGGTTTGTCTAAGTTGTCCTTTGACCATTTATGTTAAAGACTTTGAGATGGATTTATTGTGTTTACCGTTGGAGGGTTTAGATGTGGTTCTGGGTATGAATTGGTTGCAATTCAATAGGGTACATATTGATTGTTATCATAAGTTGGTAAGGTTTCCTTCTCTTGAGGAAGACGAAGACTCGAGTTTCTTATCTACCAAAGAGTTGAAGAGACTTTTGGCGGATGAAGCTCAGTTGTTTGGGTTGTTTGCATCTTTGACTATGGATAGTCAAGTTTCACTTGATGTGTTTCCTGTTGTGTGTGAATTTTTGGAAGTGTTTCCTGAGGATATTTTAGACTTGCCGCCAGAGAGAGAGGTGGAGTTTTCTATAGATCTAGTTCCTGGTACTAGACCTGTTTCTATGGCACCTTATCGTATATCGGCATCTGAGTTGGTTGAGTTAAAGAAGCAGTTGAATGAGTTGTTGGAAAAGAGGTTTGTAAGACCTAGTGTTTCTCCTTGGGGTGCTCCAGTTTTATTGGTGAAAAAGAAGGATGGAAGTATGTGGTTGTGTATTGATTATCGCCAGTTGAATAAGGTGACGATTAAGAATAAGTATCCTCTTCCGCAAATTGATGATCTGATGGATCAGTTGGTTGGTGCGTGTGTGTTTAGTAAGATTGACTTGAGGTTAGGGTATCATCAGATTAGGGTGAAAGAGAAAGATATTCAGAAGATGGCTTTTAGGACACGATACGGTCATTATGAATATTCTGTGATGCCGTTCGGGGTTTCTAATGCGCCAGGTGTGTTCATGGAGTACATGAATCGTATTTTTCACGAGCATTTGGATCGATTTGTTGTTGTGTTTATTGATGACATATTGATTTATTCTAAGTCTCGGGAGGAGCACGCGGAGCATTTACGTATTGTTTTGCAGGTTTTGAAAGAAAGAAAGCTTTTTGCCAAATTGTCCAAGTGTGAATTCTGGTTGTCGGAGGTGAGTTTTCTTGGGCACGTGATTTCAGGTAATGGTATTTCTGTGGATCCATCTAAAGTAGAAGCAGTTCTACAATGGGAGGCTCCGAGATCTGTTACTGAAATTCGAAGCTTTTTGGGTTTGGCCGGATATTATAGAAGGTTCATTGAAGGTTTTTCTAAGCTAACACTTCCTTTGACCCAGTTGACTTGTAAAGGGCAAGCGTTCATTTGGGATATTCGGTGCGAGGAAAGTTTTAATGAGCTGAAGAGAAGATTGACGACAGCTCTGATTTTGATTTTGCCTATTCCTAATGAACCATTTGTGGTTTATTGTGATGCGTCTTTGATTGGTCTAGGTGGTGTTCTGATGCAAGATGGTAAGGTTGTGGCGTATGCTTCGAGGCAGTTGAGAGTGCATGAGAAGAATTACCCTACGCATGACTTGGAGTTAGCGGCTGTGGTTTTTGTGTTGAAGATCTGGAGGCATTATCTCTACGGTGCAAGGTTTGAAGTCTTTAGTGATCATAAAAGTTTGAAATATTTGTTTGATCAGAAAGAGTTGAATATGAGGCAACGTAGATGGTTGGAATTTTTGAAGGACTACGACTTTGGCTTGAATTACCATCCTGGTAAAGCTAATGTGGTAGCCGACGCATTGAGCCGGAAATTGTTGCATATGTTCGCTTTAATGGTTAAGGAGTGGGAACTTTTGGAATCGTTTAGAGATTTGAGTTTGGTTTGTGAAGTGACGTCGGATAGCGTAAGGCTTGGGATGCTAACGATTACTAATGATTTTCTGATGACTGTTAGTGAGAAACAGAAGTTGGATGTGAAATTTGTGGATTTGATGTTGGTTGGAGGAAAAGATACGAATAGTGATTTTCAAGTGGATATTAATGGTGTTTTGAGATTTCGAGGTCGAATTTGTATTCCTGATAATGCGGAGTTGAAAAAGATGATTTTGGAGGAAGGACACCGGAGTAATTTGAGTATACATCTGGGAGCTAATAAGATGTACCAAGATTTGAAGAAGATTTTCTGGTGGTCTGGATTGAAAAGAGATATGGCTCAGTTTGTTTATGCGTGTTTGACTTGTCAGAAATCGAAGGTAGAACATCTGAGGCCTAGTGGTTTGTTGCAACCGTTGGATATTCCTGAGTGGAAGTGGGACAGCATTTCCATGGATTTTGTAACAGGGTTGCCAAATACACAGCGAGGGCATAATTCTATTTGGGTGGTTGTTGATAGGCTGACTAAATCGGCTCATTTCATTCCGATTGACATCAGTTTTACTTTGGAGAGGTTGGCTGAGATTTACATCAGTGTGATTGTGAAGTTGCATGGGGTTCCATTGAGTATTGTTTCGGATCGAGATCCTAGGTTTACCTCGAGATTTTGGGAAAGTTTACAGAAGGCGCTGGGTTCTAAATTGAGATTGAGTTCGGCTTATCATCCGCAGACGGATGGACAGGTCGAGAGAACGATTCAGTATTTGGAAGATTTGTTGAGAGCGTGTGTTTTGGAACAAGGTGGTGCGTGGGATAGTTATCTTGCATTGATTGAATTCACGTATAATAACAGTTTTCATTCGAGTATTGGAATGGCACCATTTGAAGCGTTATATGGACGGAGATGTCGAACACCGTTGTGTTGGCACGAATCTGGCGAGAGTTCGGTGGTTGGGCCGGAGTTGGTGCAACAGACTACGGAAAAGGTAAAGCTTATTCGTGAGAAAATGAAGGCTTCTCAGAGTAGGCAAAAGAGTTATCATGATCGGAGAAGAAAAGATATTGAGTTTCAAGAGGGCGATCATGTATTTTTGAGAGTTACACCGGTAACGGGTGTGGGTCGTGCATTGAAATCGAAGAAACTTACTTCTCGGTTTATTGGTCCGTACCAGATATTCGCGAGAGTGGGTGTTGTGGCGTATAGGGTGGCGTTGCCGCCGAATCTGTCGAATTTGCACGATGTGTTCCATGTTTCACAGCTTCGGAAGTATGTTCCGGATCCGTCGCATGTGATTCCGATGGATGAGGTTGAGGTAAGGGAGAACCTTACGGTTGAGGCATTACCAGTTAGGATTTTGGATCGCGAGGTAAAACGATTGAGAGGCAAGGATATTGCACTTGTGAAAGTGGCGTAGGGAGGCGCTGCTGAGGGCAATTTGACTTGGGAGTTGGAGAGTCGGATGCGAGAGTCGTATCCAGAGTTGTTCGTCTCAGGTATATTTTCGAGGACGAAAATTTCTAAGTGGGGGAGAGTTGTAACGCCCCAGTTTTGTCAGTTTTTATTTAATCGAGTCATTTTGATTATTTTATTATTATTTTATTTTATTTGCGACTTTTATTTGGAAATATGTTATTTTTCAATGATGTGATATTTTATCGCATTTCGGGAACGTTTGCGAGATAATTGAGTGTGGGGGTATTTTGGTCATTTCATGATACTTTCCTTAAGTTAGAAAGAATAGAAAATAGAAAGAGAGAAAAATAGAGAGAAAGAAAAAAAGAAGGAAAAGGGAAAGAAAAGAGAAGAAGAGAAGAAAAAGAGAGAAAAACTTGGAAATCAAGAAATCGATCTCCCGACTTTCTAGAACACGATTAAATCGGGTAAGGGTGCGAAACTCGATTATTATATGCTTGTGTAGGATTATGTATGTATGTTTTTTATTGTTATTGGATTGAAATGGAAATCTTTAGTAAAACCCATATTATGTAAAATTGATTAGAAATCGATTAAATTGTATCGGAAATTATGTTTTCAGGTCTATTATTGTTGATACATGTTAGATACCTGTTGTTAGACATTGTATTGGTAATTTTTCTGGTGTATAGGTGAAAATGGGTGGATTTTGGTTGGAAAAGAAAAATTTCTGGAATTTCCACTGCCCGTACGCGTATCACTCAAGGCAATACGCGTATTGGGCAAGGCAATACGCGTATGGCATTGAAGAAAACTGGGCAATACGCGTATGGAGCTTCATTTTGCTCGGCCATCGGTCCATTTGCGTATGGTACGCGTAACACTTGAGGGCAATACGCGTATGGTGTTGGCACTACGCGTATTGTACTTTTAAACGTGAATTTTTGGGAAAAATGGATTTCTGCCCATACGCGTATGACCTTGGGCAATACACGTATGGCTCAGGGCAATACGCGTATAGTCAGGAAAATTGCAAAATGGGGTTTTTTCGCGATGTCTTTTCTTGTTTAGTCTGTAACTTGTGTTCCGTTTATCCGTTTTTAACATTCTTGGTATCGTTGGAAAGGTATTGAGCTATACTTTCTTATTATGATGATTTGGAAATTGTTAGCCGATTTAATTATGTCAGAAATTTGGAATAGTGTCGGGTTGCCGACTTTTGTCATTGTAATTGTGCGTAATTGATGTGTATCATGTAAGGTGCTGTGGTATAATGTAAATGCATGTGTTTAGATGGTGCGATGATGATTTGTGGCGGCCGTATGGCAATTAAATGCATTGTTTTGGGCTTAAGTGCAAAGTGTGATTTTGTTGATGGAGATGAATGCATTTATATGTGTATTTGAATGTCATGAGTCCTTGTATGCTAAGCATCATGATATGCATTGTTGTGACGTCCTGAGTGACGGTTTGGTTCCAGAGGGAATCTGCTATAACATCGTGAGCCTTAAAAATAAGAGGTATGGATCGCCTTAAAAATAAGAGGACTGAAAGAGATGGTTATAGACGATCGTGTGCCCATGTGGGGTGTGACCGATCGGGTCGTGTGCCCGTGTGGGGTGTGAGCGATCCATAAACGTTGTGTGTTAGTGTGGGGTGTGAGCGACGGGGAACATCGTATGCCCGACGGGGAGTTACAGTGATGTAACGAGCGATGATTCCAGCAGAGTTCCTGAGTGAACTAGTGATGAGAAACATTGGAAGACGGTACCGCATGTGCATATGCATAGAGTCGTTGTGTCGGTCTCTTGCATTGCATAAATCATTAATGGTTTGTTTACGTGTGGAAGGGTGGATAAAATTGATAAATCGATATATGGATATGTGTTGGTGATACTTGTAATGTGCATGGTTGGTATACCTTGGTGATGGAAATATGAATTATACATTTGTGTTGTATTGTGTTTGAATTATGGCGTGAATTGTGGTGAGAACCGTATATATGTGTATTTTTGGTGTTATATGTAATTGTATGCAATTATATGATGATTGTTTTTCTCACCCTTCTGCTGTTTTATAATGCTCTATGAGGCATTGCAGATTAGAGTGGCTGGAGGTCTTTTTGTGAAGCTTAGGACTTCATTATTTTGTCGGTCGGCTCTGATATGTGACACCGGGTAGTTAGGGAAGCCGTCTGTGATTATTTGTATTATGTATGTATATATATATATATATATATATATATATATATATATATATATATATATATATATCTTTTGGCTTGTGCATATATAACTCGATGTATGACAAACTTTTCATGTTATATATATATGATATTCAGTTTTAGATTTTCCGCTTTTATTCTAAAATTTGAAATGTGGGTGTAAGGAACTGAGTTCCTCGGTTGATTGTTACCCCACTGTTGCATATCTTTTTGAGCAGGTGTTGTATGATTTGTTTCAATATAATGTGATTCTCCCCGTCTATGCCATGATAATTTAAATATACTCTGATAAAATTTTGAATTTTCTTTTACTGCTTTATTTAATTGGGGGTATAGATTGGGGGTGTTATAGAGGTGATCAATGTGAAGCCCCCAATCTATACCCCCAATTAAAGCGGTAAAAAGAAAATTCAAAAATTGATCAGAGTATATTTGAAACATCATGGCATAGAAAGGGGGAATCACATCAAAGAAGCCAAACATACACATAACATGCAACACCTGCCCATAATGATATGCAACTGTGGGGTAGCAATCATACAGAGGAAACTTTGTTCCTTACACCCACTTTTCAGAAATTAGAATTAAAGCGGAAAATCTAAAATCTGATTAACATATATACATATACACATATAAACAGTTTTTCATACATCAGGTAGCATATGTACAACCAAAATATATCATCAGATATACAAAATAATAGCACGCGGCCACCCTAACTACCCGGAGTCACATATCAGAGTCGACCGACCAAAATAATGAAGACGCAACGCTTCACAAAAAGGAATACCTCCAGCAGCTCTAATCTGCAACGCCTCATAGAGCGTTATAAAACAGCAGAAGGGTGAGAAAAATAACCATAATACAATTGCATAAAATTATATATTAACACAAAAGTGCACAAATAACATATTCTCACCACCAAAGCACACAGATAAATTATAACAACACACAGTACAATTCACACGTATCAATTACCACTGCACATCAATCATTCACAATACAATCACACATATTCCATTTCATTAATCACATTCACAATTCCATGCACAAATGACTCATGATGAATGCAAATGCACAGAGACCGACACCACGACTCTATGCACATGCCATGCGGTACCGACTTCCTTTGTCACATCATGTCACGTCATTAGTCCACTCAGGAACTATTGGAACCATCGCTCGTTACTGAGAATCTCAAGTAACTCCCCGTCGGGCCTACGATGTTCACCCGTCGCTTTAGGTCCTCAGGCATCGCCTCATATTTTCGAGGCACATGACGTTAAGGATTGCTTTAAGTCTCCAAAGGAGCCCACAATCGTCTATACCCATCGCTTTAAGTCCTCAGGCATCGCCTCATATTTTCGAGGCACACGATGTTATAGCATATTCCCCTCGGGAATCAAACCGTCACTCAGGACGTTCAACAATGCACATCATGATGCTTGGCATACAATGACTCATGACATTCTCATTGCATACATACACACATTCACAATTATGCATATATCATCAAATACCACACTTAGCATTTTCTTGCCTTACGGCCACAAATCATCATCACAACAGCACATAAGTCATACCACATTCGAAGCAACACCATAAAGCATAACACAAGTCAAATACACACCATTAAAACGACAAAAGTCGACCATTGACACTATTCACATTAACCGACAAAATAAAATCGGCTAACAAATTCTAAACCATCATAATAAGAAAGTACAGCTCAATGGCTTTCCAATGCATCAAACCACGCCTCAAACCGAATCACAGATCCAAAGTTATGCAGAAAACAAAATTACACGAACAGCACTGTTCGCTGGGCGAATCTCCCTCGCGAGCATTCACTAGCTGCTTCGCTAGGCGAACATCCCTCGCGAGCATTCGCTAGCTCCTTCGCTAGGCGAATGTTCCAGCGAACCAACTGTTAGATAAAAATAGACACTAAGTTCGCTAGGCGAACCCCCTGGCGAACCAAGGCAGCAACTACCAACATTTAAAACACCCAAACTTCGCTAGGCGAACACTCTAGCGAACCTTCGCTCACGCCTTCGCTAGGCGAATGCCCGTAGCGAACCTTCGCTACCCTTCGCTGAATGGTTCGCTAGGCGAACCTGCGAAAACTCAGAATCCTTCACGCTGTTGAAAACCCAAAAATGATATTTTCCAACCCAAACCATTTCCAAATCAACATATTTCAATCAGAACCTATTCTAATCATGTCAACAAGCAAACTACCACCTTTACATCGATTTCTAACCGTTAAACCATCGATTCTACTCATTTTATCGTTTTTGACCTAAAAGTGAAAAACATGGAAAGCAAGAGAATCATCCAACCCATTCATACATAATCATATACAAGCATAGTATAATCGAGTTTCGCACCCTTACCCGATTAAATCGACTCTAGAACTTGATCTTGATGATTTTTCCACACTATCCCAATTTTCTCTCTTCTCCTCTTTTCTTCTCTTTTTCCTTCTTTCTTCTTTCTTTCTCTCTATTTTTCTTTCTTTCCCTTTTCTATTTTCTATTTTCTTACTAACTTAATGAAAAACATTATAAAATGACCAAAATACCCCCACACTCAAATTTCTCGCAAACGATCCCAAAACGCGATAAAATATATTCACGACTAGAAATAACACATTTTCACACAAAAGTCGAAATTACAATAAAATAATAATAAAATAATCAAAAACGACTCAATAAAATAAAACTGGCAAAAACTAGGGCGTTACAACTCTCCCCCACTTAGAAATTTTCGTCCTCGAAAATCTTACCTGATACAAACAACTCCGGATACGACTCCCGCATCCTACTCTCCAATTCCCGCGTCAAATTACCCTCAGCAGCGCCTCCCCATGCCACTTTCACAAGTGCAATCTCTTTGCCCCTCAACCGCTTCACCTCGCGATCCAAAATACCAACCGGTAATGCCTCGACCGTAAGGTTATCCCTTACCTCAACCTCGTCCATCGGAATCACATGTGAAGGGTCCGGAACATACTTCCGAAGCTGTGAAACATGAAAAATATCATGCAAATTCGACAGATTCGGCGGTAACGCCACACGATACGCTACAGCACCAACTCTCGCAGATATCTGGTAAGGACCAATAAATCGAGAAGTAAGCTTCTTAGATTTCAAAGCACGACCAACACCCGTTACCGGCGTAACTCTCAGAAATACGTGATCACCCTCTTGAAACTCAAGATTCTTACGTCTCCGATCATGATAACTCTTTTGTCTACTCTGAGAAGCCTTTATTTTCTCACGAATAAACTTTACCTTTTCCGTCGTCTGTTGCACTAATTCCGGTCCAACCACAGAACTCTCACCAGTTTCGTGCCAACACAACGGCGTTCTACATCTTCGTCCATATAAAGCCTCAAAAGGTGCCATTCCGATACTAGAATGGAAACTATTATTATACGTGAACTCAATCAAAGCAAGATAACTGTCCCACGCACCACCTTGTTCCAAAACACACGACCTCAACAAATCCTCCAACGACTGAATAGTTCTTTCGGTCTGACCATCTGTCTGCGGATGATAAGCCGAACTCAACCTCAATTTAGAACCCAAAGCCTTCTGTAAACTTTCCCAAAATCTCGATGTAAACCTAGGATCTCGATCAGAAACAATACTTAAAGGAACCCCATGCAATTTCACCACCACACTGATATAGATCTCAGCTAACCGTTCCAAAGAAAAACTGATGTCAATCGGAATAAAATGCGCCGATTTAGTCAGCCTGTCCACAATCACCCAAATAGCATTATGCCCACACTGAGTGTTCGGTAATCCCATCACAAAATCCATCGAAATGCTATCCCATTTCCACTCAGGAATATCCAACGGTTGCAACAAACCACTAGGCCTCAAATGTTCCACTTTCGATTTCTGTCAAGTCAAACATGCATACACAAACTGAGCCACATCTCTTTTCAAACCAGACCACCAGAAAATCTTCTTCAAATCTTGGTACATCTTATTCGCACCCGGATGTATACTTAAATTACTCCGGTGTCCTTCCTCCAAAATCATTCTTTTCAACTCCGCATCATCAGGTATACAAATACGATCACAGAATCTCAAAACACCAAAATTATCAACCTTGAAATCCACATTCTCATTCCTCATCAAATCAACGAATTTCAAATCCAGCTTTTGTTTCTCACTAACCGACAACAAAAATCCATTAGCAACCTTCAACATTCCAAGCCTTACACTAACCGAAGTCACTTCACATACCAAACTCAAGTCTCTAAAAGACTCCAAAAGTTCCAACTCTTTCACCATCAATGCGGACATATGCAACGATTTTCGGCTCAATGCATCGGCTACCACATTAGCTTTACCAGGATGGTAATTCAAGCCAAAGTCGTAGTCTTTCAAAAATTCCAACCATCTCCGCTGCCTCATGTTCAACTCTTTCTGATCAAATAAATATTTCAAGCTTTTATGATCACTAAAGACCTCGAACCTTGCACCATAGAGATAGTGCCTCCAAATCTTCAACACAAAAACTACAGCCGCTAACTCAAGATCATGAGTAGGATAGTTTTTCTCATGAACTCTTAACTGCCTTGAAGCATAAGCTACAACTTTACCTTCCTGCATCAGAACACCACCTAAACCAATTAAAGAAGCATCGCAATACACAACAAATGGTTCATTAGGATTAGGTAAAATAAGAATCGGAGATGTCGTCAATCTTTTCTTCAGCTCACAAAAACTCTCTTCGCATTGAATATCCCAAATGAATGCTTTGCCCTTACAAGTCAACTGCGTCAAAGGAAGAGCTAGCTTAGAAAAACCTTCAATGAACCTCCGGTAATAACCAGCCAAACCCAAAAAGCTTCGAATTTCAGTAACGGATCTAGGAGCCTCCCATTGTAGAACTGCTTCTACTTTAGATGGATCCACAGCAATACCATTACCTGAAATTACGTGCCCAAGAAAACTCACCTCAGACAACCAGAATTCACACTTGGACAATTTGGCAAAAAGCTTCCTTTCCTTCAAAACCTGCAAAACAATACGCAAATGCTCTGCATGTTCCTCACGAGATTTAGAATAGATTAAAATATCATCAATAAACACCACCACAAAACGATCCAAATGCTCGTGGAAAATACGATTCATGTATTCCATAAACACACCAGGCGCATTAGAAACCCCGAACGGCATCACTGAATATTCATAATGACCGTAACGTGTTCTAAAGGCCGTCTTCTGAATATCCTCTTCTTTCACTCTTATTTGATGGTACCCCGATCTCAAATCGATCTTACTAAATACACAAGCACCAACCAACTGATCCATCAGATCATCAATCCTTGGAAGCGGATACTTGTTCTTAATCGTCACCTTATTCAACTGGCGATTATCAATACATAATCGCATACTCCCATCCTTCTTTTTCACTAACAAAACTGGAGCACCCCAAGGAGAAACACTTGGCCTCACGAACCTCTTTTCCAACAACTCACTTAACTGCTTTTTCAACTCCACCAATTCAGATGCCGACATTCTATAAGGTGCCATAGAAACAGGTCTAGTACCAGGAACTAGATCAATAGAAAATTCAACTTCTCTCTCTGGCGGCACATCTGAAATATCATCAGGAAACACCTCAGGAAATTCGCACACAACAGGAAACACATCAAGAGAAACTTGACTATCCACAGTCAATGAAGCAAACAACCCAAACAACTGAGCTTCATCCGCTAAAAGTCTCTTCAACTCTTTGGTAGATAAGAAACTCGAGTCTTCATCTTCCACAAGAGAAAGAAACCTTACAAGCTTATGATAACAATCAATGTGCACCCGATTGAATTGCAACCAATTCATTCCCAACACCACATCTAAACCTTCCAACGGTAAACACACCAAATCCATCACAAAGTCTTTACCATAAATGGCTAAAGGACAACTCAAACACACCAAAGAAGTAGTTACTGACCCCATCGCTGGAGTATCAATAACCATCTCACCATCCATCGAAGACAACCCAAGATTCAAACGTTCCTCGCACTCAGACGAAATAAACGAATGAGTCTCTCCAGTATCAATAATAGCAATTAAAGGCGTGTTATTAATAAAGCAAGTACCTCTTATCAGACGATCAGCACTTGAAGTCTGAGTTCCCGCCAATGAAAACACTTTCCCACTAGTTGGAGCTTTCTTCTGATTCGGACACTTCGAACTAATGTGACCAGGTTCCCCACAATTGTAACACTTCACCACATTCTTCCTTTTACAATCAGCTAAAACATGTCCGATACCACCACAATTAGAACACTTATCCAACTTCTTCCTACATTCATGCTGGCGATGACCCAATTCACCACATCCAAAACACCTAATAGGATTAGACATACCTCCTCCACCTGACCTTCGATCAAAAGTTCCCCTTTGTTTACCTTTATCAGCCGGTGACACATACGGACCACCACGGAACTGTTGTTTCCCTTTCCTGTCACTTACACTTTTATAGTGAGCAGAACGAGCCTTACTGTCCTCATCATAAATCCTACAGCATTCAACCAAATCAGCAAACCTTCAAATCCTCTGATAACCAATCGCCTGCTTTATCTCAGGACGCAAACCACTTTCATACTTCACACACTTTGAAAATTCAGCAGTCGCTTCCACATAATGAGGATAAAACTGCACAAGTTCCACAAACTTAGCAGTATAGTCAATAACCGACATATTACCTTGTTTTAGCTCTAGAAACTCAATCTCCTTCTTTCCTCGGACATCCTCGGGAAAATACTTCCTTAGAAACTCTCGGCTAAACACCTCCCAAGTGATCTCTTCTTCCTCTTCATCAGCTTCCAACACCTGACGAGTACTGACCCACCAGTCATCAGCCTCTTCGTGTAGCATATGAGTGCCCAGCCTCACCTTAACATCATCGTCATCACAATCCATTACCCTAAAAATCCTCTCAATCTCTTTCAACCACAACTGCGCACCATCCGGATCATGCTTCCCTTTAAAGACCGACGGCTTATTCTTTCTAAACTCATCATTTCCGGCAGCATTCGTTGCACCCTGCACAGCTCGTGCCATCGCTTCCATCGCCGCAGCCAAAGCAGCATCATTACGACCAGCCATATTCTGTTCGTGCAAAACAGAAACTATAGTTAAACAACAACTCGCTCAACACAACTCGCCCAATATGCCAGACACAACAGACACAAACTACACAACTGACACGGACTGGCTCTGATACCACTTAATGTGAAGCCCCCAATCTATACCCCCAATTAAAGCAGTAAAAAGAAAATTCAAAAATTGATCAGAGTATATTTGAAACATCATGGCATAGAAAGGGGAAATCACATCAAAGAAGCCAAACATACACATACCATGCAACACCTGCCCATAATGATATGCAACTGTGGGGTAGCAATCATACAGAGGAAATTTTGTTCCTTACACCCATTTTTCAGAAATTAGAATTAAAGCGGAAAATCTAAAATCTAATTAACATATATACATATACACATATAAACAGTTTGTCATACATCAGGTAGCATATGTACAACCAAAATATATCATCAGATATACAAAATAATAGCACGCGGCCACCCTAAATACCCGGAGTCACATATCAGAGCCGACCGACCAAAATAATGAAGACGCAACGCTTCACAAAAAGGAATACCTCCAGCAGCTCTAATCTGCAACGCCTCATAGAGCGTTATAAAACAGCAGAAGGGTGAGAAAAACAACCATAATATAATTGCATAAAATTATATATTAACACAAAAATGCACAAATAACATATTCTCACCACCAAAGCACACAGATAAATTATAACAACACACAGTATAATTCACACGTATCAATTACCACTGCACATCAATCATTCACAATACAATCACACATATTCCATTTCATTAACCACATTCACAATTCCATGCACAAATGACTCATGATGAATGCAAATGCACAGAGACCGACACCACGACTCTATGCACATGCCATGCGGTACCGACTTCCTTTGTCACATCATGTCACGTCATTAGTCCACTCAGGAACTATTGGAACCATCGCTCGTTACTGAGAATCTCAAGTAACTCCCCGTCGGGCCTACGATGTTCACCCGTCGCTTTAGGTCCTCAGGCATCGCCTCATATTTTCGAGGCACACGACGTTAAGGATTGCTTTAAGTCTCCAAAGGAGCCCACAATCGTCTATACCCATCGCTTTAAGTCCTCAGGCATCGCCTCATATTTTCGAGGCACACGATGTTATAGCATATTCCCCTCGGGAATCAAACCGTCACTCAGGACGTTCAACAATGCACATCATGATGCTTGGCATACAATGACTCATGACATTCTCATTGCATACATACACACATTCACAATTATGCATATATCATCAAATACCACACTTAGCATTTTCTTGCCTTACGGCCACAAATCATCATCACAACAGCACATAAGTCATACCACATTCGAAGCAACACCATAAAGCATAACACAAGTCAAATACGCACCATTAAAACGACAAAAGTCGACCATTGACACTATTCACATTTACCGACAAAATAAATTCGGCTAACAAATTCTAAACCATCATAATAAGAAAGTACAGCTCAATGGCTTTCCAATGCATCAAACCACGCCTCAAACCGAATCACAGATCCAAAGTTATGCAGAAAACAAAATTACACGAACAGCACTGTTCGCTGGGCGAATCTCCCTCGCGAGCATTCACTAGCTGCTTCGCTAGGCGAACATCCCTCGCGAGCATTCGCTAGCTCCTTCGCTAGGCGAATGTTCCAGCGAACCAACTGTTAGATAAAAACAGACACTAAGTTCGCTAGGCGAACCCCCTGGCGAACCAAGGCAGCAACTACCAACATTTAAAACACCCAAACTTCGCTAGGCGAACACTCTAGCGAACCTTCGCTCACGCCTTCGCTAGGCGAATGCCCGTAGCGAACCTTCGCTACCCTTTGCTGAATGGTTCGCTAGGCGAACCTGCGAAAACTCAGAATCCTTCAGCGCTGTTGAAAACCCAAAAATGATATTTTCCAACCCAAACCATTTCCAAATCAACATATTTCAATCAGAACCTATTCTAATCATGTCAACAAGCAAACTACCACCTTTACATCGATTTCTAACCGTTAAACCATCGATTCTACTCATTTTATCGTTTTTGACCTAAAAGTGAAAAACATGGAAAGCAAGAGAATCATCCAACCCATTCATACATAATCATATACAAGCATAGTATAATCGAGTTTCGCACCCTTACCCGATTAAATCGACTCTAGAACTTGATCTTGATGATTTTTCCACACTATCCCAATTTTCTCTCTTCTCCTCTTTTCTTCTCTTTTTCCTTCTTTCTTCTTTCTTTCTCTCTATTTTTATTTCTTTCCCTTTTCTATTTTCTATTTTCTTACTAACTTAATGAAAAACATTATAAAATGACCAAAATACCCCACACTCAAATTTCTCGCAAACGATCCCAAAACGCGATAAAATATATTCACGACTAGAAATAACACATTTTCACACAAAAGTCGAAATTACAATAAAATATTCAAAAACGACTCAATAAAATAAAACTGGCAAAAACTGGGGCGTTACAATCAAACTGTGGCATTTGGTTGATCTCAGAAGTGGATTCGAAGAATCAAGATAATCAGAGTGTGGCAGCTGGTTATTATTGAGGATTGTCTTGGAACAAGTTACTCTTGGGCAGAAGGGTGATGAGTTGAAGACTCAAGGAGATTATTCTTCTTGAAGGTGGATGAGAGTTTATTTCTCTAGTTCTTTGGATTACTATGCTATAGTAAGTCCAGTTGGTGGAGCATATCAAGAATCATGGTGATGATGTCTTGGTGTGTGGAAGATGTTCTAACTTGGTGTTGGAACATTATCTGGGTTGGATTTCCTTGGTGAAGGATGATTGTGGTCTGGTTCAGGAGCTTGGTGCCTAAGGAGCGTCTACGTAGTCATACGGGAGAATGATGAAGTAGAAGGTTTGCCTTGGATGGAGAATGAAGTAGATCAGGTATTGATTGATTGGAAGTCTGAAGATGAAGAGTATGATAGGGAATGACTGCCTTTGGAAAGTTGGGGGATCTATGTGACCTTGATCTTTATCTAACAGTTTGTTTGAAGGAGGATGGTGATCCTTATGTTCCTCACGAATAGCCAAATTGTAACTTCATGTGTGAGTGACTGTTGTTTATTGTCAGAAGGGATTGTGGTGCCAAAATGAATGTGCTTCAGCAGGTGGCTGGACTGGGAGTGAGCTCTTGAAGACATGAAGATGCGTCTTATGTTTTCCATTCAGGTGCACTAGTTATCCATGTCAGGGGGAGTAATACTACTATTTTTTTTGCTTCTGGTTGATTTCCCTTAAATGCATAGTTGCTTGGTTTGGCATATTATGGCTAAAAAGGGGGAGAAGTAAGTGTCCTTGGCTGTTTCCTTGAGGGGGAGCTGGTTGTGTTATCCAAAGGTTGTATGGATATTGCTCTGGTGTGCTATAACTTTGTCAAATATGGCTAAAAAGGGGGAGAGTGTGTGATTGCATGATGTGCTGATAGCTGATGTCTCATATGATGTTCTAACATGCTAGTGTGATTGTTAGTGTGAGTGGTGAGCTAGTTGGTAAATGTTGTTGTGAAGTTGCTGCTGTGTGAGGTTGTGTATGTGTGCAGATGAAGATTGAGTGCTGATCTGCTTGTGTATGTGTTGCAGTGCTGATAATTGTCTTATCTGCTACTGATGTGTGTGACTATCTTTGGCTGCTGATATATTTGATATAATATGATGGTTTTAGCCAAAATTTGCCAAAGGGGGAGTTTGTTAGTTCTGCAGCTATCCAGTATTTGTGTTGGCTAAATTTTGTTAAAACCTATATGATAGCTTTATGTCACTAAAGTTGTTTTAACATGTTGTTTTGTGTATCTGCCATAATAGTTTAGTTGCAGGTTGTGAAAATGTCAAGGAGGATGTCTTGACATGTTGTTCTGCACTAACTAGTTATGTTCAGTATCTGTCATATTAGATTAGTTGCAGGTTGTGGAGATGTCAAGTGTGATGTCTTGACATGCTGTGCTGCACTAAGCTGGTATGAGTGCATGGTTGTTTTAAGGTGTTGCTGTGTTGCTGTCATGTGCTGGTTAATCAAGATGGTCTAATGTACTGCATTCAACATGTCGGATAAAGATGTCCCATCCTGGATCATAGGACATCGCGTCTGTTATTAGATGAAAAGAAGATTCTGTTAGTTGTTATTTGTTACTGAATATTCTCTGAATATTTAGTTATCCTATGTGGCGTCCAAAGTAATTGGGTTGAGATTTTGTGTTGGTTTTCGGATTTTCACTACTTTCTAAATATGGAGACATATTAGGAAATATTTGATTGAAGACCTATTATATAGCAAAAGTTTCTACTGATTTGTAGCAACTGATATGTTGTGATTTTGAAGGCCCAAATCCAGTTGGGAATAGGTTATATATAGATGCATTGTAACCTAGAATTGTAACTAAACCAAAGATGTAAAAGTTCTATTATTAGGGTTGGTTCCTGTACCACTCGATATGTGAGTTGGACAGTTTGTTAGTGTGATCCTCGAAGCTGTTAAGTAAGAGGAGTATTGTTCTTGGAGGAAGCTTTTAAGTAACTCTAAGTTGTGTCTTGGAAGTGTGTCTTCCTTGTTGAATTGTTGTATAGGTAAAGAGATGTTGATGCAGTGGCAGAGTGTTGACTGCTAGACATCATTGCGATGATTAGGAGTGAGAAGGGTTTCTCATATCTAGAGAGGATCTAGGTAGAAGGGTCATTGGGTAGTGATTAAGTGATAAGCTGTAAACGGGGAGTTTAGCTTTGAATTGATACTGCTGATAGTGGAATTCATCCCTGGCTTGGTAGCCCCCAGAGTAGGATTGTTGATCCGAACTGGGTTAACAATTCTATGTGCTTTGTTTTTATCTTTTCAGTCCCGTGCTTTTTGTTATATACTTTGCCATGTGTGTTCATGTCAGACCAGATGTCGAATGTCATGTTATAGGACATCTGAATTCTGCACATGTACCAGAATTTCAACAATAATTGTTGGATCAACATAAAAAGAGATCTCAGGGAATTTATATCATTCTAGTATGGGCTTTGAGGTCGATCCATGCCCAATAACACAACTTTAAGGCAATATAAGCTTAACATTATCACCATTCAAGGTACACACTTCTTAACCCTAAAAACCTCACAGCTTATACTAGTGTGGGCGTTATAGTGTTTGCATGCGCTTTATAGGTCCTCTCCAGAAAGGTTGGCCAAACATCATCTTCTTCGATAATCCACTACCAATTTTATGATCTTGAGTTTTATATCAAAATAAGAAATGGCATTTTTTAGTCAGTGATATATTTTTCAAATGGATGTTATAGTGATATATTTGTAAAACCCCACAATATGGTGATACATGAACACCCCTCATCAGGCACATGCCCTAGAATATATCGCTTAGGCATGATCCTCACTCAGTAGGCGTCTCACCATGTGGGGAAGTATGGATGGTGATGTCTATGTATTCCATAACCACGGATGGAAGAAGTCATGACCATGATTACATAAGAAGTAGGTAGTTAACAGGTTTCCTAGTCAAGGTGGAGTGGTTACTACTTCCTAGGACTCCCCAAATTCAGGCTCATATGCCTCTATAAATATCTAATCCTTATGGTTAAGAAGGACAATCTGATATTCACCCAAGAATACCCCCAAATACATAGCAACTCACCCTCGTGAGCTTGCTATAACCTCACAGGAAATACCTCCAAAATAAAGTTTCTCACTCGTGTAATCTCTCCCTAGCAACCACAAATACTAAATCCTCTAACCACCCCTACCAGTCTAGGAAGGTCACACATATGTACTTTTATAGCAAGTACAATGGGACCCACCTAGGGGCACTGGTAAAACTAACCTGGGTCACACCTTATATTATTCCACCACTTTGGCACTCACCAAAGTATCCACTCCCATCCCTAACCGTCCCCAATCATGGTTGCTAAGAGGGCATGATTTCCCACGCATAAGGATACTAGAGGTAATAATGATCCTAATGTCATGTCAAAAATACACACCGTCATGGATGAGATGCGCTGGAAAAACCATACATTGGAGGACAACGTCCTAAACATTCAACACTGCCAGTAAGCGGTTACCCCACAGGGAGACGGAGGTGGTGGCTGTAACACCCCAATTTTAGTAGTTATTTATTTATATTAATTATTTATTTAGATATTGAAACTTTATTAATTAATAGAATTTTATTTAATTTTTGAAACTATTTTAATTAATTATTCAAATAGTAAGTATTTATTCAAATATTGACTAATTATTTAAATATTGGTAGTTTATTAAAATAATAATTATTTATTGAATATTAAATTGATTATTTATTTAGATATTGACATTTATGTAAATATTGATCATTTAATTAAATATTGATTATTTATTGAATATTGAAGAATTTTTTATTATTGAATTGAGTAGTGAATATGTATTGAATATTGGATTCATTTATTAGTGGTGGATTAATTATTCTATATTTAATCGGTATCCTGTGTTTTATGAATTGTGGTGGAATTATGTTGATTCTTGTGAATTACTTGTTATGTGTAGTGGTAATGTTTGAAGTAAGAATGTCTTGATTATGAAAATGTGATTGTGTGTGCAATTGTGTGGTAATTCAAGTGTGATGAATTATTGAGGATATGCATGATATTAAGATTAGGGAATGGTCTTAATTGCATATGATTGTTGATTGCATACGCATCATTTGTGTCAAGAGGTAATGCTTGTTAGTTCCGTGGGGGGCTAGTAACTTGTCCCAAACCTAGAGCGGGGTTTGAAAGCTTAGGGGACGGGCTTTTGTTTGTTATTGGTCTAGGGGACGGACCCGGTTTAAGTGTAAAAACTGAAAAATAATAACAAGTGTTGGTACCACATGGCATGAGTTGCATTGAGTTTTGCATCAAGTCACATAGCATATATATTTGTTATATGAAAGTATGTGAATGTATGCGACTTGTTGAATTTGAAAGAATTGTGAATCGTGTGGTTACTTGAGTGATACTTTATTGATAAACTTTGAAGTGTGAGATTGATTGTATTTATGTTTGTATGTGTTACATTAATCATTATCTTATAATTTCAATATTGATCTGAATTCTCACCCTTCTGTTGGAATGATGTTTTATATGACATCGCTCAGGTACCGAGGAGTAAAGTTGCTCGTAGCGCGAGGTAGCCGTTGAAGTAGCTGTTTTAGTATCTTTATTCTAGTTGGGTCGAGTCATGCTCTGATCATGTAACACTGGGATCGTTTGATTTATATTTGAGAGATACATTATGTACTCACTTTATGTTGCTATATTTATTTTGAATCATGTGGATCATTGGCTTTTATGCCTAAGTATTGATTATGAATGTGATGAGCATGAAACTTCATTATGTCATTTATGATTAACTTGAATCCGCTGCTACATGCTACTGTGATAGTTTTTGAAAAGCATGAAATGTTTTAGTGTTAATGAGTATGACATGTGTTGTATGATTAAATTGTAAACAAGTGTGACACCCTTTTGTGAAAGGCATGAATAATTACTCTGATTTATTTATATTTATTCTGCGGGGTTAGAAGGGTGTTACAGTGGCTACCCAACACCTGTCCCTGAAGGTTTCAAGCATCATTCCTTGGCAAAGTTTGATAGACTTAGAGACCTGTATGAGCATGTTACCTTCATCAACACACATACGGCAATCATCAGAGTGCTTGGTTATCTGAAATGCAAACTTTTGTCTGGCACTTTCAGAAATGCAGCCCTACGATAGTACATGGGCCTTCCATGAGCTTTCATCGCCATATACCACGATCTGGTGAAGAAAATCATGCACCAGTTCGCAGCAAGTTGAAATTTAAAGATGTCCACCACAAGCCTATTTAACATTCGGCAAGGCCCCTCAGAGTTACTGACGGAATACCTCGCTCATTTCAATAAAGCCATTATAAAAGTCGTCCACCCGAACCATGAAATTTTTGTAGGAGCATTTTAGAATGGTCTAAAAGTAGAGCACTTGAATGAATCTATCGCCCAAAGGCCAACATCTTTGTTGGCAGAGGTAGTCACAAGGGTTGAATTCTATATGAAGAGTGAAAAGAGTAACAATGAAAAGAAGGCTTGTGACATGAAAGAGCATGTTCCTAACTCCGAAGACTCACAACACCCACGGAATAGAAGTTACACATTGCCTGTCAGGGATATGACAACATTTAAGCTAATTGGAAAATTCGTGGAGAGCTTCACACCCTTAAACATTCGCCCTAGAGGATATATGGTATGAGGTTATGCAGTTGCATGATATCCCTACGCCTCCAGCTCTAAAGTAGAATGTTATGAGACCTGAGTCTGGAATATGGTGTAAGTTCCACAAGGTTAAGGGACACCATACAGAAGATTGCTACCAACTCAAAAAGGAGATAAAATGTTTGATCTAGGAGAGTCATCTCAAGAAATATATCAAATGAGACTCCTTCCAAAGGGCAAGAAAGGCCAACTCTCACGAACGTGACAATATTGGAAGCCCCATGCCCCAAAACGGAAAGGAGTTGACAAATAAGATGGCAACAAGACTTTGCGCCACACCCTGGATACCATTGCAGCAGGATTTGCAAGTGATGGTGAGACCAGTTCCTCCCGACAAAGATATGTTTTCTAAATATTAACTATAGAGGACATGCCCAGTGGTTCGAAGGTAGACGATACCAAGATACCAAAGGTCAATATCACCTTTTCAAAAAAAAAGACACAGCTATCATTCTTGAAATTGTCTACCTTCCTAGCGGCTAATTTCTTTCTCAATCAAACTACGTTTCTATCATTCTTGAACATACTTGATTTTTTACACTATAGTAGTCGATAGCCCTCTTTAATTAACTATAAAATATACTCCTTCTGATGGTGCTTCTCTACCAAATCTCACTATGTATCATACTTTGGTCGACAGCCTAGTGTGTCTTGTGATTAACAAACTAAATATTACTTATGGTGTTCATGTTGCTAGTATGTTTGTTTCCTCTCCAAATATAATATATTGGATAATTGTTCTTTGCATCATTCGTTGCCTTCAGAGAATCCAGATTTATAACCTTCTTTTTCTCTTATAGTCCTCTTTGAAATTACGAACTTCTTGAAGAGTCTCTTATTTCTTGAAAGAGAAATAAAGAAGGTTTTCTCTTCGACACAAGATGTGTCACATTATCAAATATTTTATTTTAGAATTTAAGATGTTGCATTTTTTTTAACAGACAAAACTTCACAGAGTATTCGAATGAATATGGACATCATATTCAAAAAAAGTTAATAATGTTAAATAATAAATAAAAAAAGCGTACAAATAAAGGATATTGATGTAAAATTTTGTCTAAAAAAATATTTTTTATTGAAAAACAAAAGTTGAAATACTTAATTTGTATATCTTTCTTATAATTTAGAAGTCAAACCTTTTAGAATATTAATTTCGGCGATAAACAGTATCGGCCACAATACACAGTTTCTCCGTCAAATAGTATTTTCTACTGGTGAACAGTATTTCAGTAAACAATATTCTGTCAAATAGTATTTTCCACTAGTGAACAGTATTTCAGAAAACAATATTTCCTTAGGTGAACAGTGCCCCTTGGTGAATAGTGCTTCTGCGCATAAACTCACAAATATGGAGGGTAGGGTTTTGAAAAAAGAACCGCAAATTAAGGTCGCTACGATTTCAAAAAAGAAATCGCAATCAAGACAGCCAGGGTTTGGAAAAAGAAACCGCAATCAAGACGACTGGGATTTCAAAAAAGAATCCGTAATTAAGGTGACTAGGTTTTTTTTTTATGCGAAAGTAAAACTCTCTAGAACGAGAGTTTGTAATACCATGTTTAGAACTGAATAATATATTTGAAGTATGATAAAATAACAAGCACTAATCTCTTTATATAAGACTATTCTAATTTAATGAGTAAACTAAAAGCCCGAATATAAATTACTACTAATAGTAATAAAAATAACTTATTTACAACAAATAGGGGTGGGAATAGGCTGGGCCGAGTTAGGCTTTGCCAAGCCTGATTCTGGCTTGCTAAAAAATTCAAAGCTTAAGTCTGACCTGTAGCCTATCATACGCTTATTTTTAGGTCTAAGTTTGGTATTTTCGAAGGCCTGATTGGCCTACTAGCCTATTTAAAAGTCTACTTCATTTGAACATCTGTAAATAAGAAATTCAACTAATGTTTAATAGACTAACAAGTTAAAAGATCAATGAGATTAAATGTTTGTTTTCATTGTCTCGTTCAAGTTGTTTTATTAGCATAAGTTTGGTGATACTATTTGTTGAAGAGAACTTATGAGAAAAACTTATGACATTGTTTATAATATTTTTTCAACTTATTTTCATAAGTTCTTCAAAATAACTAAGTTTTATTTTCGTATTTTAATTTAAAGTACAAAATAGAATATAATAATAATAAATTTATTGATTTTTTCTTAAATAGGCTAGTTTGATAGGCTTAAAAAGTTTTTCTTATGGCCTGCGGCCTAGCCTCTTTGGCTAAATAGGCTTATAAAAAAGCCTAGGCCTTTTCTATTTAAAAAAAAGACTGGTCTGACCTGAGCCTATGTAGACTAAACCGTAAGTCCTTGTTAGTTGGTCTGACTTATTCCTACCCCTAACAACAAACTATCAGATGCAGTTACATGAGAATTCTGTTATAAATACTTCAATCCATCTATAAATATTTGAAAAAATCTCAAGTCCCACGTTGATTTGAGATTGGTTTGAAAGAGTTTATATAAAATGACTTTACAAGTTGGTTAAGTTGGTTTTATAAGAATGTGTTGGGTCAAATTCTAATAATAAACTACACAAAAACATGTCATTGTGATATTGGAAAGATTACCGGACGAATCTTATTACACTCTGGCATACATCAACAACATATTACAGATTGTTCCATGTACCGTATACTACTGGTTGGTTTAGCTTTGATAGAAGAGAACAAGGAGCAAAACAACATTGGAAAATCATGAGTTTGATTCTTAGAGTCATATTCAATATTCGCCTCCATAAACTATTGTTGGTTTCAACAATCGGTGACCAACACATCCAATGACTTAGTTTACAGTGCGACTGCTTTAGTCATCATAACTGAATCTGTTTCAGTTTCCAGCTCAATTCTTGATTCATTAGAAAATCACATATATCGATGAATTATAGTTGCTCAAAACATTAAGATAAAAAGAAGAAACTGAAATTTTAAAATGAAGGAAAATGCATAACTAGAATACCAAATATCTGCATGTATTTAATGTATACAACACGGTACGATTACCGATAACCTATATTTATCCCTGAAAATAGCCTAAACTCTGCAATATGTTAGTATCTGAGTTACTGAACTCAATAAATACTTCCACAAATAATCGAGTTCATGGCAGATTTGGTAATGTTCAGAAGATGCAAGATGCCAAGGTACCATCACTTCCTTCCCGGCTTCTTTCCTTTCCTTTTATCTCTCTTACATATTTGCTTTGGCCGTGACTTGTGTTTCGCAACCTTTTTAAATGGCTTCTTGTTATTTATAGGTACCGATTTCTTTTTATCAGCTACAACAGGATGAGAGGACAATGCCGTCGCTGCCTCCTTCCTTTCAGTAGGGGAACTTTCTTCTTCAGGGTTGATCTCTTTTGTTACGACAGTGACTTTCAAATCATCGTTTTCGTACGTCTTTGTTGCTTCAAACAAGAAAAGATAAATACAATCATTAAATGAGTCATACACTTAAACTCATCAGTAAGGAAATCATACATCCTCTACCAAAACTCACACATGTAAAGGAGTCTCAAACAGGTTTGAATTAAACCATTAAACTACTTAAGTCCTAGTAAAACATCAAATATAAGCACATGGCATGAGGGCGGTGAAGGATGACAGAAAAATGCATGCAATTCTGAAGAAGAAACTGATAATATTCTCATGCAGTGCCTTTTACTTCTAAGTTCTAACAAAGCATGAACGCACACATGAAAATTGACACCAGCTAAGGCTTTGTTTGGGAGTTTGGAGGGAAAGGAAGGGGAGGGCTTTGAAGAAAGGAAGGATAAAAATGAGGGGAAATTGAGGGAGTTGGGAGATTTAGTTTTCTTCATCATACAAAATCCCTCTAATACGAGAGGATTCAAAAATTGTAATGAAAGAGAGTTTTGGAGGGCTTAGATATATTCTCCAAATTCAATCTATGATATTATAATATTTTAAATATAAAAAATATATTAACAATAAATATTCATTTATCATTCTATACAAAAGCTCTTTCTCAAAGATTAATTTACTTTTCTCTCTACTCATCTCTTCCGAAGCCCTCCCCCTCAAGTTTAAAGATCTGTTTGAATGAATTTATTTGATTTTCTCTACAGTTAACTGACATAAACCCTTGTAACATTGTGGGAGTGCTTTACAAAATAACTTTTAATATGTTCACAATCATAAGTTTTTTTCAGCTAATTCCTATAAGCTTTCAAAGATAGCTTATAAAAACAGTTTACAGATAATAGATTATACGAATACAACTTATACATGATCAATTAAACATGTATATGATAAACATTTATGCTATAAGTATAAGAAAAGTGCTTAATTAAGTTGTTTATCCAAACAAGACCTATACCAACAAAGGGGTTAAATTTGAACCAAAAATAAACTTTACCAGCAATAGATTGAGATTCAACTTGTTCAGTAGCTTCATCTTCGTTCGGATCAATTTCACCGGTTTCAGCGTCAGCATTTGGTGGAACAATTCCATAAGTAAGATCTCTTTCCAACTTTCTCTACAAAATCATACTCAACAAATAAGCCATAAAAAAATTGAATTTTGTAATAGAATATGAAATTATCAAGAAAAAAAAAAGTACCTTTAAGCGACCCTCGTTGCGTTTTCTTCTTCGAGCTTCTTCTTGTTGCTTATTGGCTTCTTTTCTTCTCTTCTTCTTGCGTTTGTGAAAGCCAGTAACGTAGTCTTTGAGATCTTTCTCGTCGAAAGAGATGCCCAAAGATTTGTTCCTTAAAGCCTTCTTCTTAACATGGATAGTTTGGCGTTGCGTTATTGTTGATTCTTCCATGGATCCTCTCTCTCTGTGTCTCTGAAACAAGCTTCAGGGTTTAGCCGAAATCAAAGACAACCTAGGATGGTTCAAAAAACGGAAGTGGGTCGGGTACAAAAAACCCTTGTATCACATAACTATCTGTTTAGTGCTACCAAAAGATAAAATTCTGTTTTTTTAGTATTTACATTTTTTTGCACATTATTTAGATGTATCTTTTTGCCAAGGCAAATAAAAAGATTTCTTCTTATAAATCTTTCAATTTTTATTATTTGAAAATAAGTTCTAAATTATAAATAAGTTGCTTATTCAAACATACTCTAAAATACCCTAAAAGTTGTGATGACAAAATATTTGGAAATTAAGATGTATTAAAATAAATTGAATAGGCTAAATTTAAAATTTTGAATATTTATAAAAAAAAAAAAAGATAACTTATTTAATCTATTTTAAATCAACATAATACCACCAAGAAAAACATAATTTAGATGCAATTGAATGATTTATCTTTATTTGATATATTAAATTTATAAGATTTGAAAAATAATGTGTTACTCTAGTGTTTCAAGAACGTTGCAGACACTATTACCCTAATCACCATCTTATTTTCAGCTTTCATTAAGGGTCGTTGAAAATCAATAAAACTTTTTCTCGAAAAATTTGTTGAATACAAAAGTGTAAATCGAAATTTTGGTGTTAATGAAATGGTTGTTTAGAGTTATTAGTCTGCGAAAATGAAAGGATAGAAAACAAATTGAGATTTCTGTGTAAATAATCAAAAAATTTGTTGAGTTAGACTTCATCATCTTTATCTTCATATATGGTCTTCCCAAATAATTTGGAGATCATGTTATAATATTAAAAATGGGCGGGCTCTTAAAAAAATATCAAAACTTTAAATAAAACTATTCTCTATTTAAATTGTAAATAATATCAATAACATAAAAAATAGTCATCATTTTATTATGTTAGAGTTTGACCTAGATCATTCTTACAAAACCGACTTGTAAGGTGAGAGGTGTCACTCTATATAAAATCTTTTCAAGATCTATGTCTAACCAATGTGGAACTTAGGATATTCTTAATACAACCTCTCACGCCTAACACTCTTTTGCGTTTGGTGTGTGGATTTAAATGGTGGGTGACCCATGATCCGATCGATAGACTCTGATACCATTTTAGAGTTTGATCTTACTCATCCTTACAAAACCGACTTAAAACCGACTTGTAAGGTGGGGTACAACTCTAGATAAACACTTTCAATGCTTTATCTTTAACCGATGTAGAACTTGGTATTTTTCCAATACACCCTCTCACGCACCATGCAACACCATTGATGAAGCTTTGGAAAGAACTTATGAGGAGGGAGAGAAAAAGATAATGAAGCATGTTATGCATGCATTATAATATTGCATTCTTAGTGAATGAGTGAGACTTATTCCTTCTTATATATAAGTGTTACACTTGGATTAAGTTAGTTACAAAAGCTAACTAACTTAGTAACACACTTAGCTACTTTTACACCTCTACTTACTTACATAACAAGGTATTCTTACTCCCCCAAAAATTCAAGGAGGCTTCGATAGAGAAACCTTGATTTTGTCCCTAAAGTTGGTGAAAAACGCAGTAGAAAGTGGATTTGTAATTGCATCTGTAATCTGGAATTGTGTTGGAACATGTTGATACACAAAGTTTGTGCAATTACTGTTTCTCTCACGATATGAATATCAAGTTCGATGTGGTTTGTACAGGCATGCAAGATGGGACTATGGGATAACATGACCGCACTGAGATTGTCACATAGAAGAGTAGGCATTTGGAAACCGACATGTAATTCATTTAGCAAGGATTCAATCCAAAGAAGTTCTGAAGTTGTATGAGCTAATGCACGATATTCGGCTTCAGTGCTTGACTTGGCAACAAGATATTGCTTATTTCAACTCCAAGCAACCAATTTTGGTCCAAATTATATGCATGAACCTGAGGTGGAACGTCTATCATCGTGATCGCTTGCCCAATCAGAGTCATTATAGGCTCTTAGTGAAGGTTTAACCATAAGATTGGCTAGTGAAATTAGAAGTTCATATGTTACAGTTCCATTAAGATACCTCAAAGTTCTTTTAACCACACTCCAATGTGACTCTAAAGGATTAGACATTTATTGGAATGCCTTGTTGACACAAAAGGAAATGTCGAGTCTTGTAAGAGTCACATGCTGCAATGCTCCAACTGTTGACCTGTAGAGAAAAGGATATGTTAACACATCAATATCATGCTTATTGAGTTTTCTCGAGCTAGACATGGGAGTGTTGACTTCTTGTTCTTTTGTCATGTTCACTTTGGCAAGGAGATCTTTTATATACTTTATTTAGGTCATAAGTAATGATCTATTTTGCTAATAATGTACTTCAATACCTAGAAAATATTGTGGAATCCCGAGTTTCTTTAGTGCAAACTTGTCATGAAGTTTGTTAATGAGGTCATGAATGAGAGTAGGAGATGAACCATTTATAAGGAGATCATCCACATATACAAGTGCATAAAAAGTTACACCTTTATGGCTATAGATGAAGAGTGAATGATCATATTTGCTAGAAATGAATCCATAAAGAAACAAAGCTTGATGCAGCTTCTCATACCAGACCCTTGGGGTCTGTTTCAGTACATATAAAGCTTTCTTTAGCTTGCATACCAAGGTAGGATCAGAGTCATTGAAACCAGGTGGTTGTTGCATGGACACTTCCTCATGTATATCACCATTAAGAAGGCAGTATTGATGTCAACTTGTTCAATCTCCCATTTATGAGTTAATTCCAAAGTTAAGATAATTCGGATTGTGATTGGTTTGACTACAGGTGTGAAATTTTCATCATAGTCAAAACCATGTTGTTGAGGAAACCCCTTAGCCACTAGCTGCAACAACCCGTAAAATATATATCTAGAATAATATCTTATAAGTGTTATTATTTGGTACTGACACAATCATAAGTGCCTATTGGCATCGTTATATACATGTCCATAATTAAAATATAACATATGGCACATGTCATACAATAGTGCCTAAATAAAAATCTAAGAACTATGTACAATATTTACAATTGTACAGAATCCACAGCTGAAGATCACAATAATCAGCATCCTTTGAAACATCTATGCATAACTCTTTTTGTAGTATAACTTGCAAAACAATACCTGAAAAGCAACAACAATATTGGGGTGAGATAATAATCTCAGTGAGTTCCCCTATCCTATGGGTACACTCGGCTCTACAGGGTTTTTTAATCGATTCTTAACTCAAGCAAAAAAGGGGAAGACGGGCTTGAGTTCATAAAACTCGCAATGTACGGAAACATGTCTGTTGAGTCCATCAACTCAAACAATCACTAATTAAAAACCATACCAAGGTATCTTTCCCAAGCCAACCCTACGTCTAGGATTCTCGACACGGATCCTTGTATCATAGGTATCTTTCCCCGACCAACCCTACATCTAGATTTATCGACACGGGTCACGGATACTTATATCATACTTTGACATACACATGGATTTCGGTTTCTAAGGGACAACATCCACCTTAAGAATCTTCGCTTCCTATGGGACTCTTAACTCATTTCAAGCTTTTTACCCATATGGGATTTTCACCCACCATGAGATCCACCGCCTTTGGGACTCAAGTCCATGTCATTCAAGTATGAGTGCGTACATCTCAATTATTACTCTATATAAGCATCGCAACTTGGTACGACACAATCAAGGGGTTGTTTCCGACTACGTGATTAAATAAAACACTGCATGATTGTATTCGACAACCACAAGGCGATCACATTCACCTTAACATTCACAACAACATCGAATATTCCATACAAAGCATATTATTTCATGACTAAACTATAATTCTAGTGAATACTTATCTGCGACACACACACCAAGGTACCCTTGCGTCTCAGCATCACCATCTAAGTCAATTTCCATAACTTATTATCTTACTAGTTCATTCACTAAGTTATATTCCTAGGTTTTCTCACTCATCTTCATAAGATTTTAATCATGTTATTACATAAACCACACAACAACAATTCACAACATAAAGCATGCATCAAGATATAATTCATAACTTACATAAGGCACACATGGTAACATAACATAACACAAATATCGGCACAATTATCATACAACTCGCCTCATTCTATCTTATTCCACTTCCAAGTCTCATAACAATATTCATTCGATCATCCTATGGTGGGGGTTCACCAGACTTAAAGGGAATAATTCATCAGAATAACTCATAGAGACATCACTTTATATCAAAATATGGTTCATAAACATACTTAACCAATTTATGACCAATACCCAACAATAATCATGGCACGAACATGATTTCTTCTCACCCATATAACATACATGATAGTTTATCAATACTATCCTATTAATACTAGGCATAAAACCATATTTCTACTTCACTATCAAATAGAGCATTGGAAGACCTTTCCAACGCTTCTGACTGTGCCTCATTCCAAGTTACGGTTCTCGAGTTATGAGGAAAACAAGAATCAAATATTTTTTTGCATGTTGTCATGGCAGCCCGACGAAGAGCCTGCAAATTCAGCTTGCCCGACGAAGAACCAGCGAGATCAAGTCAGTGGCGAAATGTCATCATGCTCACCCGACGAACAACTAGCGAGCTAGCGAGCTCGACGAAGCTGGCTGAAACCGAAAATTTCAGAACGCGATTTGGAAGGGGAAATGGCCAATTTCTTCAAACCACATGATCATATTGCATCCAATAACCCAAATTAACATGGTTTAACATATCTCAATTAATATTTTATCTTCCAGTACCAATTGACCAGTTATTAGTGTTACCAAAATATCCCCTCTTGTACTTATTAATATTGGTTTATCTTTTTTAATAATAATTCATCTCTTCGGAGTTCACTGATTACTCAGTTGGTCCCAATTAATAACAATTAGAGCATTTAAGAGCTCTAATTGTTCCAACTAACAAAAAATAGAATACATATGAACTCATTTGGTCTCAACTGACAACCAATTGAGCATTTAAGGGAATATGAGATATTACATTAGCCTTGCTTTGTACTTGTCAATGCTTCCATCAGGGTTATCTTTAACCTTGAATACCCACTTGAATCCTATATTTTTCCTGTGAGGTGGTAATGTGGTAAGGGACCAATTTCATTCTTGAGGGGTGAATCATATTTAGTTTTTATTGCACTGAACCACTAACTATAAGCTAGTGCCTATTTAGTAGTTGTAGGTTCACTGTGAGCTGGGAATGCTTTAGGTATACAAATATTTTATTTAGCTCTAGTAATCATTGGATGATCATTTATTATAAGTGGTACCTGAGGTGCATCAGTGTGAATGGAAGGTGAGAGTGATGATGAAGACATATGATGATGTTGAGACTCAATCTCAATATGTGTGTCTACCTCATCCTTAGAGATGTTGTAAGATTCTGAGACATGATCTTAAATACTGGCAGATGAATGAATGTTATGTGACATAGGTTGAGTTATAAGGGTGTCTAAGATATATGAAGGTAGATTCATGGGACTAATAGAGATTGGTTGTGGTGACATATGAGTAGGTGAAATATTGACTGACACATGGCCTGGCACATTTGTAGGAGTCACTCTTACTGAGGGTAAGGTATTTGTGTTAGGCATAGTTGAAGTTGGTACCAAAATAAGAGAGCTACTATGACTATGAGTTGTTTTGGATTATGAAGTTTTACATTTGAAAGGGAATACAAATTCATTGAAAACTACATCCTTTGAGGTGAAAATTCTTCCTTGTTCATCAAGGCATTTATGACCCTTGTGTGTAGGAGATACACCCAGGTATGCGCATTTAGTACTCCTAAATTGAAGTTTGTGTTTATTGTAGGGAATGAGTAAAGGAAAGCAGACTTAGCCAAAGGTTTTGATCTTGGTGTAATCTGGTTGCTTATTGTGCAAGACAGAAAAGGGAGATACATACGAAGATAAATAACTTTTAGGAAGTCTATTGATTAAGTACACTGCATTGGTGAAGCTATGATCCCGGTGAGCTAATGGCATTGAGGCATTTGTAAGAAGTGCCAATCCCATTTCCACAATGTACTTATGCTTTCTCTCCATAATTCCATTCTGGTGTGAAGTATGAGAACATGTCATCCAGTGTAAGATTCCTTGCTTATTGAGGAACTTGGTGAAAGGCCTGAATTCACCTTCAAAGTCAGATTGTACGACTTTGATCCTGGCATTAAATTACGTACACACATAACTTTGAAACATTTTTAAGGTTGGGAAGGCATCACTCTTGTGTTTGAGCATATATATCTATGTGTATAATATTTCCAACCAAATAATTATACTCATTAAAACTCAAAATCACCAAGTTCATTTGTTGCTAAGGATTTAGCTTCACTTCTTATTTAAGAATCGAGATCGATTTTCTGATACTTCAAGCAACACTTTTTTAAAATGTGATATTTGAGCTTTTATAACTTTGACACTATTTACATGAGCAACGAGTAGATGACAATGATTTTGTAGTTAACCCTTTGACATTATCTGTAAAATTTGTCATCTCGTAGTATAATTGGAAAAAATAGTACAAATGCATTGAACAACTTCAAAAAAAATTCTTTAGCTTTAACACATGAGTTAGCCATGTCACACAATGCCAAATTAAGACTATGACAACCACATGGAGTATAAAAGGCTCTCAAATTCTTGTATAAAAATTTCTTTTGTACACCTGAATGTTTTTCTTTCATATTTGAATGATTATCATAACCTTGTCCTCACACATCAAATAGTTCAAGATCAAGTTTTTTCAATTCATTTTGTAAAACATAAAAAGCCATTGGCTAATTGTATAATCCATATTCATAAACCCTAAAATCCCTTGACAACGATAGAATTCTAACAACATATTGACACAAAAAACTAACCGCGTTCAAAGGAGTTGTCACCAGTTTCAGAGGCGAATCAGAGATATGCACAACTTAGATAGAATAGTTTAACATTACATACATTACTACATTATTGGTATGCATTGTCTTATCCCTTCTTGGTAAGGGACACGTGATTCCTATTATAGCCTTGACAAAAGTTTAGTCAACTTTTGACTTGAGGCTGAGTCGACCTCGTGATATAATGTCCACACTTACCGAGTATGTCGGGGCGAGTGGGAACATATTGTTCAAAGATTATTTCATCTCACTTGTTCTAATTTAAGTACTCTGAGTGTTTTTGTACGTCCTAAAGTGAATGGGTTGGGGTCTTTTAATGCTAAATAGACCCAAATTATTATAGATCTAATGGTTCAGAATGGTAATCTCAACAATTTAAATTATTAATAGAGATTAAGTACAAATAAAATCAAAGCAATTTTGATTTTATAGAAGATCTATTCTATTATCTTTATTCCATATTTGAAAATGAACTGTTTTTTATAAGCAAATATATTCATTAAGGTGAGTATTAGAGGTACTCAATCCACCGAGAATACAAGATAATCTAACAAATTTACAAAAGTGGTGAAAACCAACCACAACCCAACCATGCTAAAAGAGAAGTTATAGAAGATAATCTAATAGTGCCTTACACCGCTCATAAAAGCTACAACAATATGATTTTTAAGAAGACCGAGCCATAGCCAAGAGAGGAATTTGATGTTAAATTCAATGTCCTTAGAATAATATGCATCTTCTTTGAAAATCACAACGTTTTGCTTGTTCCATATGCACTAACACGCTATCATCCACAAAAAAACCCTCAACATGTTTTCCAACCTTTCCTTTGAATGTTTCCAATGTCAATTTGAAATCCTTGATGCAATCTTGAGATGTTTGCTTGCCCAAATTCATTAATTTTTCACATCTTATTTTTATAAATTCTTCAAGATCTTTTAGAAGAAAACACACAAACACACACACACACACACACACACACGCACGCACATTCCCCCATACACACACATACGCACATACACGCACACACACGTACACGCAAACACACACACACACACGCACACACACGCACACGCACACACGCATACACACACACACACATGCGCGCACACACACACATACACACACACCCACACATACACACGCACACACACGCACATGCCCACACACACACACACATACACACACACATGTGCATACATGCACACACGCACACACACGCACACACGCACACACACACGCACACACACGCACACGCACGTGATAACTCGAATTCGTATCGTATTTTCTGACTCATTACGCGCACTTTTAGTACCATTTTATCGAGTCTTTCATACTATTTGCTTTGATTTATTATGTTTTCCTTTGTTTTTATGTCGACAGGTGTTTAATCGGCAAGTATGGAAAAAATAGCGAAAACAGAGCAGAACATGGAAGAAAAACTAGCAAAAAGTCAAGTTCTGGCCTCCTCAGAGCAATGGCGCTCGCCATGGCCTGAGGAAGGCGTTCGCCATGCTCAAAAAGGAGGGAAACCAAGTTTTGAAGCAATGACGGTCGCCATTAGGCATACGGCGGTCGCCATTATGCGCGGGAGCAGTTTTTCAGTGACAGTTTGACAGTTTTGCTTGTTTGGATTCAAATTCGATCCCAACCTTTTTGGAGCCAAAATTATCTATAAATAGACCCCTCTGGTGTGTCTTTTGGGGGGATCCGAGTTGCGCGGAAGCGCTGCCGAATTCTTTAGCCTAACTATAGATTTACTTTCCAAAGCAGCAATTGCTCACACTGAGTAGTTGTTGCACTGTTGTAATCTTTTACATTATTGCCGATTGTACGCTTGGATCGATTTGTCATTCAATAGAAGTTGTTTTCATTCCAGTTTATTTCAGGTTATTTACTTTTCCGTCTTTACTGCATTGTTTAGTTTACTTGCTTGCAACATAACTTGATTTCAAGGTAAAAACTTAAATTTGTGTTCCTGTTAAAATCAATCAGTATGTATGATTTAATTTCCAGCATTTTTAATATGTTAGTTTTAGGAGTTAATATGTTAGGCTAATTCTGTCTGATTCCGGCGTATGAGAACCGTCGTTACCGACGGGACTCCGTAGAAAATAATAGGTACGAAATTATTATTGTATGTCGTTTTGGTTGTAATTTCTATGCGTAATTTAAGTAGCTTTGTCATGAGAGTGAGAAGTTATTTAACATTGCTTTGTCATGAGAGTGAGAAGCATATAAAGGTTTGAGCCGAGATTCGCGAGAGCGTGAGGAGTGAACCGGATAGTAGAAATTAGGCATCATATCTAAATACAGCGAGAGCGCTTTAGATGTGATTAGGATATTGTTGGCTTTCAAATAGTGTTTCTTAGTTACCGGGCGAGCGAGAGAAAAATCTTGGGATTAAGAGATATGACTTTAGTTAAGACCACGAGAGCGTGAGGCGGAGCCTTTAAGTCGGTATATTCTACAGAATAGGCATATAGTCATAATTAGTACCCGTATTCTACAAGTCCCTTAGGAACACGGAATCCATATTTTGGACTCGTTTTATCGTTATTTTCAAACCTTTAGTAATTAGCGTTTATATTTCCGTTCGTACCATTTTAATCATAGCCTTAGCTTTACATCGCAACAATAGATAACGGTAGGTTGACATTGGTCTCTGTGGGTTCGACAATCTTTTATATTACTTCGATAAATTCGTGCACTTGCGGAGCATCAAGTTTTTGGCGCTGTTGCCGGGGACCAACAGTCAATATTGTGATTCCGTTGTTGTACCGTTTAAACTAATGCACTCTTGTTTAAAAAAAAACACAAAAAAAAACTATGTATCACCCACATTTTCTCTATGACTACCACTCACAATATCTCGAGGAACCGCATCCAAATTACCTCTACAATTACCACTCCCAATATTTTGAGGAACCACAAGAATCCCATAATCCTGACCTCGAAATGTTGATGGAGGATTTCAATGCGACGCTCACTTACTCTCAACCAAATTTCCTCTATGATTACCACTCCTAATATTTTGAGGAACCACAAGAATCCCATAATTCCAACCTCGAAAAATTAATGGAGGATTTCATTGAAACAACAACTATTTCTAGGCTAGAATCTATGATGGAGCGCTTTGTGGAGACACAAACTCTCCAGAATGAAGAGTTTAGAAAACAACATTTCGATACTTATGAAACCTTTAGGCAGATGAGCACTGTGGTCGAGTCCCTCACGACTCACACTGAGGCATTGGAGACTCAAATCTCTCTGCTTTCCTGGACACCTATAGGACACTCCCTTGAGAGACATGTGATTGTTGTAACAACCAGTAGTGAAGAACAAATTGAAAATCCTAGGGAGAGTGATAATGAATTTGAGGAGAGTTATGGTGAGAAAAGCAAAGATATTGAGAAAAATCCACTGACGCCACCCAAAAGGGAGGTTGTCGAAGAGGTAGAGAAGGAAGCATCTATTATTGTTCCACCTCCCTATACCCCACCAATTCTTTTCCCGCAAAGGTTTGTAGAAGTTAAGGTAGACTCCAAATCCAAAACATATGTGGAGGAATTGGAAAATACCCACGCCGATGCACCTTTGTCTGAGACCCTGCATAAAAAGAGAAAATTTGAGGACCATGAAACTAGGGATATCATTACTGTTAAGAGGGTAAGGTTAGACTTTGAGGTGGTGGATGAAAGAACTAAGCCCAAACTTGAAAAGCTGATACTTAGGATAGATCCAGAACCACCACCACAAGTTCAAAAGAATGAACCACCCCACAGAAGGAAGAAAAGAAAATGTGAGGGATATGTGAGATGGCTTGATAAGTGGCCATGGAAACCGAAGATCCTTAGTCGTCGGGCTATTGACGTTAAACAAAGCGCTGCGTGGGAGGCAACCCACGAGATTTTTAATTTAATGTTTTACTTTTATTGTTTGTGTTTGCAGGAAATAAAGAAATGTATTGCTTGTCTCGTCTCAGCTTCTTCTAGGTGCCCACGGACATTCCTGCGAATGTCGCTGCTGGTGGTGACACCGATACCGCACTGTATTTTTCTAACACTTTTTGCAGGTACTTTCTTCGGAAATGGGCAACATTATGAGTTGTTTCAGAAAAGAGAAAATTCAACAAATGAAGGTATCTCAAAGCGCCCATCGCCGAAGCAGAAGTGGCCAGCGAAGACATGGACAACAAGAGAGGATCAGAGAAAATCTGGCACGTAGTAGCAATCATACAGGTTCTATCTTTCCTTTTTCCACCTTTTATCAAAACATTGAGAATAATGTTTGGTTTAAGTGTAGGGGAGGAACTTCACCGCTTTTATTTTATCGCTTTTTAGTTTGATTTATTGTTTTTTAGTTTATTTCATGCTTTTAGGAATTTTATCTGTTTTTAATGTTTTGTCGAGTCATTGCATGTGTTGTCGAGTCTTTATGCGTGATTTTCGCTTGTTATTCAATTTCCCCGAAATTTTAAAAAATTTTAACTTCCAACTATTTTTTGTTTCAATTCATGGCACGACACTCTGAAAGTATATAGGTTGTTTAGGCTGTGTTAGATAGACTTGGGAAAGTTTTGTAAATATCGGTACCGTTCCTACACCTTAAATTTCCTAAGTATATGATATTGATTTAAATAGACATTATGCCAAGACCTTATGCCTAGTTTCTTAGAAGTAGCCTCTTGATTAGTTTATACTAGCAGTCAGCACCATCCTTGTGTACAAACTAAGTAACAAACCTATGCAAATATGTGTTGAACTCAAAAATTCGAATAATATGATTTTTATAGAAAAAACGAATGAAAGACATGTTCCCGCTAAGTTAGGTGGTCCTCACCCGACCATTTAGCCTAAAGGTTCAGACTCTTGAAATTCGTAAAAAGAAAACATAATGTGCGAAAAAGAAAAAAAAATTGAATGTTGAGATCATATAACACAAACAGGTTCGCTCACCATGTAAGTACAAAGGATAACGGGCTTAATGTGATTGCGCGAGAATGAAAAAAGAGGTGAAATAGGATGAAAGATGTAGGTCGAGTTATAATGTCATGATTTGAATTGGTATTGCATAGGAAGGGAGTCTTTGTCCGCAAATGTGGAAATGTGTCGTTACGATATCCTTGTTTTCACTATTTAGTACCTATCGATCAAACATTAGCCTAGTAGCCACGTATGATTAGAGTCTTGTTGTGCCTATGTTTCGAACCGTGCTTATTTTCTTTTTACCGTGTTGGTTGATTGCTTGAGGACAAGCAATGGTTTAAGTGTGGGGGTGTTGATAACTCAAATTCGTATCGTATTTTCCGACTCATTACGCGCACTTTTAGTACCATTTTATCGAGTCTTTCATACTATTTGCTTTGATTTATTATGTTTTCCTTTGTTTTTATGTCGACAGGTGTTTAATCGGCAAGTATGGAAAAAAGAGCGAAAACAGAGCTGAACATGGAAGAAAAACCAGCAAAAAGTCAAGTTCTGGCCTCCTCAGAGCAATGACGCTCGCCATGGCCTGAGGAAGGCGTTCACCATGCTTAAAAAGGAGGGAAACCAAGTTTTGAAGCAATGACGGTCGCCATTAGGTATACGGCGGTAGCCATTATGCGCGGGAGCAGTTTTTCAGTGACAGTTTGACAGTTTTGCTTGTTTGAATTCAAATTCGATCCCAACCTTTTTGGAGCCAAAATTATCTATAAATAGACCCCTCTGGTGTGTCTTTTGGGGGGATCCGAGTTGCGCGGAAGCGCTGCCGAATTCTTTAGCCTAACTACAGATTTACTTTCCAAAGCAGCAATTGCTCACACTGAGTAGTTGTTGCACTGTTGTAATCTTTTACATTATTGCCGATTGTACGCTTGGATCGATTTGTCATTCAATAGAAGTTGTTTTCTTTCCAGTTTATTTCAAGTTATTTACTTTTCCGTCTTTACTGCATTGTTTAGTTTACTTGCTTGCAACATAACTTGATTTCAAGATAAAAACTTAAATCTGTGTTCCTGTTAAAATCAATCAGTATATATGATTTAATTTCCAGCATTGTTAATATGTTAGTTTTAGGAGTTAATATGTTAGGCTAATTCTGTCTGATTCCGATGTATGAGAACCGTCGTTACCGACGGGACTCCGTAGAAAATAATAGGTACGAAATTATTATTGTATGTCGTTTTGGTTGTAATTTCTATGCGTAATTTAAGTAGCTTTGTCATGAGAGTGAGAAGTTATTTAACATTGCTTTGTCATGAGAGTGAGAAGCATATAAAGGTTTGACCCGAGATTCGCGAGAGCGTGAGGAGCGAACCGGATAGTAGAAATTAGGCATCATATCTAAATACAACGAGAGCGCTTTAGATGTGATTAGGATATTGTTGGCTTTCAAATAGTGTTTCTTAGTTATCGGGCGAGCGAGAGCAAAATCTTGGGATTAAGAGATATGGCTTTAGTTAAGACCGCGAGAGCGTGAGGCGGAGCCTTTAAGTCGGTATATTCTACAGAATAGGCATATAGTCATAATTAGTACCCGTATTCTACAAGTCCCTTAGGAACACGGAATCCATATTTTGGGCTCGTTTTATCGTTATTTTCAAACCTTTAGTAATTAGCGTTTATATTTCCGTTCGTACCATTTTAATCATAGCCTTAGCTTTACATCGCAACAATAGATAACGGTAGGTTGACATTGGTCTCTGTGAGTTCGACAATATTTTATATTACTTCGATAAATCCGTGCACTTGCAGAGCATCAGCACGCACACACACACACATACACACACACACGCACACACATACACACACACACGCACGCACGCGCGCGCACACACACACACAGACACACACACACATATATCATGATAATCATTTGTGCTATAGGTTGCATACTTTATTTGGTAGAGAATACAACTAACTTGTAGCGTAGAACTTATAGTTGATAACTTATAAGTTAACTTACAAATTATAATAAATAAGTTAATTGATTAAATTTATAGTTTATGATAAAATTAATAGTGGAGTTAGTTTATAAATATAAAATACATAAAAAATATTTAATTAATTTTAATAAATTTTCTCTTTTTAATGACTCCATATACATTTTATTAAAATTTTATTTTGCCTTAACTTTAACTTTTCCTTGATGTCTATTCGAATTCTTCGTCCACATAATAAAAAACTTTATAACTAAGATTGTACAGTATGTTACATTTATTACCTATTGTTAGAACACACACAAAATTCAATTAAGGTGAACTAATGGAGAATTAGTGTAATTTTGGAGAAGATGAAGTTAAGAATTGAGAGAGAAAAAATAGAGAGAGTAATTGAGGGTGAGAATTAAAATTGACATTAACAATAATTAGGAGCACTAAAGGCCTTTTATACAACATGTTCAAAAATAATGGGAAAAGTAAAACAACTTTAAAATAAGTTGAAAATTGAAAATGCGCCCGGTGTAACCGGTTACCACATGTTGGGTAACCAATTACCACCAATTCCAGTAGCCACCCAATTCTAAACAAAGCAGCGGTAACCGGTTACCATATATCCGGTAATCGGTTACACCAACCTGAAATACAGACAAACAGCTTCTAACACACCACCTCATTTCAGTTGGTCCAAGTTCAGCATGCTCAAGCTCATCTTCAACTTCTTGAACACCTCATTTGTTACCTAACCCCTTGGTCAACAAATCCGCTACTTGGTCTTCACTTCGACAATACACAATCATAACTTGCCTTCACTCACTAGCTCCCTCAAATAATGAAACTGCGTCTCTATGTGCTTGATCCTTCCGTGTACAATTGGATTCTTCGCAAGGTTTATCACAAAAACATTATCAACAAGAAGTGTAGTAGCCTCACGCTCATTGCTATCCAACTCCTTCAATAGATTCATGAGCCACATGGCTTGACATGCACACAATGAAGCCGCAATGTACTCAACCTCAAAAGATGAGAGTGCTACCATCGGTTCCTTCTTTAAACACCAAGAGATTGGTGTCCTATCAAACATAAAGATGTATCCAGCCGTTTACTTTCTATCATCCTTATCACCATACCAATTGGAATCGGTGAAACCAAGTAAATCGTATTTTTGGCTTGTATCCCATGCCGGAAAGAGAATTCCGCAACCAAGAGTTATGTTTTTGACCTTTGGAACTCTATGCCAAGGAAGTATGTCATAATGCCAAGGTTCGTCATCTCGAACTCATCCATAAGTTCACTCTTGAACTTAGAGATACTCTTCTCACAACTGCTGGTAATCAATAGATCATCCACATACAAGCAAAGGATAATAACACCATCATTTGCATCCGATCTCACATAAACTTCGTGTTTGGACACGCACCGCTTGAAACTAATGTCAACAAGAAATCCATTAATTTGTTTGTTCCAATCTCTTGGAGCTTGTTTCAAACCATATAATACTTTATGCGATTTGTAGTACTTCATCTCTTGATTCTTTACTACAAATTTGGGGGGTTGCTCAACATAAACCTCTACATCAAGTGGACCGTTCAAAAAAGTAGATTTTACGTCCATTTGAAATATCTTCCAATCATTGTTATTTACAATGCCAACAACTAATCGGATGGTTTCTAGCCTAGCCATAGGTGCACACACCTCCTCAAAGTCTATACATTCACGTTACAAGAATTCATTTGCTACCAATCAAGCCTTATGCTTGATCACCTCGCCTTTAGGATTTGCTTTCACTTTATAGACCCATCGCACATCAATCGGCTTCTTTCATTAGATTCCAGCTCCTCCTTCATTGCAAAAATCCACTTTGGATCGCTTAGAGCCTCCTCCGTGTTCATCGGTTCAGATTCGGCCATAAGCGCGAAGTGAACGAAATCACCATCATCATTGATTTCATTGTCTTGGAATCTCTCACATTCTTGGAGTCTTTAAGACAACATCCTTTGCCTTGTTGATATTATAATATTTTCTTCGTTTCTAACCTCATTCGGTGGCTGCACAGCGGTTTCGGAACTGACAGGATCATAAAAAATAAAGCTGCCGAAGGTTCTGTTATGCTAGTAACCTGTTACACCAGAATGAACTGGCTAGGTGTAACCGGTTACACCATGTTATGTAGACCTGGAAGTGTGATTTATCTGCATGTAACCGGTTACATCAAATTGTACTACCTGCATGTAATCGGTTACCCTAGGACCAGCAACACTAATTTCATCAAAAATCACATATCGGCTTATCACAATCTTCTGATTTCGCACGTCAAACAATTTGTATCCTCCAGTAGAGTGATATCCAACCCAACTCATCTATTCGCCCTTGTCGTCCAACTTCTTTCTAAGTTGACCCGGCACATGTCGATACGCCACCGAACCGAAAACTCTCAAATGGCTTAGATTCGGTTTGAATTCGGACCATACCTCTTCCAGTGTCAGCTTCTGAAGCTTCTTAGTAGGGCACATATTCAACAAATAGGTGGTTGTAGAGACTGCTTCTCCCCATAGCTCCTTCGACAAGTTTTTTCCACTAAACATGCTTCAAACTATGTTCATAATCGATTGATTATTTCTCTCAGCATCACCATTTTGTTGTGGTGTACAGGGTGGTACAACCTCATGCATTATCCCCTCTTAATCACTCAACTTTCCAAAGTCATTTCAGATGTATTCACCTCCACCGTCCGTTTTGAGCACTTTGAGTTTTTGACCACATTGTTTTTCAACCCTAGACTTAAACTTCTTGAACACATCAAACACCTCATCCTTCATCTTGATAAGGTAAATCCATAGCTTTCTACTAAAATCGTCAATAAAAGTGACAAAATACCTATTGTCACCCAATGTGTCAACTTGCATCGGGCTGCAAACATTGGAATACACCACCTCAAGGTGAGTCTTGGTCCTATGACCTGCATCCTTGATAAAACTCTTGCTTTCCCTTCACACGTTCTTCACACAACTCAGTTAGAATATTAATGTGTGGCAGCCTAATGACCATACAATTTTGTTGCAACGCTTTGAGATTCCGAAAAATTGAGATGCCCAAGACGGTAATGCCACAACCTATTTTCTCTACTTGCCTATGTATCTAAGCACCTATGATCTCTCACTTTCAACTCCACTTTGAAAGTCCTATTGACAGCCATAGGAGCCTTAAGGATCAACACTCTGTTAGCATCTACAATGTGCAAAATCTTGTCTTCCAAACGAATTTTGTAACCCCTCTCAAGCAATTGACCAATACTCAAGAGATTACATTTAATTCCCGATATATACAAGACATCCTTGATCATAGAATGCCCATCATTCTTCTTTTTGATCAAAACATCACTGACACCTTCGGCCGTAAGAGTTGTATCATCCGCGAATTTTACTCTTCTTTTTGCGGCTTAATTGATTTGCACAAACCAATACTTTCTACCCATCATATGCGTTGAACAACTGGAATCCAAGTACCATTCATCACTGCCTTTGACTCCATCTCGCACCGTAATCATTACATTTTGGTCTGAATGCGTTTTTGCCCCGTTTACTAAACTGCTGCAGTTGCTGTCCCGCAACTTGCAGCTGCTACTGCTGTCCAGCACCTCTTTACTGCCATAAAACTCCTATGTGATCATTACCAATAGCGTATTTTCATCATCTACCTCTTTCCTCGTAACCTTAGCTTCATTTCCTTGGGAATCCCTCTGTTTTGCACCACATTCATTTGAAAAATGTCCAAGCTTTTGACACTTCCAGCACTAAATTTTGCTTTTGTCTCTGATGTTAAAGTTGCATACCAAACTTCACACCTTCAAACGATGCGACAGACAAACAACAACAACATCTCTGCAGAACCAAAAGCATCGAAAAAGCAATTCCACATAAAACCTTGAGATCTACAGGAAAAAGAAACTGCAGCTAAAGGCTAAGATCTGCTGATGAAAATTCCTTAAATCCCCATTGCACCTAATTACTCGACAGTGCCTAAACAAAATCTGGAATTGGACCACCCTGCTGATAAATCATCCGAAATCATCTTTGATATTAATTTTAGCCACCTCTATGAGTAAACTATTGCTTTTTCCAACACCTTTGAAGCTTGGATATCTTTGTTGCAGAATATTTTATGATTCCTAGCTTTCCATATGCACCAAATACAGACGCACCAAAGAACCCGCAATTTTAGTGTCGTTTCTTTTCCTCCTCCGAGCAGGTTTTCAAACTGTGTCATGTGATGCCTGTTGGTGCACAAGGTTAAAAGAGATGAATATAATGAGAGAATATAGGCTTATTTAGTTCCGAAGTCCTTTAACTTAATTTCAGTTTTCACTTAGGTCCCTTACTTAATAAACGTTACATGTAAGTTCCTTATCAATTGTTCTGTTAACAACCTTGGTCCAAACCGTTAAATTGGAGAAGAAAAGGTTAAGTGAGATAAGGTGGCATGCCAACAAGGATTTTTAAGCAATTGTGAGTCAGCATTAGGGCATTATATCAACGTTGAATTATTATTCATCCTTCTTCTTCTTCCAAACGTGTGTGTTGTCTTCTTCATCCTTCTTCTTCTAAAACCTTGTTATCTTCTTCATCCTTCTTCTTCCAAAATCCTTTTCTTCCAAAATACCAATGAACTCTAGCAACTCATCAAAATAAAACACCAAAAGCTATGGGTCATTTGGATCTGTGATAAAGAGAAACAAAAGGATGGATTGTTGGTGTCAAGATGAATGTGTAATGCGTACTGTTACGGATCTGAATAGTGTCAATGTTGGGAAAAAATTTAGGGGTTGCAGGAATTATAGAAATCAATTGGAGAAGGGATGTAATTTTTTCAAATGGGTAGGAGATGAAGTTGTAGATGGTAGGGATTTGAATATTGAAAGACAAAGGAAGAAGATTTTGAAGTTGAAGAATGAAGTTTTGAGCACAAGAGGGATGTTGAAAAATGCAATTGTGTTTGGCATTATTAGTTTAGGGTTTAATTTAGTTTTTGTCACAATGTATTTAAAATAGAATTGTGGCTAACACAACATGTATTTTAATGTTATGAAATGAAACTTGTTGAATGTTAATAATGTTATTCAGTTTTTGTTGATTCTTATTGGTAAAATTTGCAGAATAATGAGATTTGCAAAATTAAATGAACATGTAAAAGAACTCAAATTGTCATTGCAAAAGTAATATTCATTTGATATTGTATTTGTAATCAAATTGATATAATGTTCATTGCAAAAGCAATGTTCATTTAATACTGTAACTGTAATTGTGAGGTATATTTGTAATCAAATTGTCATTGAAGAAGTAATGTCACAGCATGTATTTGTAATCAAATTGATATTATGTTCATTTAACTAAGTTGCAGAATGATAGGAGTTGCATAACTAATTGCATTATAAAATAGCCAATGTTGAGGTCTATTAAATAAAAGCAAAAGTAATGGAACTAATATCGGTTCATTGACAGTATTATGCAGTACAAAAAATAACAGTTAGATGTTACACAAACTTAACCATCAGTGCAAAAATAACAGTTAGATGTTACAAAAACTGGTTCATTGACAGTAAGTTACGTAAACTTAAAACACTAATTATGCAGTTGCTTTAGGCTGAGCCCCATCAACTTGAGAAGGTGCAGGTTGGCTTGCTTCAGGCTAAGTGGCTTCAGGCTGACTTGGTCCTAGCTGAACTGGTTCAGGTTGAGTTAGTGGTGGCAGTTCATAGGTTGCTTTATTGTGCCCCATCATGTGACATCTGGTGCATTTGGTACCAAAATTAGCCCTCTTAAGCTGATTATTATCCCTTATACTCTCTTATGCATTTCTAGTTCTCTTCTTCTTTGGCTTTCCTGATTGTCTTTTGATTGGTGGTGGTTGTAATTCAGCATAGCCTGTTTTCTCCCAAAGACTTTCTCCATTGATTGGAAAAATGACAGTTGCATAGCAAGCTTGATACAAATCTTTCTTGTAGCAATCAGGCACATAACCGTCAATGTCCATTTGTTGAGATTTCATGCAAGCCATAGCATGACAGCATGGTAATCCTGTCAGCATCCATCTCCTACAAAAGCATAACCTGGTGGACAGATTAACAGTGTACTTTTCTCCATTATATGATGTGTGCCTCACCTCATAATCATGCTCACCTGCATGCCTGTTTAGTTTACAATATTTCAGTTAAAGCATACTAAATGACATACCACACACTAAATGATTTAAAATATACTAAATGAAAACATACCTCACAATCCAGTTGTTTGTTCTCTTGCAGATTCTCTTTCAATCTTTCTCTTGATATTGGGTAGAATGTCACCTTCATACTTGTCAATTTTCTGCCTGTTTTCCTCCCACCTTTGCATGAGATAAACCCTGATATCTTCAATCATTGTTATGATTGGTTTTGCCCTAGCTGACACAAAAATTGAATTAAAGGCCTCTGACATGTTGTTCACAAGGGTGTCACACAAAGGATTTGTCTTGAAGAACGCCTTGCTCCAAAACCAAGGTGGTATCTTTATTAAATGCTTGAAAGCCTCTTCATTAACAGCCTTCATCTCCAACATGGCTTTTTCAAAGGCATTTGTATAACTTGTTGTAGCAGTCTTCCACATTAACTCTTTAAGCTTGACACTAGGGAATTTCTTCCTAAAGTTGCTGTATAGATGCCTTAATCATGAAATACCAATGTCAATATGGACACAATAAAATCATGAAATACCAATGTCAAAATGGACAGTCAACACATAATCATGAAATACCAATATGGACACAATAAATTCATGAAATACCAATGCCAAAATGGACAGTCAACACATAATCATGAAATACCAATATGGACACAATAAATTCATGAAATACCATTTATATGTAAGTAAGTTCACCTTGTAGTCTCTAACACATGTGTGTCTATCAACAATTTTCCTAAGTTGCCATGTATCTTCATTTTGAAGTTTTGCACAATATGCCTCCCAAGGACAACCCTTTTTACATATTAATCTCATCCTTCTCTTGTCATTTTTCTTGAACTTCATGTTCCTACCATTGTGTATGGCATATGACCTTATAGCATCCTTGAAATCTTGGTTGGAAGCAAAGTAGGTTCCCAACTCCTACTTATAGTCATCCATCCTTTTAGGCATTTTGAAAGTTTGCCATACTTCCTTTCCAACTTCCTCATCTTCACTATAATACTCTTCAAGACCATCCCCCACTATCTTCAATGTCACTCAAACCCTTCAAGTTTAAATTTTTTTCCTTCATCCCCACTAATATCATCCAATATGCTTTTTTCACCAGATGCTTCACAATTAGTAACTTTCTTGCATGGCCTACCAACTTTCCTTTTGCCCTTTGCTTTCCCTTTACCCTTTGCTTTCCCTTTTCCACCTTTGGCTTTCCCCTTCCCCTTTCCTTTACCATTCCCTACTTTTTTCCCTTTTTCAATGGTCCCCTCAACCAACTCATCTTCAGAAACATGTTCCTTTTCAACCACTATATCTTCACTCATCACAACATCATCTTCAGAATCTTTGAAATTTATTCCTAAAGCACTATCATCACTACCATTATCTATTCCATCATCTCCCTTAATGTTACAGTTCAGTCCCTCATCTTCCTCAATGTTACAGTTCAGTCCCTCATCTCCCTCTTTGTTACATGTCAGTTCCTCAGTTCCTTCAACATTGTTACAAGCCAGCCCCTCAGTTTCTTCAACATTGTTACAATCCAGTCCCTCAGCTCCTTCAACATGTTCAGCTTCAGTGGGCCCATTGTCTCCATCATCCACACCATGTGGATCTTTAGTGGGCCCATTGTTTCCATCATCCACGACATGTGGAACTTCAGTGGTCTCATTGTCTCCATCATCCACACCAAGTGGAACTTCAGTGGTCCCCTTCTCATTTAAGTTTCCAACCTCCACATCATCTTCAACTACATTGTCTCCTTCACCCATAATAGTCTCAGTGGGCCCCTTATCAATATTGTCTCCACCTTCCATAGCAGTATCTACTTTATCAATTTCAGTGTCTCCCACCTCTACATTGTACTCTATTGATAATATGGGTTCCTCAATTACATCAGCCTGTAGTACAGGTTGCATAACATATAAATGAACTTCCCCTGTCAACTCAGCAATTATTTGCATCCTCCTAGCTCCATTGTCATCTTTGAATTTCACTATGCTGTTACACTCCATTTGGTCATAATACCAAAGGCTTTCTATGGTTGGATAACCTAAATCTTTTAACCCACCCAATGCTTCAAAGTAACTCCAGTAATCCGGCTCTACATCCCAGGTTTCCTCAAGACCATTATACCCTAACTTAGTTAACTCAGCAAACTCGCCCCCATGATGAACAATGCACTTAAAACGACTATCCATGACCTAGATATGGTAACTATATGAGTAATGTACCAAGTGAAGATAAAAAACCCTAACTAACAAACATAAACAACGAAGATTAAAGACCCAGTATGTAGTTCTTACCTTAAAGGAAGATTCCACAAACCCTAACACAATGCAGATTCCAACGATCTTCTTCTTGCTCCCATACGAAGATTCCAGAAACCCTAAAACGTGACAAGATGAAGTTTTAGAAATGAACAAGGATTGAGATGGTGAAATGAACAAGGAAGAATTTGTTACCATACCTATACGAACAAACGAACAAGGATTAATCAAGGATTTGGTCCACTGATACTTCTTCTCGTTGTTTAGGGTTTTTTAGAGTTCAAGGATGAAAAATGAAACTAATGGTGAAGTTTCTGAAATGAGGTTTCTAAAAAACGTATAGAATTCCATAATTTTAAAATATTTTTATCCTACCTGGTTAAGTTAAGCCATGTCATTTCCTGAACACCATCTGGATTGACACATTGGCAATAACTAACGGAATGTATGCTTATTTAATAGAAAGGACTAGAATTGTTAACGGAATAAGAAATACGGGACTTGAAAGGAACGTTTGTTTAAGGGACCTAACTGAAACCTGAAATTAAGTAAAAGGACTAAAGGAGTTATTAAGCCGAGAATATATTTGTACTCTACAAATGACGGCTACAAATTTGTAAGGAATAATTAAATGACATCTACCACTAATCTATTTATACACAGAAAACTAGGGCCACATAGGCAACATACTAAAGTACTAAATTACCCTCTAACAAAGCTTAGTCACTAAGTTTTGTAAAATATAAATTATTTCTAACACCATCCCTTAATTTATATTTACCTAAAACTAACAACACCAATTCCATCCCTTAAGCGAAGAAATTGATTGGTCTTGATAGCCTTCGTCAGAACATCTGCCAACTGCTTCTGGGTGCTACAGTGTACAACTTTTAGCACTCCATTCTGAAGCTGATTTCTCAGAAAGTGATAATTAGTCTCAATATGCTTGCTTCTCACATGCAGTACTGGATTTCTGGTAAGATTGATTGTAGACTTGTTATCAATCATCAACTTCAGAGGCTTGTTAACTTTAATCTCCAGATCCTACAGTAAGTTCAGAATCCACACAGCTTGACATGCAGTCACAGTGCCTGTAATATATTCAGCTTCATAAGTTGACAACGCAACAACAGGTTGTTTCTTAGAACACCAAGAAATATGACCTCCTAGAAATTTAAACAAGTACCCAGAAGTACTTTTTCTGTCAACTCTGTCTCCACACCAATCAGAATCTGAATAACTCAGAAGTTCTGATTCAATCTTTCTTCTAGAAGGGAATAGCACTCCATACTTCAGAGTTCCCTTGATATACCTCAGAATTCTGACAGCAGCTTGGTAATGGGACCACTTAGGTTTACTCATGAACCTACTAACCATTTCAACTGCATAGAAAATATCAGGTCTAGTATTACACATATACCTCAGAGAACTAACTAACTGTTTGAAGGTTGTAACATCCACATCCTCACCATCAGAATCAGAATCTAGATTGTGATTTGTATCTGCATGTGTGATAGTAGCCTTATAATTCTGCAGCTTAAATCTCTTCAGAAACTCAAGTTCATACTTCAGATGATGCAAAATGATACCCTTCTCAGAGTATATAAACTGCATCCCTGAAAATATGTCATTTTCCCGAGATCAGTCATTTTAAACTTATTCATCAGCACCTTCTTGAACTTAGCTATCTCTTGTTTTGAACTCCCTGTCAGTAGTATGTCATCAACATACAAACACACCAGAATCATATTGCCTTCAGAAGTATGCTAAACATAAACACCGTACTCCATCTCACATTTCTGAAACCCATGTTCCTTGAAAAATGAATCAATCTTCAAATTCCAGGCTCCGGGCGCTTGCTTCAATCCATACAAAGCTTTATGTAATCTGTACACCATCCCTTCCTGATTTTTTTTAACAAATCCAAGAGGTAGTGACACATATACCTCTTCTTGTAATGGACCATTCAGAAATGCAGATTTCACATCTAAATGCATCATAGGCCAATTCCTGTTAGCAGCTATTGTAATCACTAGTCTGATTGTTTCATGTCTCGCTACAGGTGCAAACACTTCAGAATAATCCAGCCCAGGTTTCTGCAGAAATCCTCTTGCTACTAACCTCTCTTTGTGTTTGCCAATTGATCCATCTGGCTTTAGCCTCTTCTTGAAAACCCATCTGACGCTGATGGCTTTCTTGTCCTTTGGAAGTTCTGTCAGCTTCCAAGTCTTGTTCCTCTCTATGGCATCAAGTTCTTATTTCATGGCTTTCAACCAGACTTTCTGCTCAAGAACCTCTTCTGTGCTTACGAGTTCAGAGTCTACTAATATGCCACACTGAATAACTTCTCCTTTAGAATCTACTTCAGTGTCTTGTAACATGTCAAACTCTGCAAATCTTCTTGGAATGTTTTTTATTCTCTGTGGCCTCTGACCTCGTTCAGAATCTCCTTCGAATTCTTAAACTCTAAATATTCTATCTTCAGAAGCTTCTCCTTCAGAAGTTCTTGCTTCAGAAGTTTGACCTTCTCCAGAACCTTGACCACCTTCAGAGTTTAGAATATTCCCAGAATCTGAATCACCACCAAAATTTGGATAAGAATCATCTTCACCTTCTGAGTCTCCTTCAAAGTCAAAATCACTATCAGAGTCTACTCCAGCTTCAGAATCTTCTCCAGTTTCTGACTCATCTTCAGAAACTTCTAATTCTGAACTTTCTTCAGAAGTTTTCACATCAGAGTTCGATTGAGACTTATTCCAATCCCAAGTTTTTGATTCCTTTACAATGACGTCTCTGCTGAATTTAACTTTATTAGTTTCTGAACAATAGAGCTTGTACGCACCTGTACTGTGGTACCCCACTAGTAACATTACTTTGCTTTTATCATCCAGCTTCTATCTTCTGGCTTCTGTAACATGTTTGTAACATATAGAACCAAATACCTTCAGATGGCTAACACTTTGCTTATCTCCAGTCCACTTCTGAATAGGAACTATTTCCTTCAGCTTCTTCGTTGGACATCTGTTGAGCACATATGTTACGGTGGTAACAACTTCTCCTCATAAGGTATGAGGAAGCTTATTCTCCTGCAGCATGCTTGTCGCCATATCAAGCAAAGTACAATTTCTTCTCTCAGCAAAACCATTGTGTTGAGGAGTATAAGGAGCAGTAACCTCATGCTCATTTCCATTCTCCTCACAGAATTTTCTGAATTCAGTGGAGTTATACTCACCTCCACCATCGTTTATGAGAATCTTCAGAGTCTGAACACTCTAATTCTCAGCCTTAATTCTGAACTTCTTGAATTCAGCAAATGCCTCGTGTTTGAACTTTATAAGTGATACCTATGTCATTCTTGTGAATTCATCAACAAATGACATGAAGTATTTATTCCCTTCAATCGATGTTATTGGAAATGGACCACACACATCAGAATGCACTACTCCCAAGGCATGCTTTGCTCTTGGAGCTACTTCTGACGCAAATGGAAATCTTGGTTGCTTTCCTTCAATGTACACTTTGCATGACTTCTCAGGCTTCTTAATTGTAGGAATTCTTTGTTCCAGCTTCTTCGAATTCAGATGCCCTAAGCTTCTGAAATTCAGATGACCAAATCATTTATGTTATAGCTCACTTTCCTTCATAACACTTGTTGCACTAAGACATTCAGAGTCTGCAGTTATTACATTCACCTTGAATGTTATATTACTTCCCTGTTCTGACTCCATAATCAGCTTCTGATTACAGTCATACAGCTTCATAAGATTGTCCTTCATGGTAACTGAAAAACTTTTCTCAATTAGTTGCCCCACACTCCTCAGATTGCTTTTCATGCCAGGCACATACCACACTTTCTGAATCAATGCTGTTTTCCCATTGTTTAGAACGACTTTGACATTTCCCATACCTTCAGCGTTGAGGTATTTATCATCAGCACATCTGATCTTTGTCCTCTTTCCAAAGTCAAAGTCAACCAGCCATTACTTATTTCCAGTAAGATGATTTAAGTAGCCAGTGTCCATATACCACCTGTCTGTCAAATCCGTATCATCAGATTCAAAAGCCATCAGTAGCACAGATTCATCACCAGAACTTCTGGCTATATTTGCTTCTTCTGACTTCCTTTCCTTGTTTGACTAACAATCAGCAGCAAAATGGCCAAACTTCTTACAATAGTAGCACTGGATCTTCTTCTTGCCATACCTCTCTTTTCCCTTATGAGCATTCTTCTTCCTATCAGAAGTTGAGGTTTCTGACTTCTGAACACCACCAGATCTTCTTCTGGCTTCTGACCAAGACTATTTCTGATGCTTCTTACCAAAAACTACTTTCAGAGTTTGCCACTCTACTTCCCTTTCAGAAGTTCTCTCAGTCAAACGCAACTCTTGTGCCTCTAGACTACTTTGCAACTCTTCTATTCTCATGGTGCTTAGATCTTTAGAATGTTCTATTGCTACCACAATGTAATAAAACTGAGGGGTAAGGGATCTCAACACCTTCTCAATGATTACTTGTTCAGAAAGGGTTTCTCCACAAGCTTTCATCTCATTAGTGATCAGAATCACTATGGAGATGTACTCAGATACCTTCTCATTGTTCTTCATGTTGAGATACTCATACTGCTTTCGTAGGGACCGAAGCTTCACCTTCTTCACTGATGCATCACCACCATAGCACCTGACCAGTGTATCCCACACATCCTTCGTCGTCATTGAATCAGCGATTTTCTCAAACACATTTGCATCCACACACTGATGGATGTAGAACAATGCTTTTTTATCTTTCTTCCTCGTATCTTTCTGCGCGTTCTTTTGCTCCTCCGTTGCATCTGCTGCTACTGGAACATAAAGTTCAGTGACAAGATCAAGCACATCTTGAGCACCGAACAGTACACGCATCTAAATCATCCAACGAGTCCAGTTTTTTCCATCAAAAACTGGAAGCTTGGTGCTCAGACCACCGTTTCCGTTCATCTTCAACCTTGTGCAATCACTCAGATCTCACCAAACACAGTGTTTCCCAATCCCGCAGAATCAGAAAATGTGATTCTGTTACGATTCTGTTCAAGATTCAACACGAATTCAAGAAACGAAATCAACCACACAACGCCTCACCGTTTCACTCGTGTTTCCCGTGTTTCCCCGTGGATCCGAACCGGAGCTCTTTATACCAATTGTTGATGCACAAGGTTAAAAGAGATGAATAGAATGAGAGAATATATTTATACTCTGCAAATGACGGCTACAAAGTTGTAAGGAATAATTAAATGACATCTACCACTAGTCTATTTATACACAGAAAACTAGGGCCACATAGGCAACATACTAAAATACTAAATTACCCTCTAACAAAGCTTAGTCGCTAAGTTTTGTAAAATATAAATTATTTCTAACAATGCCAACCATCAAACTGTAGAGTTGTTGATACTTCTAGCCACCTGGACATATAACTCCACACACCTACAAATATTGACACTTGAAAAAAAGATAATATACATATTCTTCACTCCCGCAATCACCAACACATCTAACCTGATCCTGTAATCCAACTCCCCTTTTTACTATATTGTCCTTTGTTGCAATCTTATGTTGAACCAACATCCAAACCAGGCACGATACCTTTGCGGGAATTGCTTTATTCTAAGTGGATCTTCAACGCCTCGGCTAACTTCTCCACTATGTGCAGAAAACATACATTGGACATCCAAATCATTTTCTACACGATCCCAATAATAGAGGTAGGTACCATCTGGGCTAGCGTCCGTCAGGGTTATGTATGGACAATAATATTCAACTAACACATCGAATTGGACCACCCAGTTGTCGAAATCCTGCGTTGATGGCAAAAATCAATTGTCTGAACTTCCATTATGGATTCGAACAAACCCTCGTGTGTTTATCTGTTTCAAAAAAACAATACACTTCACAAACATGATTATGAAATATATGAAACAATTGGACAAAGACAATAAATTTATCTTTCATGTGTCTTATGCACCTCTATTTATAGAAAATCAGATAGATGGAAAAAATAATATTAAAAAATTATTTTGGCGGCAAATCAATATATTAGGAGAAAATCTAATTATTAAACAATAGAATTTAATAAATTTGAATATTTAAAAACAATTAATTATTAAATATTTAAAAAAATTAAGAAAATTAATTTAAATTAATATAATATTATTAATTAATTTTTTATTAATTTATATATTAAAAAACATTTAAAACAATTAATATAAATTCCAAATTTATAAAATAAAAAAAGCCTCCATCCAGGATGGCAGACCCCAACTGGGTGTCTGACCCATCCGCCATCCAAGATGGAGGAGGCATAAATAAATAATAAAATGTGTAGATAAGGATAAAAAAAGTGGCATTTAGTGTATTTTTTTTTCATTTTGTGGCATTTGTGGCATTTAATTTCAGCCATGTGGCATTTGAGTAAAAAAGTCTCTATTTTAATTGAGGGTTAAGGAAAACACAAATTAATATATCAAATCAATATATTAAACTTATGTATAAAATCCAAATCCCAAGATTATATGTTAAAATTAAAAAGAGCAAACCAATGAGAGCCAGAGAACACAGATAAAAATAGATGAACTTATAAATCAAATCTATTTAATATGATATATTTCGTAACAATAATGACATTTGTTAATATGCGAGTAATCTTCGATGAATCTAACATATAACACCTTTGATTTTGATTTGATAATTAGCATCAAGTTAATTTAGATAATCCTTATTATCATAATTAATTACCTTTTCTTAGTCCGAATTACGTATCTTTCGCCACTTCTACCTTCTACCTCAAAAATTTTGTCACATGAAAGAACATGTACCACTATGTTAGATAACAATCATATCATAATCTTACAAAATTTATGTTGCTAGATTTATCAACTAAAGAAGATTTCAATATTTAAGGAAAAATTAAACAAAGGTATTAGTCGTTGTTGATTAAATCTGCGAAAATGAACGACTTATTTTCAAATTCGTTCAAAAAATACACTGATTTGAAGGAACAAGCTTTCCTTGATGATGTAGAAGCGGGAAATAGAGAAAGTGTCAATCTCGACAAATTCTTTGAAGATGTCGAGAATATAAAAGAAGACATGAAAGCAATTGAAATGTTGTATAGGAAATTACAAGAAGCTAATGAAGAAAGTAAAACCGTGCACAATGCTAAAACAATGAAAGATCTTCGCGCCCGAATGGACAAAGATGTAGAACTAGTTCTTAAACGTGTTAAAGTAATTAAAGGAAAACTTGAAGCGTTGGATCGGTCGAATGCGACTAATAGAAAGATTGTAGGGTGTGGTCCAGGTTCATCGGCGGATAGAACTAGAACTTCGGTAGTTAGTGGATTAGGGAAGAAATTGAAAGATATGATGGATGAGTTTCAAGGTTTGAGAGCAAGAATGCAACATGAGTATAAGGAAACTGTGGAAAGAAGATATTTTACAATAACAGGAGAGAAAGCAGATGAAGAAACTATAGAGAATTTAATATCAAGTGGAGAAAGTGAAAATTTTATGCAAAGGGCAATTCAAGAACAAGGTAGGGGTCAAATAATGGACACAATATCAGAAATTCAAGAAAGACATGGTGCTGTTAAGGAAATAGAGAAGAATTTGGTTGAGTTGCATCAAGTATTTTTGGATATGGCTGCTCTAGTAGAATCTCAAGGGCAACAACTTAATAATATTGAGAGTCATGTTGCACATGCTAGTTCTTTTGTAAGAAGGGGGACAGAACAACTTCATGAAGCTAGAGTGCAACAAAAGAGTTCTAGGAAGTGGACATGTTATGCCATAATTCTTGGTATTGTTTTTGTTATTGTGCTCTTGTTTCCTCTCTTGATATCACTTTTACCGCATTTGTTAAAATGAAAAGGCATGAGATACAAAAGAAGATTACTGAAGAGATTTTTAATTGACTAATGTGATTCTATGATTCTAGTCATGGTTTTAAATTACGGACACAGTCATAATTTGTGGTTATGCCAAATTTTTTTATCACACAACTCATATGGTGACCATAATTTTTATAAAAGCCTTGAGTGTGGTCTCAATATAAAGATCAAGTTGTTGCAATTAAAAACATTATTTTTGGGAGCATTATAACATCTAAACTTTGATAATTCCCTGGTGTTGGCAAACATGCACTTTTCTACCGTTTAAAAGATCAAGATGCTGCAATTTAAAACTTTATTTTTTAGAACATTATATCATCGACTTGTACAACTAAATTTTGCATTGTAAGAGAAAATTTATTCCTAGGACTATGACAAGTGATCATGGACAAATTGGGGTTTGGGGAATTACAAAGTATGTCATTTTCTTGAACCAACTCATGCACAAAATCATAAGATTGAAAAAATTTTGTTGCCGCTAAACACATTTGAATTAACTTTCTTTCTTTTCTTTTATTATCATTTTTTTACAATTAGTTACTTCTATTATATTCAAACCGATTATGTCTAATTTGAATTTAAATAGTTAATGAGTTTCAATTGAAAATATATTCATTCTTGTTGAATTTTGCTTATTTCTCGGTCAAACTTTAAATTATTATGACTCTCTTTTTCTGTGAATATAAGAGTTAAGACAAAAAATATCATATCTAAACGAGGAATAGTGTTTATATTCAAAATAAAAGACCAACCGTCATCTTTTAAAGATATTATTCAAATAGATAAATAAAATATTTTTAAAAAGTTAATATATTTATAATTATATAATTAAATTAATAATATATTTGGAAAAATGTTAATGAGTGCTTCAGAAGCATTCCTTAAGGACTTAAAAAAAAGTAAGTTTTTTTTAAATGTATGTAATCAATGTAATGAAAATTGAATTCACTAACTTTTTTAAAAAAATTCTTTATTTAAAATGTTTATAGAGTGTTTCCGGGACACTCCTTAGTCTGACTCATATATTTAAAACTCATATATTTAAAGCTAATATAAACTCCCTCCAACCCAAATTATAATAGAAAAAAACACACTTATTAAAAAAATCATTTAATAGTCTCATAACTTATTGACATTTTCTAAATTATCCTTCTTTTAATGTAAAAACACAAAAGCACAATATTGTTGATTTATTCTCATTCTTCATTAATTTCAAGGACCATATTTACTACTATTTCTCTTCATTGATCACGTTATTCTCAATAGGGTGTGCATAGTTCTTAAACTAAACCAAATTGAATCATATATATGGTTTGGTTTTAAAAATTGTTTATATAAAACCAATTTATATTTTTAAAATTGGTTTATGTTTGGATCGGTTCGATTCAAAACCAGTTTCTACCAAAAACAAGTTTTTTATTTAAATTAGGTATAAAACCGATTTTTGTCAAAACCAGTTATATATAAAAAAAAGTGTGATTTACAAACTAAAGTTTTTACCATAAATTGATTTATCTTTGTGAAATAATTTCAATCAGTTCATATCAACTTCAAAACCGGTTTTTATTAAAAATTAATTTTCTGTATATTTATCTTTTTATTTGTATTCCTAACATTTTAATACAGTATAAAATTTAGAATATCTGATATCAGGAAAAATATTATTCCTATACTAATTTTATTCTAAAAAATATACAGTGGAACAAAAAATATTATTTCTATTGAAAAAAGAACAAAGATTTATCTATCTCACCTAAACAAAAAAAAAAATTTTATTCAACAAAAATAAATAGTAAGCAAAGTCAAAATGAAATAAATCAGATCTACAAAGAAAAACTAAAACATATATAAAAACTCTACTATCATTGTTGTTATTAGTTGTAGATATAGTCATTGTTGTTGCTGTTATCGTTTCTCTATAGTGAAAAGATCATACCAGATCTTATCCGATGTGCATTAAGAGGAAGGTGTGAGTGAAAGCTCTTTGAACAAAATAAGATGGTAAAAGATGAAATGGATCATGCGCATGAGTAAAAAGATAAAACACTGGTTGTGAAGAAGAAAATTAAAAAAGATACATAAGTACTTAGTGGGGGAAAAACTGATCTAAATGAGAGAAAATTAAGTTAACCATTTAAGAATTGATTCTTTATAATGGGTACTGGTTTTATTTTGGTTCAATGAAATGGTTTTGGGTCAATTTTTATGCAAAATGGTTTGGGCTTTTAAAATAGGTCCACTAGATTTTCTAAAATAATTTAGGAAAACTGATTTTTTTGCACACCCCTAATTCTCAATACAGATTATCCACTATCACCCATAAATTCCATTACTAATGTTACAATTTTCGTTACTATATCATTGATTCAATAAATACCTCAAAGTTACGTTTTCCTTTACTTTCTTCATATAGCATTAGCGTTAATTACATTGTTGTCAATTACATTTATTTACTCTTTTCATACATTATCACCGTAAAATAATTTGCCGCAAATTAATTTTAAGATTATATTAAAAAAATTATCCGCTAAGCAAGATGGGCCTATGCATATGCTACAAGCGCTACAACAGAGTTTCAAATTTTGAAAGATTGCAAATTTTAAAATGTTCAATTTTTTTATAAATATTAATAAAAATACAATAAATTAAAAAATACTATAATAAAAAACTAATACATACAAAAATTAAAATTAATCAAAATTCAAAATAATTATAATTAAATTTATTTATGATTAATACAAAACACTGCCAGCAATTAATTTCAATCCCTCTCTTTTTCTTTTTTTTTTTTTGTCAATTAAAACTTACAGACTTCTTTAAAGTTTTACAATGACTAAAGTTGAGCTAGTGAGTTTTTAATGTAATTTTATCAAACATGTCTTTCATTAATTATGAAGTTCATGACAATACAATATAATTGCTTCTGAAACAAATGCAAACATAACAGAAGATACAACAATTTCAAAAGTTCAACATGATCCAAATGATAAAGTAGTTGACAAGGAAGACGTTGAGACACTAAAAGAAGGCATTGCAATTTGATCACATTTTTTTTGCTTTTTTATTGTAATATGTTGTTGATGGTGATATTCAATATGTGTTCATATTGTTAATCATGAAAGGAGCTAAAAAAATTATTGTTTTTCGGTGAATAGAGTTGATTTTGTAACACTATTTTGGTTTCTGGTTGTTTGCTTGTCTAGTTGTTGCTGAGAGTTGTTATTGGAGTACATGTATTTACTGTATGTTTTTTTTACATGAACTTGCTTATTTATTGTATTTATCTTTATGCATGTGTTACAAACCATGGAGTATTATTTTTTTAATGTATATACTTTTTTTTTTAAATTATGCAGTGAAAAATATTGATCCACATGAGAGAGAGTCAATTCAGATAAAACGTTTATTACTAAGCAATATCCAACGAGATGCAACGCGGGATTCTTTCAAGGATGGTTTTATGTTATTATGTCTTTATACATGTCATTCATCGGATTTGGAAGCAAATACATGAAATCAACAATGTTTTCAATAAAAAGAAAACAAAAAATTATGGTCGAAAAAGAATTGAGATAGATATCAAAAAGGTGTATCATGTTATGTTGAATAAGTGAAGTACTTATAGAACTCTAGGGTGTGCCTTAAGTGATAATAAGAATAAATTGTTGAATTACAAAAAAGAAGGGATTTTGCATTGATATTCTAGCAGATTAAGACTGTATTTGAAGAAAAATAATATGAAATGACGTCTTAGATTTTGTCTACCCATGCGTGAGGAAAGGAGCATTCCTCGTGATCTAAAGCCCATGTATAATATTGTCTTTACCGTCCAAAAAGTACATGTGTGTGTGTGTTCCCCCTGCAAGGGCAGGGAGACCCAGAGGCCCTGGTACGTATATCACAAGTTAGGATGGTGAGAGCTAACTCGTGACGGCGAGTAACCCTTTACGGTGGTTTTTTAGGGACCAAGTCACGTGAGGTGAGAGACCCTGATGGTGGTCAGCGTTACTGAGAACAACTATAAGGGATGGAAATAGACATTCGCAAATATCAATTTGGGATAATCTTTAAGTTGTCTATTATAGGGATATCCTACACTCTTGATAGACCCCTAGGTCTTAAGAACTTCAAACACTCCACTACCCTTAATAGACTTGTCATTAACCATACAGAGAAGAAGAAATGCCCCTTTAAATCCATCCACTTGAAGTCAAAGGTTAGGATCCTTCACTACCTTCTCACCGGGATCATCTTTCCAAGGATCATAAACCAGAGTTATGTTATTAGGGAAGACTTAGTACCCTTGTGGATTTTGACCCAATAAATTCCAACTAATTATGTAAAAGGAATGTCCAACCACATTGTGAGATATTGGATCGAACTCTAGTTTTAGCATACCATTGAAGTTCGCTCACATGCTATTGTCGAAGACCTACATGCTGTAGTCGAATTATGTTCTAGTATGTAGGAGATCGAATTGGGCCTTGTTATGGATCCAATTGTTTAAGTTAGCTTGTACCTTAAGTTAGCTTGTAATAGGTAATTGTTAAAATGCCCATTAGTTTAGTATGTTAGGTTTATTATAAATAACATACTAGTCTCTTTTCCTAAGGTGTGACAAATCCTTATTAGGTTGAGAGAGGTTAATTGTTGGTATTCACTTGTAATATTTGAACTCTATTGATAAAGTGAATAGTAAATAGATTTAACCAATTCCCTATTCTTCTTCCTCTTTTCTCTTCCTTTGTGAACCCTGATAGGGTTTCGTTTGTTTGTTCAAGTATTTCCTTCTTTTCTACCCTTGTGGATTTCTTGGTGTTCAAGAAACTAAATATACTTTGTTATTCCGGTATCGTTTTTCACAACAAATTGGTGCGATGAGTGTGGAGAAGATGCCATCAACAAAGTATGAGATTGAAAAGTTCACCGGAGTGAACGATTTCGGTTTGTGGCGCTTGAAGATGAAAACCCTACTGGTTCAGCAGGGTTGTTTAGAAGCGTTGAAGGGAGAGACAACCATGGATGTTGCGTTAACAGTAAAAGAAAAGACGACCATTATAGAGAAAGCCCACATCGCAATATTGTTAAGCCTTGGTGATAAGGTTCTTCGACAGGTATCAAAGGAGACTACAGAATCGGGGTTATGGTTGAAACTTGAAAGTTTGTACATGACCAAATCTTTGGTGAATCGACTCTACCTGATGCAAGCTTTGTATTCATTCAAGATGAGTGAAGACAAAATTTTGGCTGAGCAGTTGGCTATGTTCAACAAACTGATTCTTGATCTTGAAAATATTGATGTGAAGATCGATGACGAAGATCAAGCAGTGTTACTGTTGTGTGCTTTGCCCAGAACATATGCTCACTTCAAAGAAACTCTCTTGTATGGAAGGGAGTCCCTGAGCTTTGAAAAAGTTCAATCAGCCCTGTATTCGAAGGACTTGAACGAACGAAAGGAGCATAAACCTTCGACGGTTGGTGAAGGTTTGGCTGTTAAGGGAAATTTTTTGCGAAAAGATGGTAAGTTCGACAAGAAGAAAGGTAAAAGTCAGCAGAAGTCTTATAGTGGTGAAGCATCTGGTATTCGATGTTGTCATTGTAAGAAGGAGGGTCACTGTAGGCTCCTAATTTCGACGCCTAAATTTCATTCAGGAGATAAAAGTTTAAAACTTTCCAGAGCATTTCGACAACGATTTGTTTCCTATAAAGAGGATCTGTCGAAAATGAGGGATAAGTTGGAATAGAAGAGCTAGAGATTTTTTCTAAGTGTTAGAACTATTTCGACATAATTCTATGAAGACCTCGTTTCGACGGATATTTTGAAATTTAAATGGAGGAGGGAATTTTGATTTGAAAGCAAGACGCGTGGAATGCATCTAAGAGGCGAAGGCATGCAGGATGCCATTTGTCGTCATTAGGAGAAATGGTCGTTATTGACGGTTATTTCAACTGTATATAAATAGGGAGTCGTAGTGCTAGATTTCCGTGTGTGTATTCAAGATTTGTACAAGTTACTCAAAAATACTCAAAGTACCCGTGTGAGAGAAAAGAGTTCACATTGAGAAAATGTACGTTTGGAAAAACACAAGTTTCATTCTTTACATTTCAATGAAGTTTTAAGTTATTTATTTGCAATTCATTCTACATTTCTGCAATTTCATTCCTGCACTTTTATTACGTTTTCGTTATTTCTTTTAAGAACCAAACTTTATCATTCCTGTCCAAACCACATCAATTTATGAAAAAACAATGATGAACATAACGAATAAAAGGTTTGATTTCTATACAAATTATCAAAACTCTTAAAGCACATTGTCCTAGAATTTGTATGGTCGATCCTGTAAGTAAACTAATTTTCACAAATTAGGAGACCAGCGATTGTTTGCAAATTTTCAAAATAAACAGTCACACAAGAAAGGTGTGCCTGAACGCCTGAAAGATCATGGAGGTAAAAATAATGGCAACGCAGCCATTGTTCAAGATGACTTCGACTCATCTCATGTCCTTGTAGTTTCAAGCGGCGACTCAAGAAAAAAGTGGATTATGGATTCAGGTTGCACTTGGCACATGACTTCAAATAGAGAATTATTCGAGGAGCTATATGATCAAGATGGTGGATCAGTGCTGCTGGGAAACAACAAAACTTGGAAAATTGCAGGTATTGGATCTGTGAGATTCAAGCTCCATGATGAGTCAATAAGGTTATTGACTGAAGTCAGGTATGTACTTGATTTTAAGAGAAATTTGGTTTCTCTTGGTGAATTCGACAGAAAGGGATATGTTTTTCAAGGAGAGAAAATTACCCTAAGATTCATGAAGGGGTCGAAGGAAGTCTTGAGAGGCGTGAAGAAACAAGGCTTGTATACCCTTGAGACTTAGGTTGTAAGCGGTTCGAAAAATATTGCATCCACGAAACCTGTGTCGAAGACAGAATTATGGCACATGAGATTGGGCTATGTCACCGAAAGAGGCATGGTCGAATTAGGGAAGCAGAACCTGCTAGGTGATGACAAAGTTGAAAAGTTAGAGTTTTATGAATCTTGTGTATTTGGTAAATCATGTAGGGCGAAGTTTAACAATGGCAACCAAAAAGCACATAGATCCCTGGATTACATTCATGCTGATTTTTGGGGGCCTGCAAGGAATCCTTCACACTCAGGTGCAAGGTATTTTCTATCCATCGTTGATGATTATTCCAGAAAGTTATGGGTATTCATTCAGAAGACGAAGGATGAAATTTTTTGAGAATTTCAAAAGTTGGAAGGTTCTGGTCGAAACTCAAACTGGCAGAAAGGTTAAGAGGTTGAGAACCGACAATGGCCTTGAGTTCTGCAACGAAGCGTTCGACAGTTACTATGTTGAGTCTGGGATGCAAGGTATAAGACTGTAGTAGGTACTCTTCAACAAAATGGCTTAGCTGAGAGATTCAATCGAACAATCCTTGAAAGGGTTAGATTCACGTTGGTTAGTGCTGGATTGAAGAAGGTGTTTTGCGTGGAGGCTATTTTGACAACAACTTATTTGATAAATAGATGTCCCTCGACTGCCTTAGGAATGAAGACACCTTAAGAAGTTTGGTCGGGACATCCACCTAGTCTCGACAGACTGAGAGTATTTGGCTATTTGGCCTATACTCATATTAGGCAAGACAAGTTCGAACCTAGAGCTCTGAAATGCTTGTTCATGGGATACCCTGAAGGAGTCAAAGCTTATAGGCTATGGTGCCTAGAGCCAGGTCACAAGAGATGTATCACCAGTCGAGATGTAGTTTTCAATGAAGCTGAGATGGCTTTCAAGAAAACTGATGATGATGACGAAGAGCTGGAACAGGGAGAGATTCCTGTTGAGGTAGAGCATGTTGATGCTGAATTGCATATCCTAGATGAAGTCGAAGAAGAAGCAGAAGATGTTGTCGAAGATGAGGAGACTGATAATGACTACCTCCTAGCAAGAGACAGGTCGAGGAGAGTCATCAAGCCACCTTAGAGACTTGGGTATGCAGATCTTATAGCTTATGCCTTAATATCTACAAGTGAGGTTCTCGACGAAGAACCTAGAGACTATAATGAAGTTATGATGAGTCGAAAGAAGACTAAATGGCTGAAGGCCATGGATGATGAGATGAAATCTCTTCATGATAACAACACATGGGAACTAATCAAGAAACCTGTTGGATCTAGGTTAGTCATCTACAAATGGATTTTCAAAGTTAAGGAAAGAATTAAAGGAGTGGCGTCGAAGAGATACAAGGAAAGAATGGTTGCTAAGGGGTTCACTCAGAAAAAAGGTGGCGAATTTAATGATGTGTTCTCTCCTGTTGTGAAGCACAGGTCCATTAGAATATTTCTTGCCATGGTGGCACAGTTTGACCTTGAACTGGAATAGATGGATGTAAAGACTGCGTTCTTGTATGGTGATCTAGATGAAACAATCCTGATGAGGCGACCTGAAGGGTATGTCGAAAAGGGGAAGGAAGATTATGTGTACAAACTGAAGAGATATTTATATGGATGGAAACAATCTCCTCGACATTGGAATAGGAGATTCGACAAGTTCATGGCACGCATAAGTTTCATTAGAAGTCAGTTCGACAACCGTGTTTACTCCAGATTTCGACCTGGTAATTCATTTGTTATTTTGTTGCTTTGTGTGGATGATATTCTAATAGCAAGCAACAATGTCGAAGATGTAATGAGGGTGAAGGCTGAACTCAATAAGGAGTTCGATATGAAGGATCTGGGAGCTGCGTCCAGGATTCTTAGGATTGACATCCGAAGAGATAGAAAGCAGTCGAAATTATGCTTATCTCAAGAGGCATACCTACGGAAGATTCTCGAAAAGTATGGTATGTCGAATTCAAAGCCTGTTGTGGCTCCGAAAAACCTTCAGTTCAAGCTGAGTATAGATTAGTGTCCCAGTACTAATGTCGAAAGAGCTTATATGAATAACTTTCCATATGCTAATATAGTGGATTCTTTGATGTATGTTATGGTTTGTACTAGACCTGACATATCATATGCAGTATGTCTTGTAAGCAGGTACATGGCGAATCCTGGAAAGGCTCACTGGAAAGCATTGAAGTGGATTTTAAGGTACATAAATGGGTCTCTGAATAGAGTCCTAATTTATGGTGGAGCCTTGGGTGAAGATAGTAAAGCAGCAATCGAAGGATATGTCGACTATGATTATGCAGGTTGTATGGATTCCAGAAAATCTATTTCTGGATATATATTCACTATGTTTGGGACAACAATCAGTTAGAAAGTAACACTTCAGAAGGTTGTTGCCTTATCAACCACTAAAGCGGAAAATATCGCCCTAACTGAAGCTGTAAAGGAAGCATTGTGGCTTAAAGGTTTTGCAATGGAGCTGAAATTTCAAGGTCCAGTTATCACTGTTAAATGTGATAGTCAAAGTGCAATACACTTGTCGAAGAATTCAACCTATCATGAGCGAACCAAGCACATTGATGTGAGGCTGCATTTCGTCAGGGGAAAATCGAGCGTGGAGAAGTCCAAGTGCTGAAGGTTTCAACAGATCATAATGTTGTAGATATGATCACTTAGACATTGCCCAGTTACAAGTTTTTCCACTGTATGCAGTTGATAAAGCTGCATGAAGAAAGCTAGTTTATTTCTTGAGGATATAGAGTTAGATCCAAGGTGGAGATTTGCGAGATATTGGATCGAACTCTAGTTTTAGCATGTCGTCAAAGTCTGCTCACATGCTGTTGTCGAAGACCTACATATTATAGTCGAATTGTGTTCTAGTATGTAGGAGATCGAATTGGGTCTTGTGTTATGGGTCCAATTGTTTAAGTTAGCTTGTACCCTAAGTTAGCTTGTAATGGGTAATTGTTAAAAAGCCAATTAGTTTAGTATGTTATGTTTATTATAAATAGCATACTAGTCTCTCTTCCTAAGGTGTGACAAATCCTTATTAGGTTGAGAGAGGTTAATTTTTGGTATTCACTTGTAATCTTTGAACCCTATTGAGAAAGTGAATAGTAAAACAGATTTAACTAATTCTCTATTCTTCTTCCTCTTTTCTCTTCCTTTGTGAACCCTAATACGGTTTCGTTTGTTTGTTCAAGTTTTTCCTTCTTTTCTACCCTTGTGGATTTCTTGGTGTTCAAGAAACCAAATATACTTTATTATTCCGGTATCGTTTTTCACAACACACATGATCCAGTGCAAAGAGATGTCATCGGTAGGACTCCCCTATGGACCAATTATCACAAGGCTCCTAACTACCTTCAACATTGACACCATAGAGGAAGTGAAAGACTCAACCAACCCTAAGATCACTTATACTGCTCTTAGGGAAATTAAAGTTCTCATCAAGCATGGAGAAATACATGAAGAATCGTCATTTAATGAAGAAGGAGAATAAGAACCGGAAAAGGAAGAAGATACCAAGATAGACAAGATGTTGAAAATTTATCAAAGTCTAGTTGAGGATATGAAGAAAAACATGGTAAGGGATTGTGATGCTTATAGCATCGAATGATCTACCCATGTGTGTTTAAATGTTTAGTTTATCAATTTGTTTCCTGTTTTCTGCACTATTTCAATTCCACAATTTCTTATTTTTGTACTTTAAATTCCAAATAATTTCTATTTATAAATAAAACTATGTTTTTCTTTTCCTAAATGTTTGATTGCCCATGTTTGCATAATTAAAGCTTTTGCAATGCATTTTTACCCACCTTTTTGATTTCGACAAAGGGGAAGAAGTATACTCTCAGGGGAAGTAAAGTATACTCTCTACTTAATTGAGGGGGAGTTTAATTACTCCAAATAACTTTTTGTTTCCTTTGCCACCTCCCTGGGAGATGCGTTGTCATTATCAAAAAGGGGGACAATGTGGAACCTTGTTTCGTAGGTTATCTCTAGGTGATATACCTTTAATGAAGACAACTACTTTTGATGATGAAAACTAGTATTCAATGATGTCAACTAGCCTTTGATAACAACAACTAAAGTCAAGCATAAAACAGTTAAAAATGAAAACCAAATTATTAGGGCTTAATGGACTTGACTCTCTAATGATGGCAACCAAATGGATTATAAATCAAGACTCATCTCAAAGAAAACTCAAACAAGTGTCTATAAGAATAAAGCATATGACAAGTCTTTAAGTATATGAAAGTCTGCCTCGGTACGTCTGAGTGAACATATTGTAAAAGAATAAGGACTTTTTCGTACAAGTGCATGACTAAATCACACGCACACATAAACGGTTTTCAAACTTATTTTTATCAAGAAAAAATTTCTAAAAATGTCTTGAAGTTGTGACATACAAGTTAGAAAATATTAGAAAAGATATGAGCAAGTTTTTGCTCTAGCCAATTGATTCGCACCTTATGGCAATCGATTGAATAAATTAAGAAATGTGCTCTAATAGATTAGGGTAGTGCCTTAATGACAGGTAACATCTAAATATATTTTCTTACCATTTTGATCTTATTAATCGATTAATTTAGGCTTACCAATCGATTGGGACATGGTGTCATACGATTATCACATCATTATTGACCTTAAAAATTTCTTTTTATGCCAACCTCTAACCTATAAATAGAGGTCCCTTCCCACATTTTTCAACATCTAGAAATGTGATTTCACTTCACACACTCTCTCTCTAAAAAATTATCTTTTGTTTACTTTCTCTCACTAAAATTTTAGCCATAGTACTTTTCGAGAAAGTCATTTTGCGAGTGGGGAAGATATAATTCTAGAAGGGTAGTTTTGTAAGTTCACTAAGGAAGTTTTGTTTTTACCTTGGTTGAACATTTTATCCATTTAGGGATTGTTTGTTTTCTATCGAACTAAACTCATAAAAAGTTTTGGTTTGGGATTTATGTGATCAAGTCTTCGTTTAGGTTTGAGATCATCCCGTGATAAAATCTCATAGGTTCTTAGTTAGCCCGCGATGAAACCAAGTTTCGATTAAAGCTCAAATTGGTATTAAAAGCTTGTTTTGGTTAGAGATCAGCCTAGTGGTGAAATCTCACATGTTATTAGTTAGTCTGATATAAAACAAAGTTTCAGTTTGTGAGCTCATCCCGGTGTTAAAAGCTCCCAAGGTTTGTTTCAAGTTTGAAGACTAACCGCTCCAAGATTCTTGCAGAAAGGAGCTTAACCACTTCGATCCATCGTTAGGAAGGAAGATTCATCTTTTATCTCCCGTGTTTGTTGTTTGGTTGGAAGTTAGCCATAAACTTCATTTATTTCTTGTATAAGGGTGTTCGAGAGTTTAACCTATTAAAAGCTCTTAAGTTTATTGGACACTCTCAAAGTCAAATTTTAGAGTTATGACTAAGTTGGTTTTGACTGATTCCAGGTGTTCCTCTCTTTCCCTTAAACTTTTTACATTTCTGCATTTTAATTTTTCACCGCTTAGTAAAAAATTTAAAATGTGTTAAACTCTAATTTTAATCCTAAAACATTTTCAAATTCAAGTTTTTTTAAAACACGTAATTCACTCCCTCTTGTATGCAAAGTTACCTGTCAAAAAGAAAATCACAAAATCGTTTAATATTATATTTGACATAAGGAAAAACATGACATAATTGGTTAAGGGCTTTATTAGGGGGATGACCTAAACAAAAATTCCACATATAAAAAAAAGTTAAATTTTAAACAGTAAAAGTATGAAAATCATATAACTTTAGGAAAAGGATTTTTAATAAAGGTCATTATGAAGGTTAAAGTCCAATCATCTTCGAACTTGCAACTTCTTGAATATGGTAAATAGATTCATGAAAAGTTATTTTGCAAGCAGAATCACAGATCATAAGACTAGGGGTGCTCAAATAAACCGGTTATTTAAATAATCTATATTTATATTTAAATCTGGTTATTAAAAACCGGTTAATTATTACTATGATTTTAACCAAATCCATATTTTGGATATATTTTTAATATGATTTTAATCAAATCCATAATTTGGACATCCATATCCAAAATAAAAACTAAATTAGTCAATTTTTTTATTAAAAACAAACTTTGAAATTTTTTTTCAAAAAAAAATTATTTTTTTTTTTTAAATAATTTTTTTTTTTTTTGAAAAAAAAATATCTTTTTTCAGAATTTTTTTTTTTCAAAAAATTATAATAAATTATTTTTTAAAATTAAAAAAATATATTTTTTCCAAAAAAATTTAAAAACTATTTTTTATTTTTGAACATAAATATTTTTTTAAAAAAATAATTTTAAAATAAAATTAAATCAAAACTAATTATAATTTGTTATGGATATAACGGTTAATAATTTGTTTATAACCATTTTACAAAAATGAAAACCAGTTATGACAATTGGTTTTAATAACCGGTTATAACACATAGATTATTTATGGTTATGGATTGGTTATGAAAATTAACCGTACATTAGCATTCCTACGTAAGACAAACAGAAACAATGTTCAATTTGAATGTTGGTAAATAGATAACACTATATAATTTAAAAAAATGTGAAAATAAAATGTTCTTGGAAAATTTGCCACGACAATTGATCCATTAGGTAAATAAACATTAATAAGATTGTTTTATAAAAAGAAGTAAAATGTTTCTTAGAATGGGTAACATTATTAGTTTCCCCACTATCAAGAATCCAAGGAACTTTTGCATAATCAATGTACATGTTTCATATGATGAATTTTGATGATTCACACAAGAATGGAGTGTGATAGGGGTGGACAACGGTCGGCGGCGGACGGTTCCGGGTAAAAAATTGCCCACCGTTCAAGACCGGCGAATTGAAAAAATCAACCCACTTCAGTCCGTTTAACATATCGGTTTTGGCGGATGGCGGTTTTTTCGGATAACGAGTTTGACGAGTGGTTTCATCCGGGTATATTGCTGAGCCCGATTGTGAAAATATCAAAATCACAAACTAAAAACACCAATCAAAAGAGAAGAAATCATACATAAAATGAGAAACAATACAAAATTAACTAAAGCCAAACAACACAATAACTTTCTTTAAAGATTTGTTAAATACTACTTTTCCTTTTGAAGCAAGATCTAGAATGCATAACATATTTTAAGAAGATTTTAACAGAAGTAAAAAATAGCTATTTGTGTTTCTTCTTGTAGTAACATAGTTGTCGTAAACTTGAACATAAACATATTAATGGGGTAAAAAAAATGGTGTGGTGGAAAAGGGCTCTTATGGAGATTGGCATTTAAAAAGGTGTTTTGATGTAAAATATTGTGTGGTGTCTTGAGAGAGAGAAAGGGGAGAGGAAAATAATAGTGAGTGAATTAAGAAGAAATTGAAAATAGAGCAATTAAGAAGGACGCGTGAATATACAGTGGTTTCTGAAAAAGTAATTTGTAAAGTAATTCTAATCACTAGAATTAGGATTTGAATATTGTGGTGTAGGATACTCATAGCTACCACACTATTAGGAATTAAAGATTGTGTTTCGGTCGGTGATGGGTTTCACCTGATCAATTTTTATCACCCGAGACTGGCCAATGTAATCCAATAAACTCGATTTTTGTACTCTTTTAATCTGACAACCATCCATACCCTACCATTTCAACAAATTTAGGATCGGACATAGCGGGTCCCGGACAGGTCCTGTGTCCTTGTCCACCCCTAGAGTGTGATAATATATGAAGTATTGACATTGTGAGCAGAATCAACAATTTATTTTGAATAATTGTTTAACAAGGAGAGAAGTTGGTTAAATTAATCATTTGTAGTAATCTGTCAAGACATTGGAAAGGTATGAAATTTATCTTCAAATACAATAGTGTTATTTATAGTTGATACTTGATTGTGCCTTAGGTTTGTATCAAGTTGAAAATCCGTGTTTGAAGTAGCAAGTTTCAACAATATGACCTAAATGTGTGTACAAGGTGCATTATTTTGGTGGATCACGACCATCAGAAGAATTAAGACCACAACCATCATTATTGTAGCCATGACCTAGAGTATGATTAACGCTATTAGAGGTATTGTAAATAATTTTAAAATTTTGAATTATAGTGTTGGCAGGAATAGATTCTTGTTGAAGAACCAAGGAAAAATACGTTGACTAAATGAAAAAGGTCAATGAGAAGAATTTGGGAATAAAAAGTATTGTAATTTTCACTTAATCCATTTAAGAAACAAATCACCAATGTAGAATCACGTTGTTGTTGATTGATGATCTTGAAAGCAATACAATTCCAAAGTGTTAGATAGGTGCAGAAAGGTAAAGGGTGCATGTCCTCAAGATCTTTCCAAATTTTTTTGATAGAATTCAAAATTTCATAGATTGATCTCTCACCTTGTTTTGAAGAATCAATTTCTTGCAAAATATTTGAGAATCATAAGTGATTATATTTGGTGAACCGTTCTTGTAAATCATCCCAAAGAACTCGTAGTATTTTCAATATATGTGACACTTTGAGCGGTTGAAGGTGTGAGAGTCTGGTTCGAAAAGGTGATAATTTCCCATTAATAAATTGCAATTTGTACTTGAAAAAAAAAGACTTCTTCATGTTGCGACACCATATATGGTAGTTGGTATACTTTAATGTTGGAGAGACCAAAACGAATCTTGAATTTTCTTTAGGATGAATGTTGTAAGGAGATCAATGAGATTAAGAGGGTTCTTTTTGTTGGAGTTGGTTGAAAATATACATGTTGAAGAAGTCACACATTGCTTAGTTTTGTGAATGAAGAGAGAGTTTGGGGCTATATATAGGATACAAGTTCTTTGAAGTCTCACATCGCTTAGTTTTGTGAAGGAATAGGGAATCCAAGGCTATATAGGATTCAAGTTCTTCATTCCAAGATGCACTAGTCAAAAGCACTTTAAGTTTGTATTTGACTTTATTTGTTCTCTTATACTCTTGTATTAGAGTGTTGTGAGATGTAGTTAAATATTTGTTTTGGATGGTATGGGTGTACTGGGGGCCTGGGTTATTGTTATATTTAAATCTCTTCTATCTCGTCGAGACAAAGATTTCAATCTTCTTATCTCCAGATAGAAGAAACTTAAATAAGGGCAGCTGTAATACCCTAATTTTTACCCCTAAGATCCCACATGTCATTTGCATCTCATACCACAAACAAGATCACACATTCGTCCCCTCTTTTGTAGGATTGTGCCTTGCAGGGATCTTTGAGTTTGTGTGTGTTTGTTAGTTGTTTTATTGCTTAATTTGTTTATGTTTACTAACCTTTAATCAAAATCCAAAAATAGGTTTGTTTTTGTCTTCACTAACTTTTTCAGGAAGGGAGTCAAGGATATCAAACAGTCCCTCAGCTTGAATGAATTTTATCTGAACAAAGTCAAAGTTGATCTGCAAACAATTCAAAATCATCTGATCAAGAGTTTCCAAGATTTAATTAATTTTTATTCAAGAGACTCCAAGGTTCATGTGTTTATTTTCATGCCTTCTTTGACAAACAAGAGAATCGAGCCAAGATCCAGCACAATATAGCAAGAATGGCATTTTTGAAGATTTTCAACTGTGCAATCGATTGCACTAATTGTCCAATCGATTGTACCCTGCATTTTTTGCCTAGATTTTGAAATTTTCAGCAATGCAGTCTATTCGCGCTACAGTGCAATCGACTGAACGAAGACAGAATTGGCTAAAATCAGCATTTTTCAAGTTTTGAAGCATTTGGCACCAATCTTGACCATTGATCACATGTGGAATATTCTAGATCACCTCATTTTAATTCCCCTACATCATTTTGATCATTCCCCACCATGTACCTCCACTAATCACCACTTTTTTGTGATTTCCCTCCAAATTTGAATTCCAATCCTAATTTCAAACCACCAAATTTTCCAAGCCTAAATTCTATAAATAGAGGCTTCATTTCATTCATTTCACAAGCTTTTGATAGCCAACAAACCTCTTGCAATTTCTCTCCTCAACCACCAAAATTCACCCAAAGCTAACTTTTCTTCCTTTGAAAGTTAACAATAATTCACATTGAATCTTGTTCAACTTTGAGCTAAACCTTCATCCATTCTTGTTTTTGTTCATCAATTATAGTAGATCAAGGCTTTGGAGTGTAGATCTTGGATTAATTTGAAGCAATTTTCATATTTGGAGTGGTAATCTCATTTTCCACCATTGTTGTTCTTGATTCATCTTCCACAATGTGATCCTTTAATAATTCTTGTTGCTTGATCTTTGGATCTTGCAATTTGTGATACATTTGTGTTATTTGCTGTTGTTTTACATGAATTTTCCTGCTAATTTTCATCCATGGCCATGAGGTGTTTGAAGAAATGATTGGATCATGGATGTTGAATTTTTCAAAAATTTTAGTGTTGTCTGTCAGTGTGCAATCGATTTGCGTTTCTGTCACATCGATTGCACAGTGTATGTTTTGCCTAAGAATTACTAATTTTTCTGCTGTGCAATAGATTCGCACACTGGTGCAATCGATTGCACAGAGACAGAATGGTGTTTTTCACCTATTTTTGGGACTGTTTTGGTTGTTTCTTCAATCCTAACCCCTTCCCTTTGTTCTTAGCTTTAGATCACATAATTGTCTGGTTTAATTTGGCTTTCTCTTCATCTATTTCTCTTTTCTTTTGATCGCTGAAAGTCTTATGGATCATGGAATTCCTTTGTTGAATTTTGATCAAGACTAGATCGCTACCTTATTTTCTTTTCGTGCGGTATTGCTTTCGGATGACGATTTACATATCGTTCATCTAGCATGCATTAGCACAAAGAGCTATTGACCGGCCTCATTGTAGGGTAATTACTCCGTAAATTACTCGGTGATTGCTTAACATAGCGCAACATTTGTCCCTCTTTATCCAATTCGGAATTCGAACTTTCGCGGTCCGGACCTTGATTGTTCGCGTCAACCCAATGTTGGTTAATCTTTTGTATTAGGTTCAAAATCTTTGAAGCTTGTTGCTGTAGAGGCTTTGATTCTATCAATCTTCTAAGAAGTCTTCATCAACCTTGACCTAAGTACATTGTTTAATCACTATAGTTCAAAACGCGAAACGGAATAATCGGTGAAGGCTTATGGCACTAGAGCCTTGTGCTACTAACCACTAACTTCTAACTTTACATTTCCTTCTCGCTCCCTATCTCTCTTTATTTTTATTGCTCATTATCATATTCATGTTTATGTTTATGTCATTTTTCTTTTGTCCACTTGGGCCATATTATCTTGTGCTTTTATTTTCCTTTTGTCCATTTTGGACTCTTAAAATATTAATTAAGGATTAAACCACTAAAAGACTTGTGCTCTTAATTGTTGGACTATGGCCACTATCCCTTGCTTTGGAGGACCTATACTCTTGATTATGGACTTATGGACTTAGAATTAGGATCCTAACCTATGCTTGGAGTTTGTGATGGGAAACCTTGGAGTTTGGTACTTGGAGTCCTCTTTTGAAGACTTATTTTGAATTAATACCAAATCAAAAGGGAAAAAATTCTTATGCTATGGAGCTTGTCCATGTGGTTAGATCTTTCTTACTCTAGCTTTTACTTTATGCACTAGGATAGTCACTTCTTCTCCACCCCTTCTTCAATTTTCAAAATCTCCTCTCTTTTTCAAAACTTTTTTTGTTTTCAAACTCAAAACGACTTTCATAATAAAACCTTGAGTTTGGTCAAGTGATTTTTAAACTTCATTTTCTTTAATAAACGTCAATCAATATTAATCATATTTTGACCATTTCAAAAAGACATAAAAAATACAAAACTCATCAAACTCTTTTTGTGCTTTATGCACCTTTTCCTTTTAAACTTTTTCATAAGTTTAGACATTATTCATCTCTTTAAACGGAATTATTCGCTTGGAAATGACGATTTGTCTTTACATTTAAAATTAATCATAACCAACAAATTTTTGTTCTTTGTACCACGAACTACGAGGTTTTGATCCTACATTGCACTTCGTGGGTACGTAGGCATGAGACGATAAGTCTCTCCAAACACAAAAATCTTAAAAAATATTTCTCTTCTCATCTCCTCAATCCCTTTTCAAGCAAACCATTTTCAGACCAAAAAGCGATAGATATTTCAAAGGGCTCCTATAGAGTACTATAAACGTTTTGGGTGCTAACACCTTCCCATTGCGTAACCAACCCCCTTACCCATTTCTCTTTGTCTTTTTTAGCTTTTGCTTTTTTAGACTTCTTAGGATTTATTCACTCTTATTTCCTTTTCCTTTGTGGAATAAATAAAAGTGCGGTGGCGACTTTGTTTTCCTTGAGTTGAGTTAATCAATAGCTTACACTCATGATTTTTACCGCTACATAAAAGTGGCGACTTTGCTGGGGATCTCATCCCTTGAAGGGTTTAGCCTACTTTGATTTATTTATTGTTTTTTGTCTGATTTGTTTTTTTATTGTTTGTTCTATCAGGGTGCTTGGTGATCTGTGTTGTGAGATAAGCCCAATACCCAGGCTTGAGTATACACCTAGGACTAGGGTGGAAAGTAGTACGACTTGTGTGGCATTTGGCCAGACTTAGTATACACGAAAATTCCACATCCAGATGAGGTTTTCTTTGATAATTTTATATCCTGCGCATTAGTGCAGACGATAGAATGTAACCTAGAGAGCTGTCGACTTTGGCGACCATCCCCGAGGACTCAGTTGAGGCACTCCTCCCAAGAGGCAATAATGGCAGACCAGAAATGGCAAACCCATTATGCTTCTTGATCCGAAGACCCAAAGCTGAGGACTTTAGAACCCTTAACCCATCTTGGCCTTATTAGGACGTGGTGCGGTGGCTATTCAGGTGCAGACTTGAATCGGTTGTTACGTGATACCACACTCAGACGAGACTCTCTTGAGAATATTATTGACTACCAAGAAAGTTGGGAAATCGATAATATCCAAAAGATGGGTTGTAGACTCTGGGAACTTCTTTAGAACCTTGTTCGGCAGGTGTTACACCCTTAGTACATACCTTTGTGGGTTGGTTCTTAACCTTGACTCTATACTCGTGACTCGGAACCTTGAACCCGTGTGTTTTGTGTGATTTTGTTTGTGGTTGCTGCATACATGCACTCATGCATTCATGGACATTCTGTTTCAGTCAATTTTCAAGGATTTTAGAGATTTTCCTTTTGCAAACATCACAGATAATATTCAATAAAATGAGATGTTTATCAATATTTCAAAAAAGTGTTACTACGATGCTTGCAATTGCTTTATATTTTAAAGATCCTTGAAAGTTGAATGAAACATTTGCATTTTTGCATTAGCATTTGCATCATCTTGCATTGTTTCTTGTCTTTTCCAGGTGTCTTATTGTTTCCCCTTGGTCTTCATTCAGCCAAGCTGTCGCACCAGTTTAATACTCGGGCTAATCAGAGAAAGAAGAGGATTTAGCTGATTTTCTGGCATTCATACCAAGTTTGAGGTAGTTACTAAAGAAATATGGAGAGAACAAAAGATGATGATCTCATGTCAGGCTTTACAGTGATGACCAATCCGATGTATGATTCTCCTCCGGACGACGATGTTCCACAAGTGGATGTGCCTACTCGATCCCGACCTGTGCAAAATGATCTGGTTGGTCAAGTTGTTGAAAAAGATTCTCGATTTTCGAGGTATATGCCAAAACCTCAGAATGTCCACCCTGTGACAGAGATGATTGATCTTAAAGTTGTGGAGATGAAAGAAAGACTTCGTGATCTCAGTGAGGAATTGAAAATGTTGACAAGACCCAACGCATCTAGTTTTAAGGCTCATGACTTGTGCCTGGTTCAGGATGTGGTTATTCCTCCAAAGTTCAAAATTCCTGTCTTTGAAATATACAAGGGTGTTAGCTGTCCAAGGTACCATTTGACGATGTTAGTTTTAAGGCTCATGACTTGTGCCTGGTTCAGGATGTGGTTATTCCTCCAAAGTTTAAAATGCCTGTCTTTGAAATATACAAGGGTGTTAGCTGTCCAAGGTACCATTTGACGATGTTCTGTCGAAAGATGGCCGCTCATGTCAACAACGATAAGTTGATGATTCACTTCTTTCAAGAAAGTTTATATGGGGGATCCTTGATGTGGTATATGAAGCTAGAAAGGAACCATATTCAGTCTTGGGAAGACCTAGCTGACGCTTTTGTGAAACAGTACAATTACAATTTGGACATGGCTCCAAACAGTGATCAATTGATGTGTATGAGTCAGAAGGACAGTGAATCCTTCAGAGAGTATGCACAAAGGTGGAAAGAGTTAGCAGCCCAAGTTCATCCACCACTCTTAGAGAAGGAATTGTCCAAAATGTTTCTAAGAACGCTGTCAGACTCTTATTATGTCAGGATGGTAGGCGTTGTACCTCTAGATTTTTCCAAATTTGTGGAAGTCGGAATAAACATCGAGAACGCATTCAAAAGTGGAAGAATCCAAGATAGTTTGGATGACCGAGCTAGTGGAGATTCCCAAGTGGAAGAAAATGTTGAAGTTGATGCGATTCAAGATTCTCCTCAGTGCCAAAATCAAAAAGACCTCTGAATAATCCAAAAGGAGAGACGCGTCAGTTTCATTCAATTCCAATGACTTACAGTCAATTATGGTCTTACTTTGCCCAAAACTCGGTAATGACACCCAGAAAGACCAAAGCCATGAAATCTCGTCCTCCTTGGTACAACCCAAATACCAGTTGTGAATTTCATGATGGCGTAATGGGGCATCTAATTGAGGAGTGCAAGGTTTTTTAGGAAAAGGTTCAAGAGATGATCGACGATGATGTGTTGACCTTTAAGGGAGTAAGCCCATTTGTGAATGGAACGCCTTTATGCTGATGTTAGTAGAGTGATCCGCAACAATCGTGCACTTGCTTCTGTGTCTCCCAAGAAAGTTGATGATGTTCTTTCAAGCTCAGATTGAGACAATCTCCTCAGATCTTTAGTTTATTACTGCAATTTTGTTTGTAATCTTTTATGTTTGTTAATGCTTTGTATGCATATAGAAACTTGTTTGTTTTGAATATTAATCATAATGCAATGAGTATGTTTATCTTGAAGTGATTCATTTGCATTCGCTCGTAATTTGTTTTCTGCATTTGCAATACCAACTTCTTGTTTAAACTCTTGGAGGGAGGATGATGAAGTGAAAACGCAAAATTTCTGGTTGTGTGCTTTTGAATAAGACCCTGCTGATGATGTAAGGCATTGTTTCAAATTCCCAAACACCGGAGATATAAGGAAGATAATCCCTTGTTAACCCCTTTGATCCGTGAAGTAGGAGTTTTTCACCCTCACATTTAACCTTAGGACAGGGTAGTCTTCAGTTAATTTGACTAAGTGTCCAAATTTCAAAAGGGAGTGTGCGTCTAAGGAAACCACAATGGTTATTCCTCATCTATGAAGGAAAAAGGCAGTCATAACCCTTTCAAATAAGCCAATGTCACGTGATTTGTTCAAAAAAAAAAAGAAAAAAAAATCGAAAGAAAAAAATTTTTAGTGTTGTCTGTCAGTGTGCAATCGATTTGCATTTCTGTCCAATCGATTGCACAGTGTATTTTTTGCCTAAGAATTGCTGATTTTTTTGTTGTGCAATAGATTCGCACACTGGTGCAATCGATTGCACAGAGACAGAATGGTGTTTTTCACCTATTTTTGGGACTGCTTTGGTTGTTTCTTCAATCCTAACCCCTTCCCTTTGTTCTTAGCCCTAGATCACATAATTGTGTGGTTTAATTTGGCTTTCTCTTCATCTATTTCTCTTTTCTTTTGATCGCTGAAAGTCTTATGGATCATGGAATTCCTTTGTTGAATTTTGATCAAGACTAGATCGCTACCTTATTTTCTTTTCGTGCGGTATTGCTTTCGAATGACGATTTACGTATCGTTCATCTAGCATGTATTAGCACAAAGAGCTATTGATCGACCTCATTGTAGGATAATTACTTGGTAAATTACTCGACGATTGCTTAATATAGCACAACATTTGTCCCTTTTTATCCAATTCGGAGTTCGAACTTTCGTGGTCTGGACCTTGATTGGTCGCGTCAACCCAATGTTGGTTAATCTTTTGTATTAGGTTCAAAATCTTTGAAGCTTGTTGTTGTAGAGGCTTTGATTCTATCAATCTTCTAACAAGTATTCATCAACCTTGACCTAAGTACATTGTTTAATCACTATAGTTCAAAACGCGAAACGGAATAATCGGTGAAGGCTTATGGCACTAGAGTCTTGTGCTACTAACCACTAACTTCTAACTTTACATTTCCTTCTTGCTCCCTATCTCTCTTTATTTTTATTGCTCATTATCATATTCATGTTTATGTTTATGTCATTTTTCTTTTGTCCACTTGGGCCATATTATCTTGTGCTTTTATTTTCCTTTTGTCCATTTTGGACTCTTAAAATATTAATAAAGGATTAAACCACTAAAAGACTTGTGCTCTTAATTGTTGGACTATGGCCATTATCCCTTGCTTTGGAGGACCTATACTCTTGATTATGGACTTATGGACTTAGAATTAGGATCCTAACCTATGCTTGGAGTTTGTGATGGGAAACCTTGGATTTTGGATACTTGGAGTCATCTTTTGAAGACTTATTTTGAATTAAGACCAAATCAAAAGGGAAAAAATGATAATGTTATGAAGCTTGTCCATGTGGTTAGATCTTTCTTACTCTAGCTTTTACTTTATGCACTAGGATAGTCACTTCTTCTCCACCCCTTCTTCAATTTTCAAAATCTCCTCTCTTTTTCAAAACCTTCTTGTTTTCAAACTCAAAACCACTTTCATAATAAAACCTTGACTTTAGACAAGTGATTTTTAAACTTCATTTTCTTTAATAAATGTCAATCAATATTAATCATATTTTGACCATTTCAAAAAGAAATAAAAAATACAAAATTCAACAAACATTTTTTGTGCTTTGTGCACCTTTTCCTTTTAAACTTTTTCATAAGTTTATACATGATTCATCTCTTTAAGCGGAATTATTCGCTTGGAAATGACGATTTGTCTTTACATTTAAAATCAATCATAACAAACAAATTTTTGTTCTTTGTACCACGAACTACGAGGTTTTGATCCTACATTGCACTTCGTGGGTACGTAGGCATGAGACGATAAGTCTCTCCAAACACAAAAATCTTAAAAAATATTTCTCTTCTCATCTCCTCAATCTCTTTTCAAGCAAACCATTTTCAGACCAAAAAGCGATAGATATTTCAAAGGGCTCCTATAGAGTACTATAGACGTTTTGGGTGCTAACACCTTCCCATTGTGTAACCAACCCCCCTTACCCATTTCTCTTTGTCTTTTTTAGCTTTTGCTTTTTTAGACTTCTTAGGATTTATTCTCTCTTTTTTCCTTTTCCTGTGTGGAATAAATAAAAGTGCGGTGGCGACTCTGTTTTCCTTGAGTTGAGTTAATCAATAGCTTACACTCATAATTTTTACCGCTACAGCAATGAAAAATTCCACTGTGCAGTTTGGGCTAGAGAAAATTGATGGAATAAATTTTTGACTTGTGGAAAGTTTAAGTCAAAGATGTGTTGATACAATCAAGATTACACAAGATGCAAGATTATGTCGGTGGTTGAAGAGCTTCCTGCCAACAAGGAAGTTACACAATAATGTTTCAACCTTGTTTTCAACATGTGAAAATTCTTGAAGTAGTTTAACTTCAATTGAAGTATACTCTTCTTTAGGTGGAGTGTGATAGTTTTTTAAAACAATGATTGTCGGGGAAGACAATGTGAAATTCTTGGAGTCGTTTAGCTTCGAGTGAAACTTATTCTTCATGGTAAAATATATGATTGTCGGTGATGACAATGTGAAATTCTTGAAGTGGTTTATCTTCAAGTGAAATATATTTTTCATGAGAGAGTGTGGTAGTTTTTAAAACTATGGTTGTCGGTGAAAACAATGTGAAAAATCTTGGAGTGATGTAGCTTCAAGTGACTATACTTTTTATGGTGAAGTATTATTATCGGCGAAGACGATGAAAATTTATGTATTATTTTCAATCAAGGAGGAGATTGTTGGGGTTGGTTGATAATATACGTGTTAATACACTTTTATAGTGGAGTATGATTGTCGGTGAAGACAATGAACGCTTATGTATTATTTTCAATCAAGGTGGAGATTGTTGGGGTTAGTTGAAAATATACATATTGAAGAAGTCTCATATTGCTTAGTTTTGTGTATAAAGAGAGAGTCCAAGGCTATATATATATATATATATATATATATATATATATATATATATATATATGATCACAAATGATACCTTTCAACAAATAAAGTTTGAGAAACGGAGGTCTTGGGTGAACAATGAAAACGGTTAGAACAAAGAGAGAAAGAAGAAAGGATAAAGAAGAAAGAAGAATAAGGATTAGGGCAAATTGTTTACTATTCACTTTCTCATAAGGGTTTACAAATGATTACAAATGAATATCACAATTGGCCCCACTCAACAACCTGAGTGATCTAGCCTATTTATAGGCTAACTAGCTAACTTACATTACAAGCTAACTAAAACAATTGGATCCTTAACACATGGCCCAATTCGACATAATAAGTCAACAATATATTTCGACATTACATACTAGAACTAGATTCGACTACAGTATGTAACCCTTAGACATCAACATGTGACCCAGCTTCGACTTCATGCTTGTCTCCTGTCGAAACACATGAAATCTATTCCCTCAACAGAGGTAGAGTTCGACCCAAAATCTCACAAATCTCCACCTTGGATCTAACTCTACAAACAACAGGGAATAAACTAACCCTCATCATGCAACTTTATCAACTGTATACAGTGGAAAAACTTACAACTTGGTAACGTCTTAGTGATCATATCAGCAACATTGTCATCAACCGAAATCTTCAGCACCTGGACTTCACCACACTCGATTATCTCTCTGAAGAAGTGCAGCCTTACATCGATGTGCTTTGTTCGCTCATAATAGGTTGAATTCTTCGACAGGTGTGTTGCACTTTGATTTCACATTTAACAGTGATACTTCGACCTTGAAGTTTTAGCTCCTTTGCAAAACCTTCAACCCATAATGCTTCTTTCACAGCTTCAGTGAGGGCAATATATTCTGCTTCAGTGGTTGATAAGGCAATAAACTTTTGAAGCGTTGCTTTCCAACTGATTGTTGTACCGAACATAGTGAACACATATCCAGAAATAGACTTTCTGGAGTCCATACAACCTGCATAATCAGAGTCGACAAACCCTTCGATTTCGACTTTACTATCATCGCCACAGGCTCCACCACAAATCAGGACTCTTTTCAAAGACCCATTTATGTACTTGAGAATCCACTTCAAAGCTTGCCAGTGCGCCTTTCCAGGATTGGCCATATATTCTCTTACAAGGCCCACACGATACGCTATGTCTGACCTCGTACAGACTACAACATACATCAACGAAACTACCACACTAGCATATGGGATGCTACTCATATAGATTCTTTCAGCTTCAGTACTCAGAATTTGAGTAGTACTAAGCTTAAATTGAGGATTTGTCGGAGTCACAACAGGCTTTGAATTCGACATAGCAAACTTGTCGGGAAGCTTCCGTAGGTATGTTTCTTGAGATAAGCACAACTTTGACTGTTTTCTATCTCTCCAGATGTCAATCCCAAGAATCCTGGTGGCAGCTCCCAGATCCTTAATTTTGAACTCCTTACTGAGTTCAACCTTCACCTCCTTTACATCCTCGACACTGTTGCTAGCTATGAGGATATCATCCACATAAAGCAACAAAATAACAAGTGAGTTTCCAGGTCAAAATATGAAGTAAACACAGTGGTCGAACTGGCTCTTAGTGAAACCAATGAGTGCCATGAACTTGTCGAATCTCATGTTCCACTGTTGAGGAGATTGTTTCAGGCCATACAAAGACCTATTCAGCTTGCACACATAATCTTCAAATACATTCTTGTTTGGAGTCATATGCCAAGCACATGCAGAATCCATAATCCACTCTTTGCAAGAGTTGTTCCTCGACACCACAAGAACATCAGATGATTCATAATCATCTTGCACAATAGCTGCATTGACATTGTCCTTACCTCCATGATTATTCAAGCGCTTAAGACACATCTTTCTTGTGTGAGCCTCCTTCTTACAATGATAACACTTAATCCCAGAAATATCACCACCATAAGACTTCTGCTGAGTTTTACCTTTCTTCTTTTCAAACCTACCATCTTTCTTCAAGGATTTCCCCTTTACAGACAACCCTTCGTCAACTGATGATGATGGTTTCTGCTCCTTTCTTTCGTTCAAATCCTTCTAATACAAGGCTGCTTGAACTTCTTCAAAGGCCAGAGACTCTCTTCCATACAAGAGGGTTTCTTTGAAGTGAGCATGGGATTTAGGTAAAGAACACAATAATAACAATGCTTGATCTTCATCATTGATGGTAACATCAATATTTTCAAGATCAAGAATCAGCTTGTTGAACACATCCAGCTACTTCGTCAACGCTTTATCTTCAGTCATCTTGAATGAATACAAAGCTTGCTTCAAGTACAAACGATTCACCAAGGATTTTGAAATATATAATCCTTCGAGTTTCAGCCAAACACCAGTTGTCGTCGTCTCCTTCGAAACCTGCCTGAGAACCTTATTACCAAGACTTGGAACAATTACATTGTGGGCTTTCTCGATCATCGTTGTCTTTTCCTTCTCCATCAATGCAGCATCCATGGCATTTCCTCCCTTTAACGCTTCTAGGAAACCCTGTTGAACAAGAAGGGCTCGCATCTTCAGACGCGATAAACCGAAATTATTAACTCTAATGAACTTCTCAATTTTAAACTTTGTTGACAACATCTTTTCCACGCTCACCGCACCGGTTTGTTATGATCACAAACGATACCTTTCAACAAATAAAGATTGAGAAACGGAGTTCTTGGGCGAACAATGAAAACGGTTAGAACAAAGAGACAAAGAAGAAAGGATAAATAAGAGAGAAGAAGAAGGATTAGGGCAAATTGTTTACTATTCACTTTCTCACAAGGGTTTACAAATGATTACAAATAAATATCACAATTGGCCTCACTCAACAACCTGAGTGATCTAGCATATTTATAGGCTAACTAGCTAACTTACATTACAAGCTAACTAAAACAATTGGATCCTTAACACAAGGCCTAATTCGACATAATAAGTCAACAATATTTTTGACATTACATACTAGAACTAGCTTCGACTACAGTATGTAACCCTTCGACATTAGCATGTGACCCAGCTTCGACTTCATGCTTGTCTCCTGCCGAAACACATGAAAGTTATTCCCTCGACAGAGTTAGAGTTCGACCCACAATCACACACACACACACACACACACACACACATATATATTTATATATATATATATATATATGTGTGTGTGTGTGTGTGTGTGTGTGCGTGGGTGTGTGTGTGTGTGTGTGTGTGTGTGTGTTCTTTGAAGCCCTAAATCGCTTAGTTTTATGAAAGAATAAGAAGTTCAATGTTATATATAACATTCAAGTTCTTCATTCCAAAATACATCAGTTAAAAGCACTTTAAGTTTGTATTTGAATTTATTTGTTCTATTATACTTTTGTATGAGAGAATTGTGAGATGTTGTTAAATATTTGTTTTAGAGGGTGTGGATGTACTAAGGGTCTGAGTTAGTTAAGGGTATATTTTGTGTCGTAACAATTTTTACATAATGTTATTTTCTGGTTGTCATTTGATAATGGTCGTGATTTTTTCTCTAGTTTTAGAGTTTCCACGTTATATTCTTGTATTGTGACTGTGTTTCTCTTTTTTCTATATGCTTTGTTTTTTTTTTCAACACTTTTGTATGTTGAATTGGTGAATCATTTTTGAATTTAAAGAAGATGAAGGAAAAGCAAGACGTGTGACTTTGTTTACAATATCACTAATATCGTATCAAAGAAATACTTAATGATAAAAATAATAAAGAGATTAATTATTATGCATTGTCAATGTAAAGAGTTTTACAATGTCAATTTATCACTATTATTTGTTTGTATTACTTTATAGTTGATTAAAATAAAAGTTAAACTCTTCCTAACATTCAAGTTTATGATTAACTGATTTGTATAAAATCTTTTTATTCTATCAATTTATTTCAATTAAATTCAATAATTAATTTATATAAATATGTATACAACTTAATAAAAGGTTGTCATCAGCCAGCTGAATATTAAGAAACAACGGCTATTATAATAAGAAGCTTAACTAAAACACTAAAAAAATATTAGAAGACAACAAATTAATAACTAATTACTCCTAACAAGTTTTTCCACTAGATCTTTGCTTTTTCAATTCAATTCCAGCACCTAGATTCCAAATTCAAGGGCTAGACCTCATTTTTTTTGTTGTTCTTTATATTGTTTTGTTTTTTTATTTTAAATTATCTAAAAAGTTGTTCATAATATGATATAGAAATCAATTAATTAGTTAGAATTTATGATAAATTTGATATTTTATTAATATTTTACTAAGCTTATATGTACAGCGTGTCATATAAACAATTTTAATCTTTGAAATAATATAATATTAAATAGAATATAAATTTTATCATCAAGGTTATAAATTTACTTTTTATCTATCATGGTCATATAAAGTCAGTGGCAGAGGAAAATTTTGAAGGATTCAAAAATTATAGTATATATATATAGGATCTATTTGGTAAAGTTAATTGAAAGCTGATAAGGAAACGGATAGTTGATAATAGCTCATGACTAATAGTTGATAGTTGATGATTTATAGCTGATAAGTTAATGTAAGTGTTTGATAAATTAACAGTTATACTAACTGATAAATACAAAATGACAAAAAATGAGATTTATAATTAAAAAAATTAATAGTCTTATTTATTAAATTAATTTTTATTCAATAAAAATAAACGTATTAATAATCAAATTCAAAACATCTTAAATATAAATATAAAATTAAACATAATACAAAAATATATTAAACACTTATATATAAATTTTATAATAAAATTTAAATATCTAAAATAATAATATTATAATTTGATCTTATATTTGAATAAAGTGTACTACCTTCTCTTTTTTCTATCAAAATCCAAGATATGCCTACTAATAAATAAATATATTTAATTATTCATTATCATATTTATAAAAATAATACATTAATAATAAAAGCTCAAGTAATAAATAATTAAAATAATAATTTAAAAGTAATAAAAAAATTTATTATAATCAATCAAAATATTTCATTAATAACAAAATGAAAAATGGATTGCATCGTGAATTTGTTCAGTAAAAATAATAACTAACATTTTTTATTTTCTCAACTAAAACTAAATTATTTTAATTTAAATCATTATAATATACAAGATAAAAACGAGTTTTTTATAAAATAGCGAAAACACAAATGAAAGAAAAAGTCACAAGCTAAAAGTTATGAACTCAAAAACTATTTCAAATAGCTTTTGGAGAAAAAAGCTAAAAGCTACTGAAAAAACTATAAATTAAAAGTTAAAAAATTGTTATCAAACAGAGTTTTTTTTATTAATGTGAATTAAAAAACTAAAAGTTCTTTTTTATGTCTTACCAAACAAACTTATAAATTGTTTTTTGTTAGTTAATTTATTGCTAACAAGATTTTTTTTAAAAAGATAACATAAAATTGGTGAATTATTTCGAAATAATACTATAAAATTGGTGAAATCAAGATTCCAAGTTGTAGTCGAGAGCAACAAGCTCTATTTGATCGGTTACAAATTTTTGAAAGTCCAATTTTTTTTTCATTAGTATTAATAGATATAAAAAAATATATTATAATAAAATCTCAATATACCAAAAAAATAAAAATTCAGTATATAAAAAATTAAAATTGATCAAAAATCAAAATAACTATAATTAAATTTATTTTTCTATTTATATTTTTAATGTATCTTTTTTAATTATTATAATTTTTTTTTAAAATTAAAATGGAGTCTCTGAATTGATTGAACGACCCGTCTTTGTTTACTTGGACACATGAAGTTTCGGCCCCATATAAATCCTCCGCCATGAAACTTAATAGTTAACTTTACAAATAATTGACATATTTCAGTTTATGCTATTGGCTTAGCCACTTTGTCACCAAGATTAACTTTGCAAAATGTACTTTACGGTCTTTATTTCCACATTAATCTCATTTATTTTAGTTCAATTTTTCCAAATTTCTTTCTACTCCTTACCGTTCACTGATGATACTCTTGAATAAGTACAAAATGCTTGTGTTGCGAGACTTCTCATGATATCTAAACAAACGTTATGTAATGAATGCACTTCTATTTATTGCAGTTATATTCATATCTGCTGTGACATAGGTATGGCACAGTAAGCCACATTATATGTAAGTAAGTAAGCATGCGTGCTTTCTACAGAATTTGGTATATCTTGACTTGTTTTCTGGTTTTTTGCATGTTCCTTTACGTCACTGTTCTGGTACATGCACAACTTTAATGACATACTTATGCTACACAGTAGTAGTAATACTTTCTCTGTATTTAGATATTACCCCACACGCCACACATTAGCAAATTGTTTGTTTTCCTACCACTGTATGAAAAGACAATGGTTATGTCAGTCACAGACAGAAAACGCATTTTTAGTGTAAATTTAATTCAGTTTTCATCTTCCAAGGAAAGTATCACCAAACATTTTTGAACATTTGTGCCAAATATAGCAATGACCCTAACTAGTAGTAACTTGAAAGTTGAACTAAGAAGCAAAAGAAAGAAGAAAAATACTACTCAACTATTCTGGCATGTAAAATACTGGTATGATGCTGAGGGATTATCAGTAATCCACTGCACAAACATGTTCTTCTATGATCCATATGGAGCAGTATTGAAATACATGTATGAACATCGATATCTATTCAATAACATAAAGGATAAAAACATAAACATAAACAATTTCGTAAACTCAATTTTCAGTAAAATTTCACCCTTGCTATATACGAATACAGAGAAACTCAAACCAAACAACAGCAGAAAAGAAAACAAAAGCTCAAAGCTCATCCACAATATCGAATAAACCTTCGGTGATCAGCACAGCCATGATTTATAAACATCCATGATTCGGCCTTAAAAATATATATGCTTCCACCAAATAGAAAATTCATTTCCAATCAACAATATTAGCAACCGAAGGGGAAAAATATAGAAAGGAATTTTATGATTTAATTACAAGCTTCCCACATTAAGTGCCAGCATTGGGTAGAGCTGCCATAAAGGAATTGTAAGAAGATTCGAGATCAAAGTGAAGCTGCCGGGCCTGTTGTTCTGTCAACTCATCAGCTGCACCCATCTTTGATAACCTAGCAATCCAATCCTTCATTTTAATCTTCCCTTCAAAATCCGACGGCAAAATCGTCAGCTTATTAAGTGAACCATTAAGGTCTGAGAGCAAAGGATGCACCTGATCCACAGCCACCATGTTCAGTTTCAAGGAATCCATTGATGTAATAAAATTCTGAACACATTCGGCCACAATGGCAGCCGAGGTGGACGTGCCTGCTGCCGCAATGGCTCGATGCTCCACCGTAGCAGGCACACCAGATACCACAAGACGGTTAATTGCAGACGGGCACTCCATCCTATAAGTATCCGCAAACCTCTCAATGCTAGGCACAGTGTCCTTAAGAGTAGAAGCTAAGGTTTTGAAATGAGCTATAAGCTTCTGGCACTCTATCTCATATTCTTGCGGCGTGATTACATCTCTAACATAGGCTTTCTCAAGCCTCTCAGTAGCCTTAATAATCGCATAAAGCTCAGCAAAGTTGTCGTACATTTCTCTCTCGCGCTTATCATTCCAGAGCTTAACTTCCATAATACTACTTTCCTATACAGATTACACTGATGTATTCGTGGTGGTGGTGGAGGATTGGAGAAGAGGACGGGACACGCAAAGAGAAGGATCCTTCTTCACTGAAGAAAAAACACAGTTAGCAAGTTAACTACTTTTAAGATCACAAAACCATAAGGTCTGATCTAAGAATGAAGCTAGGGTTTCAAAATCATACCATTGATATAAAAATAACAGCATAAGAAAAATTGCAAAAAATATAACTTTCTCTCAGATAAACAAAAAGCAATTCAATATAATCAACTATGTACTCTGGATTTCTACAATTTACCATTCAAATTGAAAAAAATAAATAAAAAATTGAATTTCAGGGTTTCTGAAATCTGAAATTTCTTACAAATTTTCTCAAAACCAAACAACATGAAAAGGGGCATAAAACAAAGAAATCAAAAGTACAAGCAAATATATAAAAAAAATCTATCTACAAAATCAGAAGAAACAGAAATTCAAGAAATTAATAAACTGAGAAACAAAGAATTAGAGAAAACAGAGAAATTAGCGGAATAAGAGCTTAAGAGAAATAGAGAGAGCGAAGGAGAAAACTTACAAGAACCAAAATGCGTTTATCGAACGGTGTGAATTGTGAGAATGAGGGGGCGTTTCATATGGTTTGTATAGACACTAATCTGGTGCGGTAGGGTGTACGATAGAGAGAGTGAGGTTGCGTGTGCGATCCTACATAATATTATTTTGAACGTGTAGCAGTTGAAAACCAAATAATGTGAAACCAATGCTTTATTTTCTTCACTCGGATTAAAATACATGTCAGATTTGAATGGGTCGATATATTTAATCATCATACAAATTTTTTTGTTTATATATTTGACTGTGCCCCATTTTTGTTGGAATTTCACCATTTTTTTGTTTGTTTTTATTATGAGTATATATTTCAAAAAGTAGAGTATCTTGAAACCTAACTTGACCTAACTATTTTGAATCAATTAAATTAAATTATGATAAAATTGAATCATGAATGGTTATGAATTATTGATATGAATTAGAGTTTGAAGTTTAGGTAGAATCATTCTTATTAGATTTTATTTATCATTAAATAATTATAGATGACACATCCTTAAATAATAATAGTTATATTATGGCTGAAGCCGGTATTATTTTTAAGAATAATAAATTTATATTTAAAAAGATATCGTGTGATAGAGATGATTTGTAAGTTTTACACATATTAGACGTGTTGTGTGGAAAAGGTTCTGATATGAGAAAAGATTTTTTATGTGTAATCACTCGAGTAGTAGTTAACTTATGAATGAAAGGAATATGTATGCTAAGTTTGGTAGAGTTTGTAACTTCCGCACCCGTGACGTCGTTATTAAATATTAATAGTGGATACACCCAACTGTTATAGGTTATATTTGGAGATGTATGGTATCCAAGGTTACTATAAAAATAGTTGGTAAAGACATGATAAAGTATTTTAATGACTTTTAGTTTGGGCTTGGATTATTAGGTGGAGCTAAGGCTATTTTGCATAGTGACAATAGGGTGTTAAGCAAGCTAAATTGAGATGGTTCATTAGGTATACTCGTGATAGATTTCTCGAATGCTTTCAATATGGTAGACTTTTCGGCCTTACTACGTAAGGTGAAAATGAGATGTATATCTATTTCTTTATGAGTGGAATTTCTTTGTGTCCAGACAAGAGGTTTGTACCTTGGGATAAACATAATATTTCCACCACTAAAGTGTAATAAGGCGACTCGTTGGATCCGCTCATTTTTGCTCTTGTGTTACACCCTTTTATTCATAAGATCAAAGATAGTTGTAAGCTTATTTTTCATAATTAGTATCAATCTTGATGATGGGGCCATCGTTGAGATTCAGAGGTAATTAAAGTCATTGACATTATTTAAGAGATGGCTCCAGGATTTAGTCTTAAATTGAATATTCGTAAGACTCTAATCTTTTGGTCTTTGTGTGATGGCATTAAATATTGTAGCAAGTTGTTTCACTCATACATTTGGAGGCTGGTGTTTAGAGTGAAATTGCTTGGATGATATGTTAGCTGAGATGTAGGTTTTATCGAGGATTGTCCATGAAGAGAGTTGTCAAGATTTTTTAATCAATGCATCTTCTTCCACAATTAAGGAAGCCATATAGTGAACTTCTTCTACTAAGATCCTATATGGATATTGTTGAACCCTAATTTTTACCCCTAAGATTTCACACATCTCATTTGCATCTCATACCACAAACAAGATCACAATTTGTGTTTCTCCTGAGCACCTGTGTGATTCTCACTTGCTTTATCATTTGATTATGTTTACTAACCTCTAACCAAAATACCAAAAAAAAATTTGTTGCAGTTTCTCTCTCTGTGTGTTGTGCAGGCTGTCAAAGACAATGAAGTGATTTCAGGTCAAATGTGGTTTGTTCAACTATGATTCAATCCAGATGGATGCTTGACCTAATCTTAGTCAAATTATCAAGCAATTGCTTCAAGTACAAGTGATCTATTTCAGTGGGCTATTCCTCAAAGCAGTGACTGTCAAGTTGTTATGTGGTGATATTCATCAGGTTCATCTGAGTTCATCAGTCCAGACTGTGTTCCTCTGTGGATTTATTTTTCCAGGGATTGTTCAAAGTGATTCAGAACTTATGAGATTTAGAGATTTGTCTGTACAAGTCAAGTTTGATGGATTTTCAGTCAAGGTGTGTATCAGTGGCTTGTGATGTTGGATCCATGTTCATTATTCAAGGTGTTGAGATTGAGGATCAAAAGTCTTGTGACCGTGTGTGGAAAATTTGGTGAGGGTGCATATCCATTCACTAAACCATATTACCAAAAATCCACATTTCCAACATCCATTAAATCAACTACCCATTTTTATCCATTATTTTCATAAACCACATCCACTTTCTAAAATCCAATTATATCCATATCCAATTATTATTTTTAATATCCACATCCAAACCAATTTGTTTTCTTATCCATTTTTTATTATTACCAAAAGTCCATATTACAAAATCCAAATTCATTAACAATTACTATCCATTTCAAATCCAACTCTAAAAACAATTTCCATGTCCAAAAATTACAAGGCCCATTTCATTTTTTATTATTGTATTATTACACCATGTACATGTTTAACAAACAGTTGTCAAAAAAAAATAATACAAGCTCCAGCCCATTTTACTCTTATCACCGAAAAAAAATGCAAAAAAAAAAAGCTCCAAGACGTGTGAATTTCCAGCCACATCATAAAGCGAAACAAGCTGCAAACTTCTCCAAAACAACAGTGAGAAATTCATATCAGCTGCAAAACAACAAACAAAAGCCACATGAAAAAAATCAGCTACACAATAAATTCACAAGCCAAGCCGTCAGCTGCTGCGTAACAAATCTTCACGGCATAATGTTGAGCCACACATCAGCAGCTACTAATACTCTTCAAACTTGTATGAACAAACAACATCTCAAGCCGTTTCCAAGAAATACCATACGCGAGCCACAAAGCACAACACGCTGCCATCGCCTATCCAAAACGAGTGAAACAACGTCACAACCGAGTTCCAAAACGCAGGAAATATAAATGAAACGCGAGAGCTGCACTTCATGGCAAGAAATGTTGGGGGAGATTTACACTAGGGAGCATTGATCATTGTGGAACCTCATTTGATTTGGAGCAACACCTTTGTGAGAGACACACCACATATCCACCCAAAACCCTAAGGTAATAGGTGGGTGGGTTCTCTCACTTATAAATGCTCAAATCTCCACAATTCTAACCAATGTGGGACTATTACCCACACTACTCTACTCACACTTGCAACATTCTTAACACTCCCCCTCAAGTGTGAGTTCACAATGCTCCCCCTCAAGTGGAAGCTCTTTCTTCCACATACACACTTATACCGCCGTTGACACTCTTTAACGGGACACTCAACCACATCCGAGACACCTACCCATGTGGGATACTTTCGATACAAGTAAGCCGGTCCCTTTCTCGAACCAAAGGCTCATGATACCATATGTTGGGGGAGATTTACACTAGGGAGCATTGATCATTGTGGAACCTCATTTGATTTGGAGCAACACCTTTGTGAGAGACACACCAAATATCCACCCAAAACCCTAAGGTAATAGGTGGGTGGGTTCTCTCACTTATAAATGCTCAAATCTCCACAATTCTAACCAATGTGGGACTATTACCCACACTACTCTACTCACACTTGCAACATTCTTAACAAGAAATTCATGATCGATTTCAATTCAAAATGCCACAAACACCCTTCATCTTTCTCTATATAAGACCAATTTCAATTCACAAATTGAACAAGCTTTAAAAGCCAAGAACATACTGCAAAAATTCCAAACACCAAAGCTTCAATCAATTCCTTTCCCCTTCATCAATTCACCTTCAATTATCTCATACAACCTGTAACAACAACCTTCTTTAACAAACCTTCCACTTACATAATTTCATTATCCTGCAAATCCATAAACATTCAACTAAACGACAAATTTCAACACTGATTCACAAAATCGCAACATATCGCAACTCCAAATTCATTGCAGAATTTCAAAAAAAATCAACAACAACAACAATTCAAGAAGAAGAAGAAGAGAAGAGGAAGAATTGAAGTATCGCTACTCACCATTTTCGAAGGTATTGAAGCTTTTTCGTCGAACTTTTGCGGTTTCAATTCGGTTGATAGAGACTTTGATACACGAAATTGATTGTGGAGTTGAGAAGAGCATTGTGTTCCGATCCTTTCTGAGCGAGTTCCGCGCCCGCCGCTTCGCCGTGACGAACTCGGCTCTCTCCCTTCTCCGATGAACAATACCGCGATGAGTTGAAGAAGAAGATGATGTTTTCCTTTTTTATTTTTCTGATGATTGTTGTTGTTTTTTTTAAACATTTCACTAGTATCTTTTGGGTAGGGCTTGTATGTGAATTGCACACCACCACCACCAACTGTTTTCATTAACCTCCCTCTCATTTCATAAAATTTCCTTTAATTTTCTTTTATTTTTTTAATATTATAATTTCTTCTTAATTTTTTTTCTATTATTTTGAACCTTGATTTACTATTGTTGTAGATCTTTGAATTTTGATTTTGTTTTTCTAAACATTTCTTGAAAAAAATCATTAAAAATATTTTTGATTTTTATTTTCTTGTATTTTCATTTTGATTAATTGTTGTTGGTTGTGTGGATCATAAATGTTAGATCCATCTTTCTCTTCATCTATTTCTCTTTTCTTTTGATCGATGAAAGTCTAATGGATCTTAGAATTCCTTTGTTGAATTTTGATCAAGACTAGATCGTTACCTTTTTTTCTTTTCGTACGGTATTGCTTTCGGATGACGATTTACATATCGTTCATCTAGCATGCATTAGCACAAAGAGCTATTGACCGGCCTCATTATAGGGTAATTACTCCGTAAATTACTCGGCGATTGCTTAACATAGCGCAACATATATCCCTTATCGGAAAACAATAAAAAATTATTGATTATTTGTCTTTTGGTTCAACACTTATGAGACTTGTTGTTAAGAGGCTTTGGTCTTATCAATCCTCTAATGAGTTCTCATTAACCTTGACCTAAGTGCAATTATTCAATTATTATTGATCACTTACTCTAACAACTAGCAACTAATCACTAACTTCTAAGTTTTACTTTTACAATTCCTTCTCGCTCCCTATCTCTCTTTACTTTTTATGCTTTATGTCATTTTTATCATTTCATATCATGTTTATGCTTCCGCAATTCTTCCTTTGTCCGTTGGACACATGTTTATGCTTATGTCTTTTTCTCTTTGTCCACTTGGACCAAAAACATTAATAAAGGCCAAAACCTCTAAAAAACTTGTGCTTCTAATCTTGTATTATGGTTACTATCCTTTGCAATGGACATGGAATTTTGCACCTAGACCTTGGACATCCAATGCTATTCTTGGAACCTTAGACTTAGAACTAGGACCTTTTCCCTTTGCTTTGTAATTATGGTTCGAAGAATTTGAAGCCTTGTGCTTTTGCTTGGTTTATGGTGAAGATAGCTACATTTGTGGTTAGATCTTTCTTATCCTTAGCTTTTACTTTATGCTTTAGGATAGTCACTTCTTCTCCTCCCGATTCTTCAATTTTCAAAACTCTCTCCCTTTTTCAAAACCTTCTTATTTTCCAACTATCACCTCTTTCATAATCAAGCCTTGACTTTGTCAAGTGATTTTACTATTTTCTTTTCATTTCTTAACAAATGCTAAACTACATAAGCATATTGACATCTTTTTCAAAAGATTTTAAAAAACACCAAACTCGTCAAACTCTTTTGTGCCCTTGTGCACTTTTTCCTTTAAAACTTTTTCATAAGTTTAGACATGATTCATTTCTTTAAGCGGAATTATTCGCTTGGAAATGACGACTTGTCTTTACATTTTAAAATCAACGAAAACAAACAAATTTCATTCTTTGTACCACGAACTACGGGGTTTTGATCCTACATTGCACATCGTGGGTACGTAGGCATGAGACGACAAGTCTCTCCAAACACAAAAATCTTAAAAACAATTTCTCTTCTCGTCTCCTCAATCACTTTTCAAGCAAACTTTTTCAGACCAAAAGCGTAAATATTTCAAAGGGTTCCTATAGAGTACTATATACGTTTTGGGTGCTAACACATTCCCTTGACGTAACCAACCCCCTTACCCAGTCTATGTGCACTCTTTCTTGTTTTAGAGCTTGTGTAGGTTTTGTTCGCTCTTTTTCCTTTCCTTTTTGGATAAAATAAAAGTGTGGTGGCGACTCTTGCTTTTCGAGTTAAGTTAATCAATAGCTTACACTCACGATTTTGCCGCTACAGGAAAAGTGGCGACTCTGCTGGGGATAATCCACCCTTGAGGGGTTTAGCCTACTTTGATTTATCTACTGCTTTTTGTCTGATTTGCTTGTTACTTGTTGGTTCTATTTAGGAGTTCCTCTGTGTGCGAGATAGGTCCTATACCCAGACCAGAGTGTACTTTAAGATAGGAGGATGGTATAGTCAAGGGAGCTTTGAGGGAGTCGAATCCCGAAAAAGCAGAACTTGAGAATCCATCCACTCGGTGGTTGCCTCTTTGGAATTACTGATGCCGATCGAGCGATCGTGAAGGCATTACTTTTTCCATAGAAGCCTATAACACTGAGGACAGTAGTAACCCTTAACCCATCTTAGCCATTTTTAGGATCGTGGCGCGGAAGTTATGAAGATGCAAATCTGACTTAGCTGTCACGCGATGCCACACTCAGGTTAGATTCTCTTGAGGATAACTACCAACCTCCGAGCAAATCGGTGCGCTGGTGTGTCTGATAGTGGATTGTGGACCCTGGGCACTATGTTAGAACCACGGTTTTCTGCAGGTACAATGAAGGCGAAACCTTAGTACATACCTTTGTGGGACTGGTTCTTAACCTTAACTTCATGCTCGTGACTCGGATCCTTGACCTGTGTGCTTTGAGTGATCTTGTTTGTGGTTGTTGCATCCATGCACTCTTGCATCCATAAGCATACATATGCATTCTTCCAAGTTATCTCAGAAACTCATTTCGACTGTCTCCTTCTCCAGCTATCTGTTCACTGTCAAGCTGTTTCCTCGACACAACTACGAAACTAGAGCTGCTGTCAGATTGAGAATGGAAAACCAAGAGCAACACAACGCCGAAGTCAGAATGGAAATTGATGAGTTGAAGGCCGGCATGACCAAGCTCACAGAAATGCTACAAGTTCTGATTGCTAGAGGTGAACCACCTCAGAGGACTGTGATTGTTGAAACTTCAACTCCTGCTGTTGACCCTCCACTGACTCAGCAACTAGCTTCTACTTGGCCAGAATTTGGGTTACCTCCAAATTATTCGCCACCCTTTGCAACTACTCTTGTGTTTGTCCCTTCTGTACTGCCAGTATCTTCAGCTCCGTTGTTCACTGAACCTCAGCCTGTTGTGCATTCTGTTGCTCCAGTTATTCCTGAGAATCCTTCTTTCGTGTACCATGTTGCCGATCCACAATCCAAAAGTCAGGGAGAACCTGGATACATTGAAGAAGTCAGAGAGCAATGGCAAACTCTGGACAAAAGGATAAGAGTCGTGGAAGGAAGTGATATCTTTAGTGCTGCCGCAATGGACATGTGCTTGGTTTCAGACTTGGTTATGCCTGTAAAATTCAAAACTCTTGATTTTGAGAAATACAAGGGGACACACCTGTCCCAGAAGCCACATGGTGATGTACTGCCGCAAGATGGCTGCTCATGACAAACTGCTCATTCACTGTTTCTAAGACAACTTGAGTGGGGCTTCAATGAAATGGTATATGGGACTTGAGAAGAACCGTATCCAAAGCTGGAAGGACTTAGATGATGCTTTCTTAAAGAAATATAAGTACAATCTGGACATGGCACCTGATCACCATCAACTGCAAAATATGTCTCAGAAAGAAAAAGAATCCTTTAAAGAGTATGCTCGGCGCTGGAGAGAGCTAGCTGCTCAAGTGGAGCCACATTTGGCTGAAAAGAATTGATTGGTTTGTTCATGGACACTCTTCAGCCACTCTTTTGGGAAAAGATGATAGGTAGTGTATCATCTGGTTTTGCTGACCTAGTCACTATTGGAGAAAGACTAGAAGAAGGTATCAAGAAAGGAAAGATTACTAATGCTGAAGCCTTTAGTGGTGCTAAAAAATATGCTGGGATTTTCAAAAGAAGAAGGATGGCATTACCCATGCTGTTTCAGTTGAAGGTAAACCTCATCGCAGACAACAACAATATGTAGCTGCAGTTGCTCCTGTTGTCAATGCTCAACCAGTTCAAGCTCCTCGTCAGCCTGTTAGACAAAATCAGAATCGCAATAGGGTTAACTTTGATCCTATCCCGATGTCATACACTGAGTTGTATCCATGTCTTGTTCAGAAAGGTTTGATTACAATGAGGGATCTACCTCCTCCTCTAAATCCTCTCCCAGCCGGCTATAGGGATGATCTTCACTGTGAGTTTCATCGAGATGGGGCAGGCCATAACTTGGAAGGTTGCTATGCATTGAAAGCTAGAGTACAAGAATTGGTGAAAGCAAATATTCTGACTTTTCTTGATGATAATCCCAATGTTGTCAACAATCCTTTGCCAGAGCATGCCAAGTGAAGTTTGAGTCAGTTCAGACGGATCATCTCCTAAAGCCAGTGTTTCAGACAAGACAGCTCATCCTTGTTGCTGATTAGTCACTAGGCCTTGTTTCTTTCTGTTTGCATTTTTCTTTGATTGTATTGACTGTTTGCTTTCGAACTTTATTTGTACTTTCATGGTAATTTCAATGAAATGAGCATTGCAATTTTTGATTCAATTCATTTATATCCATTGTGTGCATCTTTATGCTTTATTTTCCACAAAACAAAATATATCTCCTGTTCACTTTCTTTATCAAGCTTTTGTTTATGCAAAGATTGGAGGGAGGATGATGAAAACGAAATACCTAAAATTGCTAAACTGTATGCTTTCAATCAAAACTTGGCTGACGATGTACAAGCATTGTTTCAACTCCCAAACACTGGAGAAATAAGGAAGTTAATCCCTTGTCAACCCCTTTGAGCCTAGAAGGTGGAGTTTCTTTCTGTACGAAAAAATCCGCAATCTTAACCTGGGGATGGGTAGTTCTCAGTTAATTTGACTGTGTATTTAAACACAAGAGAATCATTCAAGACGCCTTCCAATAAAGGTTGCAATCACAAGCTTTCCTTTGCACACATCAAAGAAGTGTCAAAGATGTCTTTCAAATCAAAAGCCAATGATGGTTCACTGTAATCATTAAGCAGGCAGTCACTACCCTTCAAAAAAAAGAATGAAAAAATCAAAAGAAAAGCCCGCTAAGTCAAAACCTATGAAGGAGACTTAGGCAAAAATTGGGGCATCCCGCTGACTGTAAGCTCAAATGACACAGTTCAGGCAAAAGTTAGGAATAACAAAAGAAAAATCAAGAGGTGACCAAAATCCTTAAAGACAAAACGAGTTGACTAAGGTCCTCATCAAAAACAACAAAATGTTGTAAGAAAGAATGACTGCCATCTCAAAAACCTCTTGAGTCATCATCATAACACTGTTACAATTCCAAAATCACTTGTGTTGCGGTGAGAATCTGATATCAAGCTATTAATTAACTTGCATCACAAAACATGAAATTCACCACCGAGCTTTGATTTATCCAAAGGAAAGGGTAAAGAACGAAAACCCTAAAAAGAGAATCTAGGTTCGGGGGTTGGTTATACTAAGGGAAGGTATTAGCACCCTAAGTATCTGTAGTACTCTACAGGAACCTCTTGTTAGTGTTTGTGTTATTCTAAAGTTTGCTTGCTAAGGGAAATGTGCTAAGGTAAAGACCTAGGGGTATATACACTAAGTATGCTCGCCAAGACATCGCATCTCGTGCCTACGTATCCTGACGGAAATGGAATCAGAGCATTCGTAGTTCCCCTCAATACGGGGTAAAAGGGTGTAAAAAGAAAATGTGGAATCCGAGAAGGCATCGGATGTAAAGGTAAAAAAAGGTGGAATCCAAGAAGGCATCGGATGTAAAGGTAAAAATGGAAAAAGAAAAACGTAGAATCCAAGAAGGCATTGGATGTAAAGGAAACAAAGGTGGAAAAAGAAAAAAGGTAGAAAAACAAAAAGGTAAAAAAAGAAAAAGGTAGAAAAAGAAAAAGGTAGGAAAAAAGAAAAGGTGGCTCGCTAGGATCTCGCAATCCTATGCCTACGTATTCTCAAGATGAACTTGACAAATCAGAGTGATCGTAGTTACCCTCACCGGGGGTAAAGAACTCTTGACTGTGGTCAAGGTTCCAAGGGAAAGTAGGGTCTGACAGCAAGACACCTACGCAGAGTGCAGCGACTACAAACCTAAGGCTAGGTTAAAAGGGAATGCAAGTCTCGATTGCACGGCGGCGTGAGATAAGAGAATGATGGACAAGGCAATCCTAAATGACATGGCAGTCAACTAGTGTCCTTTCCTTTGGAATGAGGAAGTAATAGGCAAACAGAGGGGCAAGGAAGTCTCGAGTGTCAAGGGTAAAATGAACAACAATATATACAACAGCAAATACAATCAGAATTAAATGAAAAATGAATATTAGGAATTAACTAAAATGAAAATGATAGTAGTCAGAATTAACTTAGAAATTAAATAAAGTCTAAGTAAATAAAAATTAATACGATTAAAAACTAATTAAAAACTAATTAATAACATTCTAACTAAACTAAATAGTTAACTCTAACTCTAAATTAAAAATTATTAAAAACTTATTAACTAATTTGAACTAAATGCTAACACTAAACTATTTAGTTTAAAAAACTTATTAAATTAATTGGTAAGCTAAAAACTGATTAAACTTGTAATAATAAGCTGAACTCCCTGAAAAAGATTATGGGCCAGTGAAGGGAAAGGGTCTAAAGAATCAACATTCAAGGAAAAACAGTATCAGAACATATATAAAAAAACGAAAATATAAGGAGGGTGCATCATGATTTTGGGATGTGGACAAGTGAAATACGATGGAATCAAAGGGTAAAAGCCCAGAACCAATGCAAATCGATAAATAAATAAAAAATAGCATATTAAATAAATAAAAAAGAAAACATTAAAAGAAGAATAACACGTTAACAACAACAAACCCTTTTCCAAAATTTTCAGCCTTCGTAGATCTCTTTTCTCGCTTTTGCTATCTCTATGAATCCAACGCTCCTCTTTCCCACTGCGTCTCTCTCTTCTCTTCCACGTCTCAGTTTCTCTTTATTGTTCTGCTCTCTGTATCTCGTCGCGGCCGTGGACAGTGGTAGTAGACGATGTGAATCGTTTGAAGCTGCGATGTGGTAACGCTGTATATGGAGGATGTATTTGTGTAGTGAAGGTTGTGATGTCGATGATGTTTAGGGAAAACTGAGAGATATCACCTCAAAAGCTCAACTGTGAAAAGAGAGTGTCATTCCAATTGGTTGTTTCATAAAGTATAATGAGTTGATGTTGGTGGTTGTGAATTTAAGGGGAGAGATGGAAGATGGCGAGGGCGTTGAGGGGGTGGAAAGGTTTGTTTCAGCGGTGAATGGAGCTTGTTTTTTTGTGGGTGAAGATTGTGTTAGGTTGATGGTGTTGGAGAAGATGGAAGGAACATATTGTTGATTTTATTCGCAACAGGTGAGGGAGGTTGTCGCTTGGAAATGGTTGTTTCGGAATGATGATGATGTTGAAGGAGTTGCTATGGTTTGTTCATGGTTGGAGCATAGTTCTGCTGTTATGATCAGTTTTTTGTTAAGTGTGAAACAGGCATTCTGTTTTGGTGTAAGCTGAGGATATTGGTCAAAGCTCCAAGGTTTTAGAGCAGGTTGTACAACTTGTCAAGATGTTGATGGATGAGGAGAAAACAAAAGCAGACCCAAAGGGTCTCCTCACGCAGAAGTGAACGACTTTGAGGGAGAGCTGCTTTTGGAGATTTTTCTTTCATTTTTATTTTTTTTTAATTTTGTTGTAATGATTTTGTAAAAAATATATATATAAAACTTACAAGAAATTAAAATTAAATAAACTTAAATTACAATAATTAAATGATTATTCTAACTAACAAAAAAAAAAAGAAATATAACTAATTAATTAAGTTGAAATAAAAATAGAAATTAAATCAGAATAATTAAAAACTAAATTAAAATTAAAACTTAATTAAAATATAAACTAAGCTAAATTGTTAACTAACTAAATTAATTCAAGATCAATATTTAACTAAAAATAAAAATGGAATAAAAAATGCATATGGAATGATAAAAAAACGGCTAAAGTACATGACTAACAGATGTTTAACAAAAATGCAAAAATGGCTGATGTAATATGATATGAAAAAGATTAGAATATCTGAGGTTAAAATTTGGGGTACAATAGTTGCCCCTATTTAAATAACTTCACCGGATGACATGAGTTACGAAAGTTCTCGGGAAATCATGGTGAAAGGTATTTAAATATAGATAACCAAAAATTTTGCCCTTAGATGCAATGACATGCTATGCTATGGACAAAAGAAAACTAAATTTATGCCGACATGCCATGAACTCTAATATGATGAAAATGATGGAATGATAAATGCAAAATGCAGACAAAAATGAAAGCAGACAGGGACAAAGTCCACACAACGAGGAAACACCCACTGGGGATGATAACAACACTAGGGAACAGAAATAAAATCGGAGAAAATATAAGGTGATGAAGCAACTGGTTCATACGTGACCGACTGACGCTTAAAAAGAAGAGATAACACAAGATCCTCAATGGAAGTGGCACCGAAAAGACGGTCTCCACTATAGGATCAGAAAACAAAGACTCAATCTGGAAGAACGTCAGAAAGAGAAAGGCACATCCAAGAAGACATCAGATGTAAAAGAAACCTGACATCCAATAATGACTTTGAATGAAAGGTAAACTCATAATATCTAAGAAGGCATCAGATGAGAATGAGGTAAAAAGAGGGTAATCCAAGAAGGCATTGGACACAAAGGAGCCAGTCATCCAATAATGGCTTTAGATGAAAGGTATAACTCACAATATCTGAGAAGGCATCAGATGAAAGTGGACAAGATAGAAATCCAAGAAAGTATTGGACGTGGAGGTAAATCACAATACCTGAGAAAGCATCAAATATATGTGAACAAAGATGACATCCAAGAAAGCATTGGACGCGAAGGTAAATCACAATACCTGAGAAAGCATCAAATAAACGTGAGAAAGGTAGAGATCCAAGAAAGCATTGGATGAAAAGAATCTCAAAATCCAAGAAAGCATTGGATGAATGTGAGCAAAGAGATACCCAAGAAAGCATTGGATAAAAAGAATCACAGTATCCAAGAAAGCATTGGATACAAGGAAAGAACAACGTTCAAGAAAGCATTGAACAAAGAAATACCCAAGAAAGCATTGGATACAAGGAAAGAACAATGTTCAAGAAAGCATTGAACAAAGAAATACCCAAGAAAGCATTGGATACAAGGAAAGAACAACGTTCAAGAAAGCATTGAACAAAGAAATACCCAAGAAAACATTGGATACAAGGAAAGGACAACGTTCAAGAAAGCATTGAACAAAGAAGTACCCAAGAAAGCATTGGATACACGGAAAGAACAATGTTCAAGAAAGCATTGAACAAAGAAGTACCCAAGAAAGCATTGGATACAAGGAAAGAACAACGTTCAAGAAAGCATTGAACAAAGAAATACCCAAGAAAGCATTGGATACAAGGAAAGAACAACGTTCAAGAAAGCATTGAACAAAGAAGTACCCAAAAAAGCATTGGATACAAGGAAAGAACAACGTTCAAGAAAGCATTGAACAAAGAAGTACCCAAGAAAGCATTGGATACAAGGAAAGAACAACGTTCAAGAAAGCATTGAACAAAGAAATACCCAAGAAAGCATTGGATACAAGGAAAGAACAACGTTCAAGAAAGCATTAAACAAAGAAGTACCCAAGAAAGCATTGGATACAAGGAAAGAACAACGTTCAAGAAAGCATTGAACAAAGAAGTACCCAAGAAAGCATTGGATACAAGTAAAGAACTTTCAGGAACGACACTGAAAGTAAAGGAAAATCACTATATTCAAGAATGTCATTAAATGATAGTGAGAAAGACATCCAGGAATGACACTGAATGCAAAGGAGAAAGCTCATCCAGGAATGGCACTGAATGAACAGATAAGACTTTCCAGGAATAGCACTGGGAGAAACAAGAGGAATAAGATATCCAGGAATGGTACTGGAGATCAAAAGAGCCAGACATCCAGGAATGGCACTGGAGTGAAGGAATATGAGTATCCAGGAATAGCACTGGAATGAAAGGATAGGTAAGGTTTTGGTAGGCGCCAAGTAAGTTGGACTTTGACCACAAGGTAAGACGCGGATAACGACACGACCTCGGGCGATATGCAAATGAGGATGAAACACTCATGCTATACATATGTATATGAATTATACATATGATATATGATCAAATGCAAATGCAGATGCCGACGACACAACTCGACTCTTTTGTGAAGAAGACAACACTGGAAGGCTGATTCCTCAACACGGAGATCATTGTCATTCTGCTTGGGACTAGAGATGCTACTGCTGAACACATCATTGCCACACTGGTAAATTGTATCAAGTGATGATCCTTGTAGGGAGGATGAAGAGCTGTTTGGGGATTCTTCAAGTTAACTGCCCCAAATTAGCTGATTATTGTAGATGAGCTGATCACTGCTTCAACTTGATTAATTTTGGAAATGACCATTTCATGGTGCTTTTAGAAAGTTTGCCCCAATCTGAGTCTTGAAAGATGATTATTTTACTGTACACCGGGAAAGCTTGCCCCAGCCTGAGTCTTGCAAAATCTTTTGTATAAACCAATTCTAAGAAGTCGCCATTAACCACAAATCTTGAACTGATTCTCAACAGGATATGGAAGGAACTTGCCCCTGATTGGATCACCGACCAAGTTTCTCAAATGTTTGAAAATTCCTTGAAAAGAAAGCTAGTTTGCAAACAAAAGTATTTGTACAAACATGGTAAATGCAAAGTTCATGCAACTTTTGAAATCAAAATCATTTTTTTGAAAGAAGCAAAGTATATGAGTCATTAGTCAGAACACAGTGGTTCAAGACATTTAAAAGTGAAAGGTAAGGCACAACTGGTAATGTCAACATAGATGATCTGCAAAGATCTTTGGAGTCAGTTTACGCAACCTTGCTGTAGTATGCTTTCAAAATAACCTCGCTTCAATTAGGTCTTTTGAGGGTTATAACGTGGCATGGTTCACGGTTTAAGAAACAAAGGATAAAGGCTCAAAGTTTATTTGTGACCCACCCAATCTACGTGATGAACTCCAGTCCTACGCTCAGTTAACTTAGTCTATGCACTCAGGTTCCCATAGGTTAGGAATTGCATTGATGATAATAATGATGATGGTTCAGAAGTTAAGAGACTTTGAAATGGCGGTCACTACTTCCTTACAAAGTTGTTAGCCATTGAGGACTTCCAGGATAAAGGATTTAAAGATTTCCTCCTTTGGTTGTCATACAAACTTTTCTTTCTTATTTTTTTCTTCTTCTTTTTTTTTTTTTTTAGTGAGTGTCTGGCTTAAGGATTACGACGAACCATCATTGGCGTTCGACTTGAAAGACATCTTCGACACTTGCTTGTTGTGTGCGAAGGAAAATTTGTGAATGCACCCTTTGTTGAAAGGCGTCTCGCATGAAACTCTTGTATTTGAATGCACAATCAAGTTAACTGAGAACTACCCTGCCCCGGGTTAAAATTGCGGGTTTTTATTTGTAAAGAAAAGAAACTTCTACTTCAAGGCTCGAAGGGGTTAAAGAGGGGTTATCTTCCTTATGTCTTCAGTGTTTGGGAGTTAAAACAATGCCTTACATCGTCAATAAAGTTTTGATTTGAAAGCATACCAACAACAATTATGGGTATAAAGTTCTCATCATCCTCCCTCCAATCTTTGCATAATCAAAAGGAAAGTGGAAAAGAGATAAAATATTTATTGAAAAAGAAAGCATAGAGATGTAAATAGCAAACACAAATGAATTGAATCAAAAAGTTGCAACGCTCATTTCATTAATTGTGAAAGTACAAACATAGTCGAAAACAAACAGCTATTACAAAATAAAGAAAATGCAAACAACAAGAAACAAAGGCCTAGTGACTAATCAACACAAGGATGAGCTGTCTTGTCTGAAACATTGGCTTTTAGGAGGATAATTGTTGAAGTCGACTAAAGTTTCACTTGGCGTGCCCTGGCAGAGGGTTACTCTGGACATTGGGATTGTCCTTAAAGGAGAGGATTTTGTTTCTCATCAGCTCTTGTACTCTAGCCTTCAACGCAAAGCAACCTTCCAAATTATGGCCTGCACCACCTTGATGGTATTCACAATGAAGATCAGCCTTATAGCCGGCTGGAAGAGGATTTGGAGGAGGAGGCACAGGCCTTGTGGTAATTAAACCTTGTTGAACCATACCAGGATAAAGCTCGGTGTATGTTATGGGAATAGGATCAAATTGATTCCTATTACGGTACTGATTCTGTCTTGGAGTTGGACGTTGGAAAACTTGAGCTGGTCGTGGAGCAGTAACCATGGGAGTGACAACAGCAACGGTGGGGTGAATAACATACTGAGGTTGGGGACGAGGCCTTCTCACTTCAAACATTACAGCGTTGGTCTGATCTTCCTTCTTCTTCTGAAAGTTCCCGTAGGATTTCTTCACAACATTAGAAGATTCAACAGCCTTAGATACTTTTCCTTTCTTAAGACCTTCCTCGAGTCTTTTGCCGATAGTAACCAAATCAGTGAAGTTGGAGGAAACATTTCCAATCATCTTCTCCCAATAAAATGGAGACAGGGTATCCATAAACATTCCAGTCAACTCTTTCTCGGCCAAAGGAGGTTCAACTTGGGAAGCCAACTCCTTCCAACACTGAGCATACTCCTTAAAAGATTCCTTCTCATGCTTAGTCATGTTTTGTAGCTGGCGGCGATCAGGAGCCATGTCGAGGTTATACTTGTACTGCTTCATGAAGGAATTTGTGAGATCTTGGAAGCAGTGAATGGAGTTTTGCTCGAGACTCATATACCATTTAAGTGAGGCTCCACTCAAGCTGTCTTGAAAATAGTGGATAAGCAGCTTTTGATTTTTGGCATGAGCAGTCATCTTGCGAAGATACATGACCAAATGAGCTCTTGGGCAAGAGTGGCCCTTATACTTCACAAATTCTGGAGTTATGAACTTAGCAGGCATAACAAGGTCAGATACTAAACACATGTTGTCTGCATCCATATTAAAGAAATCAGTACCCTCAACAGCTTTGAGTCTTTTCTTTATGCTCTGAAACTGCTCTCGGACAACTTCAGGTTCAACAAAGTCTTCACGGTCTTCACCTTGAGCACTGGCAACATTGTACTCATAGAGGGGATTCTCGAAAGAAGCTCGAACAGTCTGTGGAACAGCATGGACCACAGGTCTGGTCTCGGTGAAAATAGGAGCTTAAAAGACAGGCATAGCAGTCTGACCAACCATAGCAGTAGATGCAATCGATGGAGAGTAGTTGCGTGGTAAACCAAACTCTGGCCAAGTTGAAGGTGGCATCTGAACTGGTGGAGGATCAGCATTTGAAACTTCCTGGATGACAGTCCTTTGGGGTTGCTCTTCCCTAGCAATCAAAACTTGAATCATCTCAGTGAGTTTGGTCACGCTTGACTTAAGGTCGTCGATCTCCATTCGGACCTCGGCATTGTGTACCTCTTGCTCTGACATCCTTCATCTGTAGTTAGCTCTAGTTCGGTATCGGTGTCGAGGAATCAGCTTGACGACTCACAGATGACACTGGAAGATAGAGACCACTGGAAATGAGTATCTGGGTAAACAGACGCATGCAATGAATCATGCAAAGATGCAAATAATATGTAATACAATGCAAACAGGATGCAAAACACATATAGCAGGATCAAGGGTTCGAGATCACAGCATGGAGTCTGGGTAAAGACCCAACCACGGGGTGTGTACTAGGGTTTTTGTATCTGTAAAACAGGGTTCTAAGAAGTTCCCAGAGTCGACAATCCATATTTCAGATTTTATCGACTTCCCAAATGATTCGGTAATCTATAAAATTCTCAAGAGAATCTCGTCTGAGTGTAGTATCGCATGACAACCATTTCAGAAATAGACTCCATCATGGTCACCGCACTACGTCCTAAAAGGCCAAGTGGGGTCAAAGGTAACTACAGTTCTCAGTATCATGGGCTCCTAGGTTGAGAGCAGCACGTCTCACGAACGAATTCGTTCAACATGACTAGACTCTCAAGAGGGCCTCAACTGAGTGATGGTGTCTCAATTCAACTTTTCAGGATTCGACTCCCTCAAAGCCTCCTTGAATACCATCGTCCTATCCTAATTGCACTCAAATCCGGGTTAGGACTTGTCTTACCACTCAAAAGTAACACCCTGCACACAGAAGATCCCAAGCAGAAACAGGTATACAGATCTATATACAGATATGTACATGTATAGCAAACAAACATAAATAACATAAACAAAACAAGGTAGGCTTAACCCTCAAAAATAATAGATCCCCAGTGAAGTCGCCATTTCTGTTGCGTTGAGAATCAGATATCAAGCTATTAATTAACTTGCATCATAAAACATGAAATTCACCACCGAGCTTTGATTTATCCAAAGGAAATGGTAAAGAACGAAAACCCTAAAAAGAGAATCTAGGTTCGGGGGTTGGTTATACTAAGGGAAGGTATTAATACCCTAAGTATCTGTAGTACTCTACAGGAACCACTTGTTAGTATTTGTGTTATTCTAAAGTTTGCTTGCTAAGGGAAATGTGCTAAGGTAAAGACCTAGGGGTATATACACTAAGTATGCTCTCCAAGACATCGCATCTCGTGCCTACGTATCCTGACGGGAATGGAATCAGAGCATTCGTAGTTCCCCTCAATACGGGGTAAAAGGGTGTAAAAAGAAAATGTGGAATCCGAGAAGGCATCGGATGTAAAGGTAAAAAAGGGTGGAATCCGAGAAGGCATCGGATGTAAAGGTAAAAATGGAAAAAGAAAAAGGTAGAATCCAAGAAGGCATTGGATGTAAAGGAAACAAAGGTGGAAAAAGAAAAAAGGTAGAAAAACAAAAAGGTAGAAAAAGAAAAAGGTAGAAAAAGAAAAAGGTAGAAAAAGAAAAAGGTAGGAAAAAAGTAAAGGTGGCTCGCTAGGATCTCGCAATCCTATGCCTACGTATTCTCAAGATGAACTTGAGAAATCAGAGCGATCGTAGTTCCCCTCACCGGGGGTAAAGAACTCTTGAATGTGCTCAAGGTTCCAAGGGAAAGTAGGGTCTGACAGCAAGACACCTACGCGGAGTGCGGCGACTCCAAACCTAAGGCTAGGTTAAAAGGAAATGCAAGTATCGATCGCACGGCGGCGTGAGATAAGAGAATGATGGACAAGGCTATCCTAAATGACATGGCAGTCAACTAGTGTCCTTTCCTTTGGAATGAGGAAGTAATAGGCAAACAGAGGGGCAAGGAAGTCTCGAGTGTCAAGTGTAGAATGAACAGCAATATATACAACAGCAAATACAATAAGAATTAAATGAAAAATGAATATTAGGAATTAACTAAAATGAAAATGATAATAGTCAGAATTAATTTAGAAATTAAATAAAATCTAAGTAAATAAAAATTAATACGATTAAAAACTAATTGAAAACTAATTAATAAAATTCTAACTAAACTAAATAGTTAACTCTAACTCTAAATTAAAAATTATTAAAAACTTATTAACTAATTTGAACTAAATGCTAACACTAAACTATTTAGTTTAAAAAAATTATTAAATTAATTGGTAAGCTAAAAACTGATTAAACTTGTAATAATAAGCTGAACTCCCTGAAAAAGATTATGGGCCAGTGAAGGGAAAGGGTCTAAAGAATCAACATTCAAGGATAAACAATATCAGAACATATATAAAAAAACGAAAATATAAGGAGGGTGCATCATGATTTTGGGATGTGGACAAATGAAATACGATGGAATCAAAGGGTAAAAGCCCAGAACCAATGCAAATCGATAAATAAATAAAAAATAGCATATTAAATAAATAAAAAAGAAAACATTAAAAGAAGAATAACACATTAACAACAACAAACCCTTTTCCAAAATTTTCAGCCTCCGTAGATCTCTTTTCTCGCTTTTGCTATCTCTACGAATCCAACGCTCCTCTTTCCCACTGCGTCTCTCCCTTCTCTTCTCCGTCTCAGTTTCTCTTTATTGTTCTGCTCTCTGTATCTCGTCGCGGCCGTGGACAGTGGTAGTAGACGATGTGAATCGTTTGAAGCTGCGAAGTGGTAACGTTGTATATGGAGGATGTATTTGTGTAGTGAAGGTTGTGATGTCGATGATGTTTAGGGAAAACTGAGAGATATTACCTCAAAAGCTCAACTGTGAAAAGAGAGTGTCATTCCAATTGGTTGTTTCATAAAGTATAACGAGTTGATGTTGGTGGTTGTGAATTTAAGGGGAGAGATGGAAGATGGCGAGGGCATTGAGGGGGTGAAAAGGTTTGTTTCAGCGGTGAATGAAGCTTGTTTTTTTTGTGGGTGAAGATTGTGTTAGGTTGATGGTGTTGGAGAAGATGGAAGGAACAGATTGTTGATTTTATTCGCAACAGGTGAGGGAGGTTGTCGCTTGGAAATGGTTGTTTCGGAATGATGATGATGTTGAAGGAGTTGCTATGGTTTGTTCAAGGTTGGAGCATGGTTCTGCTGTTATGATCAGTTTTTTGTTAAGTGTGAAACAGGAATTCTGTTTTGGTGTAAGCTAAGGTTATTGGTCAAAGCTCCAAGGTTTTAGAGCAGGTTGTACAACTTGTCAAGATGTTGATGGATGAGGAGAAAACAAAAGCAGACCCAAAGGGTCTCCTCACGCAGAAGTGAACGACTTGGAGGGAGAGCTGCTTTTGGAGATTTTTCTTTCATTTTTATTTTTTTTTAATTTTGTTGTAATGATTTTGTAAAAAAAAAATATATAACTTACAAGAAATTAAAATTAAATAAACTTAAATTACAATAATTAAATGATTATTCAAACTAACAAAAAAAAGAAATAGAACTAATTAATTAAGTTGAAATAAAAATAGAAATTAAATCAGAATAATTAAAAACTAAATTAAAATTAAAACTTAATAAAAATATAAACTAAGCTAAAATGTTAACTAACTAAATTAATTCAATATCAATATTTAACTAAGAATAAAAATGGAACAAAAAATGCATACGGAATGATAAAAAAATGGCTAAAGTACATGACTAACAGATGTTTAACAAAAATGCAAAAATGGCTGATGTAATATGATATGAAAAAGATTAGAATATCTGAGGGTAAAATTTAGGGCACAACAACTTGGAACCAGAATGCATAGTTTGAATTAACTGAGCATAGGACTGAAGGTCATCACGAAGAATGGGTTGGGTACAATTTAACTTTGAGCCTATATCCTTTGTTTCAAAAACCGTGAACCAGACCACGTTACAACCTTCAAAAGACCTAATTGAAGCCAGGTTTCTTTTGAAAGCATACTACAGCAAGGTTGCGTAAATTGACTCCCAAGTTTGTTGCCAATCATTTGCTTTAATGTCATACCTTTGCTTTCTCTTTCATTTTGAATGTCTAAACCGTCTTGTTTTGACAAGTGATTCATTTTGCTTTACATCAATAATATCATTCCAAAAATTATTTTTGATTTCAAAAATTGCATTGAGCTTTGCATTAAAATTACCATGTTTGTTTGAATGATCTTGTTTGCAGGCAAACTTTCCTCATCAAGAAATTTTCAAACAGTTGAGAAACTTGGTCAGTGATCCTATCAGGGGCACATTACTTCCAGATCCTGTTATGAATCAGTCCAAGATTTGTTGCTCAGTGCAAGTTATTCTCAGAATTAGTTAACCAGAAGATCTCCTTCAAGACCCATACTGAGTTTAACCTTCTCAATAGTCATTTCAAGAACTGAAGCCATGACCAGTTCATCCCCAACAATAGTCAAGTTGAAGCCATGATCAGTTTATTCTCAAAATTTATTCCAAGAATTGAAGCCATGATCAGTTTATTTTCAACTGCAGTAGTCAAACTGAAGCTATGATCAGTTTATTTTCATCAGTCAATCAATCTGGGGCAATCTTCTTCAAGAATCCTCAAGATGTCTTTCCTTAAAAGACCATCAGCCTGATACAATTCATAAGTGTGATAGAGATGTGTTCAACATCTTCTCTTCAAGCAGAGTGGGCAGTGTTCCCTGTGTTGAGGAATAGGAGTTCCATTATTCCCTCACAAAAAAAGTCTATCTCAGTTGTCTCTATCATATGCATTGCATAGATAAATTATTCATCTAGCATACATAGAAAGACTTTCATAGCTCGAAGTGTGCTTCGCGCTCATATGCATTTCCCGAGGTCCTGTTGCTTTCAACATCTTACCTTGTGATCAAAGTCCAACTTACTTGGCGCCTACTAAAACTTTTACCTGCCTTGTCATTTAGTACCATTCCTGAATATTGTCGTTTACCTATTTTCTTTCTTTCCAGTGCCATTCCTGGATGTTGTCGTTTCCATGTGCATCTAGTCCTATAGATGTTTGTCTCCTTTCATTCCAGTGTTATTCCTGGATCATTGTTTTTCTTTCACTCCAGTGTCATTCCTGGATGTATGCCTTTTGTTTCTCCAGTGCCATTCCTAGATGTCTGTCTCTTTTGATTTCCAGTGCCATTCCTGTATAACTTGCTCCTCTTGTTTCTCCCAGTGCTATTCCTGGAAGTCTTTTCTCTCTTCTGTAATCCCCAACATATTTGGTTGGATATCTTTCAGTGCCATTCCTGAAAGTTTTATCTGTTCATTCAGTGTCATTACTGAATGAGTTTTCTCCTTTACATTCAATGCCATTCCTGGATGTCTTTCTCACTATCATTCAATGCCATTCTTGAATGAAGTGATTTACCTTTACCTTTCAGTGCCATTCCTGAAAGCTCTTTCTCACTATCATTCAATGCTATTCTTGAATGTAGTGATTTGCCTTTACCTTTCAGTGCCATTCCTGAAAGTCTCTGCTCACTTTATTCAATGCTAGTCTTAGATATCGTGAACTCTTTTTTATCCAATGCCATTCTTGGATACTTCTGATATATTTTCTAGAACTTTTCTCACTTCATCCAATGCCATTCTTGGATGTTGAGATTCTTTTGTCCAATGCCATTCTTGGATACCTTTTCCCCAGCCAAGTCCAATGTTGTTCTTGGATATTTCCAATGTTTAACCATGTCATCCAATGCTATTCTTGGATGTCCCCAGTGAAGTTGTTCAAATGGAATATTATTTATATCCAATGCTATTCTTGGATGTCTCTAATGTTTACTGTTGCCTCATTCAATGCCATTCTTGAACGTTGTAGTTCTTTTTATCCAATGCCATTCTTGGATATTTTACCCCCAATAGAGTGTATTTAATCTCCATCCAATGCTATTCTTGGATGACGCTTTTGTTTTTACCAGAAACTTTCTTGTTGATGTACAATTCCGTTCTTGGACATTTTTTGTCATACCTTTTATCTCGTTTGTAGTTTCTATCAAATGCTATTCTTGGATGTTACTACTCATCTTTCCAGGGTCTTGTCCCTCTCTTTCCAACTATTGATGGATACTTCTTGTCACCTTAACAGATCTCCAGAAATAGCTTGTGTTCCCCGGCGTGTCTTTTCGCGTCTTCTCACTCAATTTACCGTAAATCTCTTGTTTCAAGTTTCCCCGCAGTCTGTTTCATCCTTTGCATTCATATCACCTTGTGGCATCTTATGGCTAAAAATGTGGTTTTCTGTATTTAAATATCTTCAATCTTGTCGAGACGAAGTTTTAACCTTCATATCTCCTGATAGAAGAAACTTAAATAGGGACAGTTGTTGAACCCTAATTTTTACCCATAAGATTTCACACATCTCATTTGCATCTCATACCACAAACAAGATCACAATTTGTGTTTCTCCTATGCACCTGTGTGATTCTCACTTGCTTTATCATTTGATTATGTTTACTAACCTCTAACCAAAATACCAAAAATTGTTGCAGTTTCTCTCTCTGTGTGTTGTGCAGGCTGTCAAAGACAATGAAGTGATTTCAGGTCAAATGTGGTGTGTTCAGCTATGATTCAGTCCAGATGGATGCTTGACCTAATCTTAGTCAAATTATCAAGCAATTGCTTCAAGTACAAGTGATATATTTCAGTGGGTTATTCCTCAAAGCAATGACTGTCAAGTTGTTATGTGGTGATATTCATCAGGTTCATCTGAGTTCATCAGTCCAGACTATGTTCCTCTGTGGATTTATTTTCCCAGGGATTGTTCAAAGTGATTCAGAACTTATGAGATTCAGATATTTGTCTGTACAAGTCAAGTTTGATGGATTTTCAGTCAAGGTGTGTATCAGTGGCTTGTGATGTTGGATCCATGTTCATTATTCAAGGTGTTGAGATTGAGGATCAAAAGTCTTGTGACCGTGTGTGGAAAATTTGGTGAGGGTGCATATCCATTCACTAAACCATATTACCAAAAATCCACATTTCCAACATCCATTAAATCAACTACCCATTTTTATCCATTATTTTCATAAACCACATCGACTTTCTAAAATCCAATTATATCCATATCCAATTATTATTTTTAATATCCACATCCAAACCAATTTATTTTCTTATCCATTTTTTATTATTACCAAAAGTCCATATTACAAAATCCAAATTCATTAACCATTACTATCCATTTCAAATCCAACTCTAAAAATAATTTCCATGTCTAAAAATTACAAGGCCCATTTCTTTTTTTATTATTGTATTAATACACCATGTACATGATTAACAACTAATTGTCAAAAAATAATAATACAAGCTCCAGCCCATTTTACTCTTATAACCGAAAAAAAATTGCAAAAAAGAAGAAGCTCCAAGACGTGTGAATTTCCAGCCGAATCATAAAGCGAAAAAAGCTGCAATCTTCTTCAAAACAACAGTGAGAAATTCATATCAGCTGCAAAACAACAAACAAAAGCCACATGAAAAAATCCTGCTACACAATAAATTCACAAGCCAAGCCGTCAGCTGCTGCGTAACAAATCTTCACGGCATAACGTTGAGCCACACATCAGCAACTACTGATACTCTTAAAACTTATATGAACAAGCAACATCCCAAGCCGTTTCCAAGAAATACCATACGCGAGCCACAAAGCACAACACGCTGTCATCGCCTATCCAAAACGAGTGAAACAACGTCACAACAGAGTTCCAAAACGCAGGAAATATAAATGAAACGCAAGAGCTGCACTTCATGGCAAGAAATTCATGATCGATTTCAATTCAAAATGCCATAAACACCCTTCATCTTTCTCTATATAAGACCGATTTCAATTCACAAATTGAACAAGCTTTGAAAGCCAAGAACATATTGCAAAAATTCCAAACACCAAAGCTTCAATCAATTCTTTTCCCCTTCATCAATTCACCTTCAATCATCTCATACAACCTGTAATAACAACCTTCTTCAACAAACCTTCCACTTCCATAATTTCATTATCCTGCAAATCCATAAACATTCAACTCAATGACTAATTTCAACACTGATTCACGAAATCACAACATATCGCAACTCCAAATTCATCACAGAATTTCAAAAAAATCAACAACAACAATTCAAGAAGAAGAAGAAGAGAAGAGGAAGAATTGAAGTATCGCTACTCACCATTTTTGAAGGTATTGAAGCTTTCTCGTCGAACTTTCGCGGTTTCAATTCGGTTGATAGAGACTTTGATACACGAAATTGATTATGGAGGTTAGAAGAGCATTGTGTTCCGATCCTTTCTGACCGAGTTCCGCGCCCCGCCGCTTCGTCGTGACGAACTCGGCTCTCTCCCTTCTCTGATGAACAGTACCGCGATGAGTTGAAGAATGAGATGATGTTTTCCTTTTTTATTTTTCTGATGATTGTTGTTGTTTTTTTTAAACATTTCACTAGTATCTTTTGGGTCGGGCTTGTATGTGGATTGCACACCACCACCATCAACTGTTTTCATTAACCTCCCTCTCATTTCATAAAATTTCCTTTAATTTTCTTTTATTTTTTTAATATAATAATTTCTTCTTAATTTTTTTTCTATTATTTTGAACCTTGATTTACTATTGTTGTAGATCTTTGAATTTTGATTTTGTTTTTCTAAACATTTCTTGAAAAAAATCATTAAAAATATTTTTGATTTTTATTTTCTTGTATTTTCATTTTGATTAATTGTTGTTGGTTGTGTGGATCATAAATGTTAGATCCATCTTTCTCTTCATCTATTTCTCTTTTCTTTTGATCGATGAAAGTCTAATGGATATTAGAATTCCTTTGTTAAATTTTGATCAGGACTAGATCGTTACCTTTTTTTCTTTTCGTGTGGTATTGCTTTCGGATGACAATTTACATATCGTTCATCTAGCATGCATTAGCACAAAGAGCTATTGACCAACCTCATTGTAGGGTAATTACTCCGTAAATTACTCGGCGATTGCTTAACATAGCGCAACATATATCCCTTATCGGAAAACAATAAAAAATTATTGATTATTTGTCTTTTGGTTCAACACTTATGAGACTTGTTGTTAAGAGGCTTTGGTCTTATCAATCCTCTAATGAGTTCTCATTAACCTTGACCTAAGTGCAATTATTCAATTATTATTGATCACTTACTCTAACAACTAGCAACTAATCACTAACTTCTAAGTTTTACTTTTACAATTCCTTCTCGCTCCCTATCTCTCTTTACTTTTTATCCTTTATGTCATTTTTATCATTTCATATCATGTTTATGCTTCCGCAATTCTTCCTTTGTCCGTTGGACACATGTTTATGCTTATGCCTTTTTCTCTTTGTCCACTTGGACCAAAAACATTAATAAAGGCCAAAACCTCTAAAAAACTTGTGCTTCTAATCTTGTACTATGGTTACTATCCTTTGCAATGGACATGGAATTTTTCACCTAGACCTTGGACATCCAATGCTATTCTTGGAACCTTAGACTTAGAACTAGGACCTTTTCCCTTTGCTTTGTAATTATGGTTCGAAGAATTTGAAGCCTTGTGCTTTTGCTTGGTTTATGGTGAAGATAGCTACATTTGTGGTTAGATCTTTCTTATCCTTAGCTTTTACTTTATGCTTTAGGATAGTCACTTCTTCTCCTCTCGATTCTTCAATTTTTAAAACTCTCTCCCTTTTTCAAAACCTTCTTATTTTCCAACTATCACCTCTTTCATAATCAAGCCTTGACTTTGTCAAGTGATTTTACTATTTTCTTTTCATTTTTTAACAAATGCTAAACTACATAAGCATATTGACATCTTTTTCAAAAGACTTTAAAAAACACCAAACTCATCAAACTCTTTTGTGCCCTTGTGCACTTTTTCCTTTAAAACTTTTTCATAAGTTTAGACATGATTCATTTCTTTAAGCGGAATTATTCGCTTGGAAATGACGACTTGTCTTTACATTTTAAAATCAACCAAAACAAACAAAATTCATTCTTTGTACCACGAACTACGGGGTTTTGATCCTACATTGCACATCGTGGGTACGTAGGCATGAGACGACAAGTCTCTCCAAACACAAAAATCTTAAAAACAATTTCTCTTCTCATCTTCTCAATCATTTTTCAAGCAAACTTTTTCAGACCAAAAGCGTAAATATTTCAAAGGGTTCCTATATAGTACTATAGACGTTTTGGGTGTTAACACCTTCCCTTGACGTAACCAACCCCCTTACCCAGTCTCTGTGCACTCGTTCTTGTTTTAGAGCTCGTGTAGGTTTTGTTCGCTCTTTTTCCTTTCCTTTTTGGATAAAATTAAAGTGCGGTGGCGACTCTTGCTTTTCGAGTTAAGTTAATCAATAGCTTACACTCACGATTTTGCCGCTACAGAAATCTCCAAACTATTTTTTTGTACTAAGGACGTGTCAACCAATTTACATGGAGGAGGCATTTATTTGGTTTGATAAAGAGTTATAAGGGGAGGTTGAAGACATTGTGATTAATGAAGGTATTTTTTTCAGGGGCCTTCAATGGATTGTGGCTTATTTATCTATTAGAGTTAGGGTTATTAAGTTTGTATGCATAAGTATGTTGAGTTGTAATTCCTTGTGTCGAAGCAGTTTAGCTCGACAGAAGCAAGGAGCAGACGAATTGTGATAATGTGTGTGTCAAGTTGTAATAGTGTGTCGAAGTGTCGAAGGAGGTTCCTTCACACATGATTTTGACTTAGGCCTATTTTTGTAGTGTTAACTATTTTGGGCTTTTATAGTTTTGGGTCTTGGCTTGGGGTGCAAGCTAACCTAAATCTATAAATAGGGAGAAACCCTTATTTTTGTAAAGAAGAGTTAGAACAGACTCAATATTTGAGAACTTGTATTCACAGTTTGCACTTGCCCGTGAAATAACGGAATTTCCACAGTTTGTGGGCAGAGAGTTCTCTGCAGAAAATTGTTCATCTTCTCCTCCAATGTTTTTTTCTCTTTCTTTTCTTTCTCAACCCTTTTTTTCTTTTCATTGCCATTGTGTGTTTTGTTAACAATCTTGAGATCAAGATTGAATAGGAATTCCCAAAAGGTTTTGGGTTAATTCCAACATCTGGTATCTAGAGCTCCGGTTGCGATTCAAGGAAGGAAAATCGTGATGGCGATGAATCATCCGAACGGGCACTTTTCGGCGAGCCTTCCGATTCTCAAGAAAGACAATTATGAGAATTGGTGCAAGCAGATCAAGGTGGTTTTCTGTTATCAAGATCTTTGGGATCTTGTGAAGGAATGAGTAACACCACTTGCAGAGAACGCGACAGATCAAGAAAAGGCTGCACACAAAGAGTTGAAGAAGAAAGATTATAAAGCTCTCTTTATAATCCATAAGTGTGTTGATCTAGATAACTTTCAAAAGGTTAGTGATGTAGAGTCAGCGAAGGAAGCATGGGAGATTCTTGAAAAGTCGTTTGGAGGCGCGCAGAGAAGGTGAAAGAGGTAAGGTTACAAACTCACAAGAGAACCTATGAGTTGCTTCAAATGGAAGACAATGAAAGTATAACAAATTTCTTCACCAGAGTTACAAAGTGTTGAAAAGGTATTTTGGGGGGTGTTTTTATCGTATCCGCAGGGATTGTGCGATATTTTGATGTTTGTCGTTCAATAGTCGAAACGTTTTAAGTAAGGGGTTTTGAAATTGTTCTTTATTTTGTAACATCAATTTTGATAGCAAGGAAGTAAACTAGTGTCATTTCCTTTGGAATGAGGAAGTAATAGGCAAACAGAGGGGCAAGGAAGTCTCGAGTGTCAAGGGTAGAATGAACAACAATATATACAACAGCAAATACAATAAGAATTAAATGAAAAATGAATATTAGGAATTAACTAAAATGAAAATGATAATAGTCAGAATTAACTTAGAAATTAAATAAAGTCTAAGTAAATAAAAATTAATACGATTAAAAACTAATTAAAAACTAATTAATAACATTCTAACTAAACTAAATAGTTAACTCTAACTCTAAATTAAAAATTATTAAAAACTTATTAACTAATTTGAACTAAATGCTAACACTAAACTATTTAGTTTAAAAAACTTATTAAATTAATTAGTAAGCTAAAAACTGATTAAACTTGTAATAATAAGCTGAACTCCCTGAAAAAGATTATGGGTCAGTGAAGGGAAAGGGTCTAAAGAATCAACATTCAAGGATAAACAATATCAGAACATATATAAAAAACGAAAATATAAGGAGGGTGTATCATGATTTTGGGATGTGGACAAGTGAAATACGATGGAATCAAAGGGTAAAAGCCCAGAACCAATGCAAATCGATAAATAAATAAAAAACAGCATATTAAATAAATAAAAAAGAAAACATTAAAAGAAGAATAACACGTTAACAACAACAAACCCTTTTCCAAAATTTTCAGCCTTCGTAGATCTCTTTTCTCGCTTTTGTTATCTCTACAAATGCAACGCTCCTCTTTCCCACTGCGTCTCTCTCTTCTCTTCTACGTCTCAGTTTCTCTTTATTGTTCTGCTCTCTGTATCTCATCGCGGTCGTGGACAGTGGTAGTAGACGATGTGAATCGTTTGAAGCTGCGAAGTGGTAACGCTGTATATGGAAGATGTATTTGTGTAGTGAAGGTTGTGATGTCGATGATGTTTTGGGAAAACTGAGAGATATCACCTCAAAAGCTCAACTGTGAAAAGAGAGTGTCATTCCAATTGGTTGTTTCATAAAGTATAACGAGTTGATGTTGGTGGTTGTGAATTTAAGGGGAGAGATGGAAGATGGCGAGGGCGTTGAGGGGGTGGAAAGGTTTGTTTCAGCGGTGAATGGAGCTTGTTTTTTTGTGGTTGAAGATTGTGTTAGGTTGATGGTGTTGGAGAAGATGGAAGGAACAGATTGTTGATTTTATTCGCAACAGGTGAGGGAGGTTGTCGCTTGGAAATGGTTGTTTCGGAATGATGATGATGTTGAAGGAGTTGCTATGGTTTGTTCATGGTTGGAGCATAGTTATGCTGTTATGATCAGTTTTTTGTTAAGTGTGAAACAGGCATTCTATTTTGGTGTAAGCTGAGGATATTGGTCAAAGCTCCAAGGTTTTAGAGCAGGTTGTACAACTTGTCAAGATGTTGATGGATGAGGAGAAAACAAAAGCAGACCCAAAGGGTCTCCTCACGCAGAAGTGAACGACTTGGAGGGAGAGCTGCTTTTGGAGATTTTTCTTTCACTTTTATTTTTTTTGAATTTTGTTGTAATGATTTTGTAAAAAAAAATATAAAACTTACAAGAAATTAAAATTAAATAAACTTAAATTACAATAATTAAATGATTATTCTAACTAACAAAAAAAAAAGAAATAAAACTAATTAATTAAGTTGAAATAAAAATAGAAATTAAATCAGAATAATTAAAAACTAAATTAAAATTAAAACTTAATTAAAATATAAACTAAGCTAAATTGTTAACTAACTAAATTAATTCAAGATCAATATTTAACTAAAAATAAAAATGGAATAAAAAATGCATATGGAATGATAAAAAAAATGGCTAAAGTACATGACTAACAGATGTTTAACAAAAATGCAAAAATGGCTGATGTAATATGATATGAAAAAGATAATATCTGAGGTTAAAATTTGGGGTACAATAGTTGCCCCTATTTAAATAACTTCACCGGATGAAATGAGTTACGAAAGTTCTCGGGAAATCATGGTGAAAGGTATTTAAATATAGATAACCAAAAATTTTGCCCTTAGATGCAATGACATGCTATGCTATGGACAAAAGAAAACTAAATTTATGCCGACATGCCATGAACTCTAATATGATGAAAATGATGGAATGATAAATGCAAAATGCAGACAAAAATGAAAGCAGACAGGGACAAAGTCCACACAACGAGGAAACACCCACTGGGGATGATAACAACACTAGGGAACAGAAATAAAATCGGAGAAAATATAAGGTGATGAAGCAACTGGTTCATGCGTGACCAGCTGACGCTTAGAAAGAAGAGATAACACAAGATCCTCAATGGAAGTGGCACCGGAAAGACGGTCTCCACTGGGGGATCAGAAAACAAAGACTCAATCTGGAAGAACGTCAGAAAGAGAAAGGCACATCCAAGAAGACATCAGATGTAAAAGAAACCTGACATCCAATAATGACTTTGAATGAAAGGTAAACTCATAATATCTGAGAAGGCATCAGATGAGAATGAGGTAAAAAGAGGGTAATCCAAGAAGGCATTGGACACAAAGGAGCCAGTCATCCAATAATGGCTTTAGATGAAAGGTATAACTCACAATATCTGAGAAGGCATCAGATGAAAGTGAACAAGATAGAAATCCAAGAAAGTATTGGACGCGAAGGTAAATCACAATACCTGAGAAAGCATCAAATATATGTGAACAAAGATGACATCTAAGAAAGCATTGGACGTGAAGGTAAATCACAATACCTGAGAAAGCATCAGATAAATGTGAGAAAGGTAGAGATCCAAGAAAGCATTGGATGAAAAGAATCTCAAAATCCAAGAAAGCATTGGATGAATGTGAGCAAAGAGATACCCAAGAAAGCATTGGATAAAAAGAATCACAGTATCCAAGAAAGCATTGGATACAAGGAAAGAACAACGTTCAAGAAAGCATTGAACAAAGAAATACCCAAGAAAGCATTGGATACAAGGAAAGAACAACGTTCAAGAAAGCATTGAACAAAGAAATACCCAAGAAAACATTGGATACAAGGAAAGAACAACGTTCAAGAAAGCATTGAACAAAGAAGTACCCAAGAAAGCATTGGATACAAGGAAAGGACAACGTTCAAGAAAGCATTGAATAAAGAAGTACCCAAGAAAGCATTGGATACAAGGAAAGAACAACGTTCAAGAAAGCATTGAACAAAGAAATACCCAAGAAAGCATTGGATACAAGGAAAGAACAACGTTCAAGAAAGCATTGAACAAAGAAGTACCCAAAAAAGCATTGGATACAAGGAAAGAACAACGTTCAAGAAAGCATTGAACAAAGAAGTACCCAAGAAAGCATTGGATACAAGGAAAGAACAACGTTCAAGAAAGCATTGAACAAAGAAATACCCAAGAAAGCATTGGATACAAGGAAAGAACAACGTTCAAGAAAGCATTAAACAAAGAAGTACCCAAGAAAGCATTGGATACAAGGAAAGAACAACGTTCAAGAAAGCATTGAACAAAGAAGTACCCAAGAAAGCATTGGATACAAGTAAAGAACTTTCAGGAACGACACTGAAAGTAAAGGAAAATCACTATATTCAAGAATGTCATTAAATGATAGTGAGAAAGACATCCAGGAATGACACTGAATGCAAAGGAGAAAGCTCATCCAGGAATGGCACTGAATGAACAGATAAGACTTTCCAGGAATAGCACTGGGAGAAACAAGAGGAATAAGATATCCAGGAATGGTACTGGAGATCAAAAGAGCCAGACATCCAGGAATGGCACTGGAGTGAAGGAATATGAGTATCCAGGAATAGCACTGGAATGAAAGGATAGGTAAGGTTTTGGTAGGCGCCAAGTAAGTTGGACTTTGACCACAAGGTAAGACGCGGATAACGACACGACCTCGGGCGATATGCAAATGAGGATGAAACACTCATGCTATACATATGTATATGAATTATACAGATGATATATGATCAAATGCAAATGCAGATGCCGACGACACAACTCGACTCTTTTGTGGAGAAGACAACACTGGAAGGCTGATTCCTCAACATGGAGATCATTGTTATTCTGCTTGGGACTAGAGATGCTACTGCTGAACACATCATTGCCACACTGGTAAATTGTATCAAGTGATGATCCTTGTAGGGAGGATGAAGAGCTGTTTGGGGATTCTTCAAGTTAACTGCCCCAGATTAGCTGATTATTGTAGATGAGCTGATCACTGCTTCAACTTGATTAATTCTAGAAATGACCGTTTCATGGTGCTCGTAGAAAGCTTGCCCCAATCTGAGTCTTGAAAGATGATTATTTTACTGTACACTGGGAAAGCTTGCCCCAGCCTGAGTCTTGCAAAATCTTCTGTATAAACCAATTCTAAGAAGTTGCCATTAACCACAAATCTTGAACTGATTCTCAACAGGATATGGAAGGAACTTGCCCCTGATTGGATCACCGACCAAGTTTCTCAAATGTTTGAAAATTCCTTGAAAAGAAAGCTAGTTTGCAAACAAACGTATTTGTACAAACATGGTAAATGCAAAGTTCATGCAACTTTTGAAATCAAAATCATTTTTTTTAAAGAAGCAAAGTATATGAGTCATTAGTCAGAACACAGTGGTTCAAGACATTTAAAAGTGAAAGGTAAGGCACAAGTGGTAATGTCAACATAGATGATCTGCAAAGATCTTTGGAGTCAGTTTACGCAACCTTGCTGTAGTATGCTTTCAAAATAACCTCGCTTCAATTAGGTCTTTTGAGGGTTATAACGTGGCATGGTTCACGGTTTAAGAAACAAAGGATAAAGGCTCAAAGTTTATTTGTGACCCACCCAATCTACGTGATGAACTCCAGTCCTACGCACAGTTAACTTAGACTATGCACTCAGGTTCCCATAGGTTAGGAATTGCACTGATGATAGTAATGATGATGGTTCAGAAGTTAAGAGACTTTGAAATGGCGGTCACTACTTCCTTACAAAGTTGTTAGCCATTGAGGACTTCCAGGATAAAGGATTTAAAGATTTCCTCCTTTGGTTGTCATACAAACTTTTCTTTCTTATTTTTTTCTTCTTCTTTTTTTTTTTAGTGACTGCCTGGCTTAAGGATTACGACGAACCATCGTTGGCGTTCGACTTGAAAGACATCTTCGACACTTGCTTGTTGTGTGCGAAGGAAAATTTGTGAATGCACCCTTTGTTGAAAGGCGTCTCGCATGAAACTCTTGTATTTGAATTCACAATCAAGTTAACTGAGAACTACCCTGCCCCGGGTTAAAATTGCGGGTTTTTATTTGTAAAGAAAAGAAACTCCTACTTCAAGGCTCGAAGGGGTTAAAGAGGGGTTATCTTCCTTATGTCTTCAGTGTTTGGGAGTTGAAACAATGCCTTACATCGTCAATAAAGTTTTGATTTGAAAGTATACCAACAACAATTATGGGTATAAAGTTCTCATCATCCTCCCTCCAATCTTTGCATAATCAAAAGGAAAGTGGAAAAGAGATAAAATATTTATTGAAAAAGAAAGCATAGAGATGTAAATAGCAAACACAAATGAATTGAATCAAAAAGTTGCAACGCTCATTTCATTAATTGTGAAAGTACAAACATAGTCGAAAGCAAACAGCTATTACAAAATAAAGAAAATGCAAACAACAAGAAACAAAGGCCTAGTGACTAATCAACACAAGGATGAGTTGTCTTGTCTGAAACATTGGCTTTCAGGAGGATAATTGTTGAAGTCAACTAAAGTTTCACTTGGCGTGCCCTGGCAGAGGGTTACTCTGGACATTGGGATTGTCCTTAAAGGAGAGGATTTTGTTTCTCATCAGCTCTTGTACTCTAGCCTTCAACGCAAAGCAACCTTCCAAATTATGGCCTGCACCACCTTGATGGTATTCACAATGAAGATCAGCCCTATAGCCGGCTGGAAGAGGATTTGGAGGAGGAGGCACAGGCCTTGTGGTAATTAAACCTTGTTGAACCATACCAGGATAAAGCTCGGTGTATGTCATGGGAATATGATCGAATTGATTCCTATTACGGTACTGATTCTGTCCTGGAGTTGGATGTTGGAAAACTTGAGCTGGTCGTGGAGCAGTAACCATGGGAGTGACAGCAGCAACGGTAGGGTGAATAACATACTGAGGTTGGGGACGAGGCCTTCTCACTTCAAACATTACAGCGTTGGTCTGATCTTCCTTCTTCTTCTGAAAGTTCCCGTAGGATTTCTTCACAGCATTAGAAGATTCGACAGCCTTAGATACTTTTCCTTTCTTAAGACCTTCCTCGAGTCTTTGGCCGATAGTAACCAAATCAGTGAAGTTGGAGGAAACACTTTCAATCATCTTCTCCCAATAAAATGGAGACAGGGTATCCATAAACATTCCAGTCAACTCTTTCTCGGCCAAAGGAGGTTCAACTTGGGAAGCCAACTCCCTCCAGCGCTGAGCATACTCCTTAAAAGATTCCTTCTCATGCTTAGTCATGTTTTGTAGCTAGCGGCGATCAGGAGCCACGTCGAGGTTATACTTGTACTGCTTCATGAAGGCATTTGTGAGATCTTGGAAGGAGTGAATGGAGTTTTGCTCGAGACTCATATACCATTTAAGTGAGGCTCCACTCAAGCTGTCTTGAAAATAGTGGATAAGCAGCTTTTGATTTTTGGCATGAGCAGTCATCTTGCGAAGATACATAACCAAATGAGCTCTTGGGCAAGAGTGGCCCTTATACTTCACAAATTCTGGAGTTATGAACTTAGCAGGCATAACAAGGTCAGATACTAAACACATGTTGTCTGCATCCATATTATAGAAATCAGTACCCTCAACGGCTTTGAGTCTCTTCTCTATGCTCTGAAACTGCTCTCGCACAACTTCAGGTTCAACAAAGTCTTCACGGTCTTCACCTTGAGCACTGGCAACATCATAGAGGGGATTCTCGAAAGAAGCTCGAACAGTCTGTGGAACAGCATGGACCACAGGTCTGGGCTCGGTGAAAACAGGAACTTGAAAGACAGTCATAGCAGTCTGACCAACCATAGCAGTAGATGCAATCGATGGAGAGTAGTTGCGTGGCAAACTAATCTCTAGCCAAGTTGAAGGTGGCATCTGAACTGGTGGAGGATCAGCATTTGAAACTTCCTGGATGATAGTCCTTTGGGGTTGCTCTCCCCTAGCAATCAAAACTTGAATCATCTCAGTGAGTTTAGTCACGCTTGACTTAAGGTCATCGATCTCCGGTCATCGATCTCCATTCGGACCTCGGCATTGTGTACCTCTTGCTCTGACATCCTTCATCTGTAGTTAGCTCTAGTCCGGTATCAGTGTCGAGGAATCAGCTTGACGACTCACAGATGACACTGGAAGATAGAGACCACTGGAAATGAGTAGCTGGGTAAACAGACGCATGCAATGAATCATGCAAAGATGCAAATGATATGCAATACAATGCAAACAGGATGCAAAACACATATAGCAGGATCAAGGGTTCGAGATCACAGCATGGAGTCTGGGTAAAGAACCAACCACAGGGTGTGTACTAGGGTTCTTGTATCTGTAAAACAGGGTTCTAAGAAGTTCTCAGAGTCGACAATCCATCTTTCGGATTTTATCGACTTCCCAAATGATTCGGTAATCAATAAAATTCTCAAGAGAATCTCGTCTGAGTGTAGTATCGCGTGATAACTATTTCAGAAATAGACTCCATCATGGTCACCGCACTACGTCCTAAAAGGCCAAGTGGGGTCAAAGGTAACTACGGTTCTCAGTATCATGGGCTCCTAGGTTGAGAGTAGCACGTCTCACGAACGGATTCGTTCAACATGACTAGACTCTCAAGAGGGCCTCAACTGAGTGATGGTGTCTCAATTTAACTTTTCAGGATTCGACTTCCTCAAAGCCTCCTTGAATACTATCATCCTATCCTAATTGCACTCAAATCCGGGTTAGGACTTATCTCACCACTCAAAAGTAACACCCTGCACACAGAAGATCCCAAGCAGAAACAGGTATACAGATATATATACAGATATTACATGTATAGCAAACAAACATAAATAACATAAATAAAACAAGGTAGGCTTAACCCTCAAAAATAATAGATCCCCAGTGAAGTCGCCATTTCTGTTGCGTTGAGAATCGGATATCAAGCTATTAATTAACTTGCATCATAAAACATGAAATTCACCACCGAGCTTTGATTTATCCAAAGGAAATGGTAAAGAATGAAAACCCTAAAAAGAGAATCTAGGTTCGGGGGTTGGTTATACTAAGGGAAGGTATTAGCACCCTAAGTATCTGTAGTACTCTACAGGAACCACTTGTTAGTATTTGTGTTATTCTAAAGTTTGCTTGCTAAGGGAAATGTGCTAAGGTAAAGACCTAGGGGTATATACACTAACTATGCTCGCCAAGACATCACATCTCGTGCCTACGTATCCTGACGGGAATGGAATCAGAGCATTCGTAGTTCCCCTCAATACGGGGTAAAAGGGTGTAAAAAGAAAATGTGGAATCCGAGAAGGCATCGGATGTAAAGGTAAAAAAGGGTGGAATCCGAGAAGGCATCGGATGTAAAGGTAAAAATGGAAAAAGAAAAAGGTAGAATCCAAGAAGGCATTGGATGTAAAGGAAACAAAGGTAGAAAAAGAAAAAAGGTAGAAAAATAAAAAGGTAGAAAAAGAAAAAGGTAGAAAAAGAAAAAGGTAGGAAAAAAGAAAAGGTGGCTCGCTAGGATCTCGCAATCCTATGCCTACGTATTCTCAAGGTGAACTTGAGAAATCAGAGCGATCGTAGTTCCCCTCACTGGGGGTAAAGAACTCTTGACTGTGGTCAAGGTTCCAAGGGAAAGTAGGGTCTGACAGCAAGACACCTACGCGGAGTGCTGCGACTCCAAATCTAAGGCTAGGTTAAAAGGGAATGCAAGTCTCGATCGCACGGCGGCGTGAGATAAGAGAATAATGGACAAGGTTATCCTAAATGACATGGCAGTCAACTAGTGTCCTTTCCTTTGGAATGAAGAAGTAATAGGCAAACAGAGGGGCAAGGAAGTCTCGAGTGTCAAGGGTAGAATGAACAGCAATATATACAACAACAAATACAATAAGAATTAAATGAAAAATGAATATTATGAATTAACTAAAATGAAAATGATAATAGTCAGAATTAATTTAGAAATTAAATAAAATCTAAGTAAATAAAAATTAATACGATTAAAAACTAATTAAAAACTAATTAATAACATTCTAACTAAACTAAATAGTTAACTCTAACTCTAAATTAAAAATTATTAAAAACTTATTAACTAATTTGAACTAAATGCTAACACTAAACTATTTAGTTTAAAAAACTTATTAAATTAATTGGTAAGCTAAAAACTGATTAAACTTGTAATAATAAGCTGAACTCCCTGAAAAAGATTATAGGTCAGTGAAGGGAAAGGGTCTAAAGAATCAACATTCAAGGATAAACAATATCAGAACATATATAAAAAAAGGAAAATATAAGGAGGGTGCATCATGATTTTGGGAAGTGGACAAATGAAATACGATGGAATCAAAGGGTAAAAGCCCAGAACCAATGCAAATCGATAAATAAATAAAAAACAGCATATTAAATAAATAAAAATGAAAACATTGAAAGAAGAATAACACATTAACAACAACAAACCCTTTTCCAAAATTTTCAGCCTCCATAGATCTCTTTTCTCGCTTTTGCTATCTCTACGAATTCAATGCTCCTCTTTCCCACTGCGTCTCTCTCTTCTCTTCTCCGTCTCAGTTTCTCTTTATTGTTCTGCTCTCTGTTTCTCGTCGCGGCCGTGGACAGTGGTAGTAGACGATGTGAATCGTTTGAAGCTGCGAAGTGGTAACGCTGTATATGGAGGATGTATTTGTGTAGTGAAGGTTGTGATGTCGATGATGTTTTGGGAAAACTGAGAGATATCACCTCAAAAGCTCAACTGTGAAAAGAGAGTGTCATTCCAATTGGTTGTTTCATAAAGTATAACGAGTTGATGCTGGTGGTTGTGAATTTAAGGGGAGAGATGGAAGATGGTGAGGGCGTTGAGGGGGTGGAAAGGTTTGTTTCAGCGGTGAATGGAGCTTGTTTTTTTTTGTGGGTGAAGATTGTGTTAGGTTGATGGTGTTGGAGAAGATGGAAGGAACAAATTGTTGATTTTATTCGCAAGAGGTGAGGGAGGTTGTCGCTTGGAAATGGTTGTTTCAGAATGATGATGATGTTGAAGGAGTTGCTATGGTTTGTTCACGGTTGGAGCATGGTTCTGCTGTTATAATCAGTTTTTTGTTAAGTGTGAAACAGGCATTCTGTTTTGGTGTAAGCTAAGGTTATTGGTCAAAGCTCCAAGGTTTTAGAGCAGGTTGTACAACTTGTCAAGATGTTAATGGATGAGGAGAAAACAAAAGCAGACCCAAAGGGTCTCCTCACGCAGAAGTGAACGACTTGGAAGGAGAGCTGCTTTTGGAGATTTTTCTTTCATTTTTATTTTTTTTGAATTTTGTTGTAATGATTTTGTAAAAAAATATATATATATAACTTACAAGAAATTAAAATTAAATAAACTTAAATTACAATAATTAAATGATTATTCTAACTAACAAAAAAAGAAATAGAACTAATTAATTAAGTTGAAATAAAAATAGAAATTAAATCAGAATAATTAAAAACTAAATTAAAATTAAAACTTAATTAAAATATAAACTTAGCTAAAATGTTAACTAACTAAATTAATTCAAGATCAATATTTAACTAAAAATAAAAATGGAATAAAAAATGCATATGGAATGATAAAAAAACGGCTAAAGTACATGACTAACAGATGTTTAACAAAAATGCAAAAATGGCTGATGTAATATGATATGAAAAAGATTAGAATATCTGAGGGTAAAATTTAGGGCACAACAACTTGGAACCAAAATGCATAGTTTGAATTAACTGAGCATAGGACTGAAGGTCATCACGAAGAATGGGTTGGGTACAGATTAACTTTGAGCCTATATCCTTTGTTTCAAAAACCGTGAACCAGACCACGTTACAACCTTCAAAAGACCTAATTGAAGCCAGGTTTCTTTTGAAAGCATACTACAACAAGGTTGCGTAAATTGACTCCCAAGTTTGTTGCCAATCATTTGCTTTAATGTCATACCTTTGCTTTCTCTTTCATTTTGAATGTCTAAACCGTCGTGTTTTGGCAATTGATTCATTTTGCTTTACATCAATAATATCATTCCAAAAATTATTTTTGATTTCAAAAATTGCATTGAGCTTTGCATTAAAATTACCATGTTTGTTTGAATGATCTTGTTTGCAGGCAAACTTTCCTCATCAAGAAATTTTCAAACAGTTGAGAAACTTGGTCAGTGATCCTATCAGGGGCACATTACTTCCAGATCCTGTTATGAATCAGTCCAAGATTTGTTGCTCAGTGCAAGTTATTCTCAGAATTGGTTAACCAGAAGATCTCCTTCAAGACCCATACTGAGTTTAACCTTCTCAATAGTCATTTCAAGAACTGAAGCCATGACCAGTTCATCCCCAACAATAGTCAAGTTGAAGCCATGATCAGTTTATTCTCAACATTTATTCCAAGAATTGAAGCCATGATCAGTTCATTTTCAACTGCAGTAGTCAAACTGAAGCGATGATCAGTTTATTTTCATCAGTCAATCAATCTGGGGCAATCTTCTTCAAGAATCCTCAAGATGTATTTCCTTAAAAGACCATCAGCCTGATACAATTCATAAGTGTGATAGAGATGTGTTCAACATCTTATCTTCAAGCAGAGTGGGCAGTGTTCCCTGTGTTGAGGAATCAGAGTTCCATTCTTCCCTCACAAAAGAGTTTATCTCAGTTGTCTCTATCATATGCATTGCATACATAAATTATTCATCTAGCATACATAGAAAGACTTTCATAGCTCGAAGTGTGCTTCGCGCTCATATGCATTTCTCGAGGTCCTGTTGCTTTCAACATCTTACCTTGTGATCAAATTCCAACTTACTTGGCGCCTACCAAAACTTTTACCTGCCTTGTCATTTAGTGCCATTCCTGAATGTTGTCGTTTACCTATTTTCTTTCTTTCCAGTGCCATTCCTGGATGTTGTCGTTTCCATGTGCATCTAGTCCTATAGATGTTTGTCTCCTTTCATTCCAGTGTTATTCCTGGATCTTTGTTTTTCTTTCACTCTAGTGTCATTCCTGGATGTATGCCTTTTGTTTCTCCAGTGCCATTCCTAGATGTCTATCTCTTTTGATTTCCAGTGCCATTCCTGTATAACTTGCTCCTCTTGTTTCTCCCAGTGCTATTCCTGGAAGTCTTTTCTCTCTTCTGTAATCCCCAACATATTTGGTTGGATATCTTTCAGTGCCATTCCTGAAAGTTTTATCTGTTCATTCAGTGTTATTCCTGAATGAGTTTTCTCCTTTGCATTCAATGCCATTCCTGGATGTCTTTCTCACTATCATTCAATGCCATTCTTGAATGAAGTGATTTACCTTTACCTTTCAGTGCCATTCCTGAAAGCTCTTTCTCACTATCATTCAATGCCATTCTTGAATGTAGAGATTTGACTTTACCTTTCAGTGCCATTCCTGAAAGTCTCTGCTCACTTTATTCAATGCTAGTCTTAGATATCGTGAACTCTTTTTTATCCAATGCCATTCTTGGATACTTCTGATATATTTTCTAGAAATTTTCTCACTTCATCCAATGCCATTCTTGGATGTTGAGATTCTTTTGTCCAATGCCATTCTTGGATACCTTTTCCCCAGCCAAGTCCAATGTCGTTCTTGGATATTTCCAATGATTAACCTTGTCATCCAATTCTATTCTTGGATGTCCCCAGTGAAGTTGTTCAAATGGAATATTGTTTATATCCAATGCTATTCTTGGATGTCTCTAATGTTTATAGTTGCCTCATTCAATGCCATTCTTGAACGTTGTAGTTCTTTTTATCCAATGCCATTCTTGGATATTTTACCCCCAATAGAGTGTATTTCATCTCCATCCAATTCTATTCTTGGATGACGCTGTTGTTTTTACCAGATACTTTCTTGTTGATGTCCAATGCCGTTCTTGGACATTTTTTGGCATACCTTTTATCTCGTTTGTAGTTTCTATCAAATGCTATTCTTGGATGTTACTACTCATCTTTCCAGGGTCTTGTCCCTCTCTTTCCAACTATTGATGGATACTTCTTGTCACCTTAACAGATCTCCAGAAATAGCTTGTGTTCCCCGGCGTGTCTTTTCGCGTCTTCTCACTCAATTTACCGTAAATCTCTTGTTTCAAGTTTCCCCGCAGTCCGTTTCATCCTTTGCATTCATATCACCTTGTGGCATCTTATGGCTAAAAATGTGGTTTTCTGTATTTAAATATGTTCAATCTTGTCGAGACGAAGTTTTAACCTTCATATCTCCTGATAGAAGAAACTTAAATAGGGACAGTTGTTGAACCCTAATTTTTACCCATAAGATTTCACACATCTCATTTGTATCTCATACCACAAACAAGATCACAATTTGTGTTTCTCCTGAGCACCTGTGTGATTCTCACTTGCTTTATCAGTTGATTATGTTTACTAACCTCTAACCAAAATACCAAAAATTGCTGCAGTTTCTCTCTCTGTGTGTTGTGCAGGCTGTCAAAGACAATGAAGTGATTTCAGGTCAAATGTGGTGTGTTCAGCTATGATTCAGTCCAGATGGATGCTTGACCTAATCTTAGTCAAATTATCAAGCAATTGCTTCAAGTACAAGTGATATATTTCTGTGGGTTATTCCTCAAAGCAATGACTGTCAAGTTGTTATGTGGTGATATTCATCAGGTTCATCTGAGTTCATCAGTCCAGACTATGTTCCTCTGTGGATTTATTTTCCCAGGGATTGTTCAAAGTGATTCAGAACTTATGAGATTTAGAGATTTGTCTGTACAAGTCAAGTTTGATGGATTTTCAGTCAAGGTGTGTATCAGGGGCTTATGATGTTGGATCCATGTTCATTATTCAAGGTGTTGAAATTGAGGATCAAAAGTCTTGTGACCGTGTGTGGAAAATTTGGTGAGGGTGCATATCCATTCACTAAACCATATTACCAAAAATCCACATTTCCAACATCCATTAAATCAACTACCCATTTTTATCCATTATTTTCATAAACCACATCGAATTTCTAAAATCCAATTATATCCATAACCAATATCCATATCCAATTATTATTTTTAATATCCACATCCAAACCAATTTATTTTCTTATCCATTTTTTATTATTACCAAAAGTCCATATTACAAAATCCAAATTCATTAACCATTACTATCCATTTCAAATCCAACTCTAAAAACAATTTCCATGTCTAAAAATTACAAGGCCCATTTCTTTTTTTATTATTGTATTATTACACCATGTACATGATTAACAACTAATTGTCAAAAAATAATAATACAAGCTCCAACCCATTTTACTCTTATAACCGAAAAAAATTGCAAAAAAGAAGAAGCTCCAAGACATGTGAATTTCCAGCCACATCACAAAGCGGAAAAGCTGCAAACTTCTTCAAAACAACAGTGAGAAATTCATATCAGCTGCAAAACAACAAACAAAAGCCACATGAAAAAAGCCTGCTACACAATAAATTCACAAGCCAAGCCGTCAGCTGCTGCGTAACAAATCTTCACGGCATAACGTTGAGCCACACATCAGCAACTACTGATACTCTTAAAACTTGTATGAACAAGCAACATCCCAAGCCGTTTCCAAGAAATACCATACGCGAGCCACAAAGCACAACACGCTGTCATCGCCTATCCAAAACGAGTGAAATAACGTCACAACAGAGTTCCAAAACGCAGGAAATATAAATGAAACGCAAGAGTTGCACTTCATGGCAAGAAATTCATGATCGATTTCAATTCAAAATGCCACAAACACCCTTCATCTTTCTCTATATAAGACCGATTTCAATTCACAAATTGAACAAGCTTTGAAAGCCAAGAACATACTGCAAAAATTCCAAACACCAAAGCTTCAATCAATTCTTTTCCCCTTCATCAATTCACCTTCAATCATCTCAAACAACCTGTAACAACAACCTTCTTCAACAAACCTTCCACTTCCATAATTTCATTATCCTGCAAATCCATAAACATTCAACTCAACGACTAATTTCAACACTGGTTCACAAAATCGCAACATATCGCAACTCCAAATTCATCACAGAATTTCAAAAAAATCAACAACAACAATTCAAGAAGAAGAAGAGAAGAGGAAGAATTAAAGTATCGCTACTCACCATTTTCGAAGGTATTGAAGCTTTCTCGTCGAACTTTTGCGGTTTTAATTCGGTTGATAGAGACTTTGATACACGAAATTGATTATGGAGTTGAGAAGAGCATTGTGTTCCGATCCTTTCTGACCGAGTTCTGCGCCCCGCCGCTTCGTCGTGACGAACTCGGCTCTCTCCCTTCTTCGATGAACAGTACCGCGATGAGTTGAAGAATAAGATGATGTTTTCCTTTTTTATTTTTCTGATGATTGTTGTTGTTTTTTTTAACATTTCACTAGTATCTTTTGGGTCGGGCTTGTATGTGGATTGCACACCACCACCATCAACTGTTTTCATTAACCTCCCTCTCATTTCATAAAATTTCCTTTAATTTTCTTTTATTTTTTTAATATAATAATTTCTTCTTAATTTTTTTTCTATTATTTTGAACCTTGATTTACTACTGTTGTAGATCTTTGAATTTTGATTTTGTTTTTCTAAACATTTCTTGAAAAAAATCATTAAAAATATTTTTTATTTTTATTTTCTTGTATTTTCATTTTGATTAATTGTTGTTGGTTGTGTGGATCATAAATGTTAGATCCATCTTTCTCTTCATTTATTTCTCTTTTCTTTTGATCGATGAAAGTCTAATGGATCATAGAATTCCTTTGTTGAATTTTGATCAAGACTAGATCATTACCTTTTTTTCTTTTCGTGCGGTATTGCTTTCGGATGACGATTTACACATCGTTCATCTAGCATGCATTAGCACAAAGAGCTATTGACCAGCCTCATTGTAGGGTAATTACTCCGTAAATTACTCGGCGATTGCTTAACATAGCGCAACATATATCCCTTATCTGAAAACAATAAAAAATTATTGATTATTTGTCTTTTGGTTCAACACTTATGAGACTTGTTGTTAAGAGGCTTTGGTCTTATCAATCCTCTAATGAGTTCTCATTAACCTTGACCTAAGTGCAATTATTCAATTATTATTGATCACTTACTCTAACAACTAGCAACTAATCACTAACTTCTAAGTTTTACTTTTACAATTCCTTCTTTCTCCCTATCTCTCTTTACTTTTTATGCTTTATGTCATTTTTATCATTTCATATCATGTTTATGCTTCCGCAATTCTTCCTTTGTCCGTTGGACACATGTTTATGCTTATGCCTTTTTCTCTTTGTCCACTTGGACCAAAAACATTAATAAAGGCCAAAACCTCTAAAAAAACTTGTGCTTCTAATCTTGTACTATGGTTACTATCCTTTGCAATGGACATGGAATTTTGCACCTAGACCTTGGACATCCAATGCTATTCTTGGAACCTTAGACTTAGAACTAGGACCTTTCCCCTTTGCTTTGTAATTATGGTTCGAAGAATTTGAAGCCTTGTGCTTTTTCTTGGTTTATGGTGAAGATAGCTACATTTGTGGTTAGATCTTTCTTATCCTTAGGTTTTACTTTATGCTTTAGGATAGTCACTTCTTCTCCTCCCGATTCTTCAATTTTCAAAACTCTCTCCCTTTTTCAAAACCTTCTTATTTTCCAACTATCACCTCTTTCATAATCAAACCTTTACTTTGTCAAGTGATTTTACTATTTTCTTTTCATTTCTTAACAAATGCTAAACTACATAAGCATATTGACATCTTTTTCAAAAGACTTTAAAAAACACCAAACTCATCAAACTCTTTTGTGCCCTTGTGCACTTTTTCCTTTAAAACTTTTTCATAAGTTTAGACATGATTCATTTCTTTAAGCGAAATTATTCGCTTGGAAATGACGACTTGTCTTTACATTTTAAAATTAACCAAAACAAACAAATTTCATTCTTTGTACCACGAACTACGGGGTTTTGATCCTACATTGCACATCGTGGGTACGTAGGCATGAGACGACAAGTCTCTCCAAACACAAAAATCTTAAAAACAATTTCTCTTCTCATCTCCTCAATCATTTTTCAAGCAAACTTTTTCAGACCAAAAGCGTAAATGTTTCAAAGGGTTCCTATATAGTACTATAGACGTTTTGGGTGCTAACACCTTCCCTTGACGTAACCAACCCCCTTACCCAGTCTCTGTGCACTCGTTCTTGTTTTAGAGCTCGTGTAGGTTTTGTTCGCTCTTTTTCCTTTCCTTTTTGGATAAAATAAAAGTGCGGTGGCGACTCTTGCTTTTCGAGTTAAGTTAATCAATAGCTTACACTCACGATTTTGCCGCTACAGAAATCTCCAAACTATTTTTTTGTACTAAGGACGTGTCAACCAATTTACATGGAGGAGGCATTTATTTGGTTTGATAAATAGTTGTAAGGGGAGGTTGAAGACATTGTGATTAATGAAGGTATTTTCTTCAGGGGCCTTCAATGGATGGTGGCTTATTTATCTATTAGAGTTGGGGTTATTAAGTTTGTATGCATAAGTATGTTGAGTTGTAATTCCTTGTGTCGAAGCAGTTTAGCTCGACAGAAGCAAGGAGCAGACGAATTGTGATAATGTGTGTGTCAAGTTGTAATAGTGTGTCGAAGTGTCGAAGGAGGTTCCTTCACACATGATTTTGACTTAGGCCTATTTTTGTAATGTTAACTATTTTGGGCTTTTATAGTTTTGGGCCTTGGCTTGGGGTGCAAGCTAACCTAAATCTATAAATAGGGGGAAACCCTTATTTTTGTAAAGAAGAGTTAGAACAGACTCAATATTTGAGAACTTGTATTCACAGTTTGCACTTGCGCGTGAAATAACGGAATTTCCACAGTTTGTGGGCAGAGAGTTCTCTGCAGAAAATTGTTCATCTTCTCCTCCAATGTTTTTTTCTCTTTCTTTTCTTTCTCAACCCTTTTTTTTCTTTTCATTGCCATTGTGTGTTTTGTTAACAATCTTGAGATCAAGATTGAATAGGAATTCCCAAAAGGTTTTGGGTTAATTCCAACATTTGGTATCTAGAGCTCCGGTTGCGATTCAAGGAAGGAAAATCGTGATGGCGATGAATCATCCGAACGGGCACTTTTCGGCGAGCCTTCCGATTCTCAAGAAAGACAATTATGAGAATTGGTGCAAGCAGATCAAGGTGGTTTTCTGTTATCAAGATCTTTGGGATCTTGTGAAGGAATGAGTAACACCACTTGCAGAGAACGCGACAGATCAAGAAAAGGCTGCACACAAAGAGTTGAAGAAGAAAGATTATAAAGCTCTCTTTATAATGCATAAGTGTGTTGATCTAGATAACTTTCAAAAGGTTAGTGATGTAGAGTCAGCGAAGGAAGCATGGGAGATTCTTGAAAAGTCGTTTGGAGGCGCGCAGAGAAGGTGAAAGAGGTAAGGTTACAAACTCACAAGAGAACCTATGAGTTGCTTCAGATGGAAGACAATGAAAGTATAACAAATTTCTTCACCAGAGTTACAAAGTGTTGAAAAAGTATTTTGGGGGGTGTTTTTATCGTATCCGCAGGGATTGTGCGATATTTTGATGCTTTCCGTTCAATAGTCGAAATGTTTTAACTAAGGGGTTTTCAAATTGTTCTTTATTTTGTAACATCAATTTTGGTAGCAAGGAAGTAAACTATAACAAAGATGTTATAAGTTTTATAAAAGCATGTCAAGATTAGATTTCACTAATCCTTTTCATACATATCCTATTAATCAAGCATATGAACTTAGTTCTGACCAATACAATCGCGTATCCTCTCGAATGAGTTTATGTCTAAAGCAAATTCATGAGTATCGTTGTTTAGACCGTTAGATGATGTCTCACGCTAACAATCGAAACAACGACCGTTAAGATTAATACAAAGCGAATATTAAACCCCAAATCTATGTCTAGAGTTTGGTTTTTAAGAGATGAAGATATTAGGTCATGATTTGGAAAATCTATGTCTAGAGTGATTTAAACCACAAATACATCATTAAGAACAAACAACTTCATCATATATTGATCATCAACCTTGTTCATATACAAAAGATCAAAAGGAATACATATAAGTAAGATTAACTACCTATAATCTTAACACAAGAGGTTTAGCTACACATTTCCATGGTAGCTTGTATCACAAGTTTCAAGAGGAGATGAAAGAACATTCGCGTTGAATAATCGAGATCGGATGTAACTTCAGCTTTTCTATGTGGAAATTCACTCTTGGATGATCAAAACTCAGAAAAGTATGTTTTGGTGTGAAAATATCAAGTTCTGATCCCAAGAAAACATAAAAATCTATTTATAATACACTTGAGATCATCAACATTCGCACTGCGAATGAATCATTCGCCTAGCGAATGAAAGAAAATGGCACCTTAACTGCCTCTAAAAGGTAAACTGCCCCTGGCTGTTTTCGTGGGTTCGCAAAGCGAACACTTCATTCGTAAAGCGAACCACTCGCCAAAACATTCGCAAAGCAAATTTTGGGTCCTTTTCCCCCTGTTTTGTTCGCTGAGAGCTTTGCCAATGTTCGCAAAGCAAACATTCGCTGGGGACTTCGCCAGGGTTCGCAAAGTGAACCTGCTGTTGTTTTCCACTTTGTTTGCAGCTTGCATCAATTCTTTGTGTCTTCTATCTTTGATGTTTTTAGTGCACTTCCCTGCACAATAGCTCACAAATTACAAGCACCAACGGTATAATTATAATGCATGAATAACAACAACAATTCAATACAAAAATCCACAATTAAGACATGAAAGTAATGGAAAATGCCAAGTATCAAGTCTAAATATATAGCATGTTTGACATCTAACAACTTTCCCCAACTAAGTCTTTGTTTGTCCTCAAGCAAAGTATGCCTCTCATTAAAAACAAGAGGATTTGCTCGAGCATTTGATTCAATCCGAGAATGGATAAACGACTCAAATAAAACAACACCTGTAACAAAGCACACTTACACAATCCTAGAATCAACAATGGAAAAGACTTGATTCTTAAAACAAATCTCAGAAAATGTTTCCAAAAACAACTAAACAATCATGCTTATGTCACTCTAACACTCCTCTTCGAAAAAGGATTGAAGGAAATTAACGCGTTTGTAACCGCGGGGCAATTTTGCTCAAATGACAAATGAAGCAAATGCTAAGAAATTCATACAATATCTAATCGATCGCAAGAAATTATAGAAGCAAAAGATCACTAAGGGCTTTTATCGGTTGTAACTTGGCCGGGGTTAAAAACAAAGGACATATGTACACGGCCATTGAAACAAGAAAGGGTAAAGACTTTGAAGAGCATTTCTTTTTCAAAATTTTCGATCTTGTTCAATCCTTAATTCTTTTTTTTTCACAATGCAGTCTCTTCTTTTCTTTTTGTTCTTGGTCTTTCTTCTTTTTTTTTAGAATGCATTGTATCACCAACTCCTTTTTCTCTTTTCACAATAAACCATTCTCCCCAACTTCAACATTGCCATAATCTTAGCTTAAATGCTCTTCAAACGGGTTAAAATCGGGTTCATGATTCAAACAAAAATTTCCTTTCGGCTCAAATGAGGTTTCAAATACGCGCACACTCATAAGGTGACTTGAAGTGTTTTTGGAATGATGGTTATACTCAAAGTGCATAAACATTGACTTGATCATTTCTATGCTTCCACAATTTCAAAACAACAAGCAAGATAAAGCATTAATTATAAGTATAAAATAATATTCATCATAAATCTAATGCATTTAGTATAACATGGAGGTTTCTCACTTTTGTGATTTTTGGACCTAAATGACACAAGCACTCAAATAGAGTTGTAACAAGAAACAAAATTTTCATTTATACAAAGACAACAAAGTTCCCAAACATTCTAAATTCTAGAACTAGGTAACTATGTACTTTGCCACAACATCATGCTTAAGGTACTATCATAGCCATCCAATCTTGGAGGAATCTTCTTTGATGCACAATCAACACCAACCTAAGTTTCTTCCACAAAACATCCAAAAGTTGGAAATATTAACTTCCACAAGCATACCAACATAAAATAATAAAAAGCATATCACTAGCTTAAGAGTTGAACATTCGTAAACTAAAGAATTCAACTCTTAAATAACAACAATTAACACAAAAGCATACCAACAATTTAAGTGTTGAGCATTCGTAAACTGAAGAACTCAACACTTAACAACAATAATTAAAACCGAAATATTAGTAAAATTAAAAACAAACAAAAAAATTCTGAAAAACAACATATATTACTAATAATAATAATAATAATAATAATGTACTGGTGTGAACACACCTACAAAGTCAAAAGTACCACCAAAGGGTACAAGTACATCCAAATATCCAAAATAATCCACAAAATGGATAAAGTACATCAAATAAAAACTGAAATAAAAAATAAAATACAAGAAAACTTCACTTTGATGCCCAATGGAAGTACAAAATCATCATCACAAAAAAATCAGTCCGACTCGGACTCTGAAGCATACACCTCTGCCTCCTCCTCCTCTGAACCCGAACCAGAGCCAGATACCTTTACCTCAGCACCATCACCCTCCTCATCAGCATCATCATCAGCACCAGCTACATCCTCTCCCCCTCCGAATACTGGCATGGCCTCAGGCCAACCAGCATGTGCAAGGAACTGCTCCCTTGACATCATCGTATGCTCAGTAGCGGGATCACGAATCTGCAGCTGTAGTACCTGCATGGAGTCGTGTAAATCAGTCATGGCGTACTGAGAAACCGTCATCCAGTCCCAGTTGTACTGGCATATCTCCTGCTAATAAGGGTAAAAACTCTGAGATCCAGAACCAGAAGCATCTTCACCCCTTTTGCTAGCCTCAACACCAGCACCCGACGTCTCACCCCTTGTCCCCTTTGGTTTGTAGAATTTGTCGATATATCGATCATCAATAGCCAACGGGATAGTGACCTGGCGGCGTGTTGAAATATCAACCCCAGTATCCGCACACAAAGACATGATAAGACAAGGAAATACGAGAGGGGCATTCGCCCGAGAAGCGGTACCACCAAGGCCACTCTCCACAATCGTCGTTATCTCATCGGCAATAATTTGAGCCACATCAATATGCACGTTTGTCAAGATACTATGGACAAGGTGTGCAAGAGGAATCAGGATGGTAGATGAATGCGACTTTGGCTTGATATTGGTTATAACCAAAAGCAATATGAGTTGGGCCAAAGGTTGCATGTCCTCCCGCCGGTACCTAATAGCAACCCCAGATGGGTTGAGTTCAACTATTTTACCCGGCCTAAGAAGATCTCTAGTCATTTTTGGGATATCTCGGTGAAGGTGGAGGTCCATATGGTAATCATCAATCTCGCCACAGACCGATAACTCCCTCGGTCACTTAAGTTGAATCTCTTCTCCGCTAAAATGCTTCTTTTTTCTAAGGTCAGATATCTCGCTGCTTGCTTGGCACCCTTAAATCGAGTGTCATCAAATTGGATTGGTACTTGTCGTGATGTGGAAGACTTTCTTTTCTTGGTGGGTGTAGCGGGGAAATTTGTGAGTGTAAGCTATTGACTAACTTAACTCAAAAATAAACAAGAGTCGCCACCGCACTTTTATTTTTATCCAAAAAATGGAAAGGAAAAAAGAGAGAACAAAACCTAAAGAGTTCTAAAAGAACAAAGAGATAAAGGGTAAGGGGGGTTGGTTATGTAAAGGGAAGGTTTTATGCACCCAATACATCTATAGTACTCTATAGGAGCCCTTTGATGTATTCATACTTTTTGGTCTGAAAATGGTTTGCTTGAAAGAGATTGGGAGAGAATTTGTAAGAGGTTTTTTGGCTCTCAAAAGCTTGAATGAATGAATGAAATGAAGGCTCTATTTATAGAGTTTAGGCTTGGAAAATTTGGTGGTTTGGAATTAGGCTTGGGTGATCAAAATTAGGATTGGAATTCAAATTTGGAGGGAAATTAAAAGAGTGGTGATTAGTGGAGGTGTATGATAAGAATCAATTATGATGATGTAGGGAATTAAAACTGAGATGGAATATTCCAAAATGATGAAAATTGGTGCCAATTGCTGAAAATTTGAATTTGCTGCCATTTTTTTCAAAATTCGCACGCGTTAACCGATTAACCAAATGTGTTAATCGATTAACACAGCGAAAATTTGGAAATTTTGGCTTTTTGATGTGCTGTCTTGACTCTGGCTCGATTTTTCTTGCTTGTCAAAGAAGGCATGGAAATAAACACATGAACCTTGGAGTCTCTTGGATAATGATCATTTAAATCTTGGAAACTCTTTATCAGATGAATTTTGAATTGTTTGCAGATCAACTTTGACTTTGTTCAGATGAAATCCATTCGAGCTGAGGGGCTGTTGTTTTTGTATTTTTAACCTGTTCTTCCCCTGAAAATGTTAGTGAAATAAAACAAAATATTTTTGGATTTTAATTAATGGTTAGTAAACATAAACAAATTAAGCAATGAAACAACTAACAAACACACACAAACCCAAAGATCCCTGCAAGGCACAATCCTACAAAAGAGGGAACCAACGTGTGATCTCGTTTGTGGTATGAAATGCAAAGAATCTTAGGGGCAAAAATTAGGGTATTATAGCTGCCCCTATTTAAGTTTCTTCTATTCAGAGATATGAAGATTGACATCTTTGTCTCGACGAGATAGAAGAGACTTAAATATAACAAAAAAACCCAATTTTTGGCCCTAAGAGACCACAAAATGATATGATTATGCAGATGGTATGCAGACACAAGACCACTGTGGGGGGATAACAACCACAGGAGATCAACAAAAACGAAGAACGAGAGAAATGAAACTCCACCGGGGAAACACAATCACATGAGACCACCAACCATCCGGGGAACACACCGCACAACTATTGGTACTCAGCTGAGGAAAAGATCCAAACTGGGGATAATTGTATATGGAAATAAACCACAACACAACAAGGATATAACTCAACAGGGAATACGTAGCACAACAAGGCTCCACTGGGGAAAATTAATACCTCAACAATGAACTATCTCTAGCATACCGAAGAGACTAACCATCCATCAGAGTAGAAAACCCCAACGACGAACTGTCCCGTCTAACCGAAGAGCCTTACCATTCATCGAAGTAACAAAAATCTCAACAACGAACTGTCCCATCAAACCGAAGAGACTTACCATTCATTGGAGTCACAAAAAATCTCAACAATGAACTGTCCTGTCTAACCGAAGAGACTTACCATTCATCGGAGTAACAAAAATCTCAACAACAAACTGTCCCGTCTAACCGAAGAGACTTACCATTCATTGGAGCAACAAAAATCTCAACATCGAACTGTCCTGTCTAACCGAAGAGACTTACCATTCATTGGAGTAACAAAAATCTCAACAGCGAACTGTCTCATCAAACCGAAGAGACTTACCATTCATTAGAGTCATAAAATCTCAACAACGAACTATCCCATCAAACCTAAGAGACTTACCATTCATTGGAGTCACAAAATATCAACAACGAACTGTCCCATCAAACCGAAGAGACTTACCATTCATTGGAGTCACAAAAAATCTCAACAACGAACTATCTTGTCTAACCGAAGAGACTTACCATTCATCAGAGTCACAAAATCTCAACAATGAACTGTCCTATCTAACCGAAGAGACTTACCATTCATCGGAGTCACAAAAATCTCAACAATGAACTGTCCCGTCTAACCAAAGAGACTTACCATTCATCGGAGTCACAAAAATCTCAACAACGAACTGTTCTGTCTAACCGAAGAGACTTACCATTCATCGGAGTCACAAAATCTCAACAACGAATTGTCCCGTCTAACCGAAGAGACTTACCATTCATCGGAGTCACAAAATCTCAACAACGAACTGTCCCGTCTAACCGAAGAGACTTACCATTCATTGGAGTCACAAAAGGTACTAACTGTATCGCCTCAGGCTTCTCAAATAAAGGAATGCCACAAAATAGTATTGAACCTTCCAAAAGGGAAAGCATACGTAGATCTCAGCTGAAGGGCGCAGAATCCTCAAAGGTGCAAAATAAATGCACTCTCAATCTAGGTTTCACAGCCTAGGGATCCAAACAAATATCGCAGGGGACCAAAGTTTAATCCCGGAACAAGTTGGAGAGAAACGGTCAAACAAGACTCATCCCGAGGAGGAAATATCTCAATTGGGGACTAATTCTATCCAGATAATGAACTGGAGAGGAAACTGAATCAAAATATCTTCCACGAGGCATAAACTCAGTGGGGGAATTAACAAAGATAGGCATTTTCTACTTAGGGTCGACACTCTAAATGGAGAGACGACACACATGCTCTGCGGGGATAACAACACCAGAGAATAAAGAAGCACCAACACAAATGCAAAATGCACAATGCAATAATAAAATGCTATGCACAACAAATGAATGCGCATGCGATGTGTATGAGTATGAATATGCTGACAAAACAGACACAAGGATAAATAGAGGGTGGAATAAACATCACAACACCACTGAATACTCGGCTAATCTCAACAAGATGGAGATATCATTAGCAACTCTGCTAGGCATTTAGCTGAAGAAATCCTACAAGAGATAAACAAAAGCCATCAAAGAAAAATAAATCCTACTACAAGGCTCAAATCTTGCTGGAGAGGAAGATACTCCTTGGGGAGAAACCTAAATATCCATCTTCTAACATCGATGATCCACAACGAGGCTAACAATATAAACTCTGCTTTGAAGATGGCAGGAAAGCTGTCGGGGAATCATAACAACCCAAACCTTTCTGAATCTACCTGGGGATTATAAAAAAATCACAGGAACTTTCATTTCAAAAGGATGAAGAGATCTGCTGTGGAGAAATAGTGAATCCACTGGGGATTGTAGACATATAAACATCTACGTGAAATCCATTGGGAAAACAAGGCAAATCTGCTGGAGATACGAGAACACTCTCAGAGGATTGATCAATACTGAGCAAAGCATCCTGAACTTGCTGGGAAAACAGCAAAAGGTCAAGCTGTGGGGAATTTTAAATCAATACTCATCATGAATGAGAGAAAACCCAACAGGTGACTAGTATATAAATATTCCTTGAATATAGTTATCATGAACGACTTCACTGGGGAATAGCCACAATAGTGATGCATAATCTTCCCTAGGAGGATAAATCTCTGAAAAATAATCCGGAGAGAAGTACATCTTGGACTTGCCGGGGAAATGAGAAATTAACCTCACTGCTTTATAATTGGGAATGATAATACACTGCCTTCGTTGGAGAATTATCAAGGACAAATCTTTGGGTAGAACAACCTGGAGAGAAAAACATCCACAAGACAAGATGAAACACGACAAGCGATCACCATGTCAATGCTTATTAGAAGAGAATAACATTGCTCTCTGTTTGGGGATATCCAACGTAACAATAACACATCTAGAGGGTAAAACTCTGAGTGAAGATTCCTCATATGATTTCTGCTGGGGACAACAAAAATGAATCTCTGAGTGGTAACTACCGTTAAGGAGATGTGGACCTCAAAACTACTCAACTGCCTGACCATAACATAATCAGCTGGAGAAGATTCGGATCGAGACCTAGCTGGGGAAAAACCAAACAGCATTGAACCTTATGAATTCAACACATCATAACAAACCCAACGCCTTGTCAACAACTGATCCCATTCATAGGAACAAGTTATGCTGATGAAATATCAACAAACTCTACTAGGGATATATCGACAAACTCTACTGGGGATTTGTCAATAAATTCTACCAAAGGAGCGAGAACGAACCTTGCCGAGGAAAACATAGATCTTACCATTCTTGGAATAACCGTTGACATTCCTTTTTTATATTTCATAAATCAAAGGAAAATGTTTTTATAATTTTCAAAAATTTAAATCAATTATTCACATTTTGTTTCAAAAATCATCATAAAAAATAAGTGAAATTTTGGAAATAGAAACAAAATAAGAATTGCAAACAAAGGGACAAAGGCCCAAATTTTATTAATAGAATGGTAGTCCGCAAATGGCGTAACTCCATGGATCATTACAAAGTTTGAAAAATGGTAAATGCATGGAAAGGGTTAAATTGAAATACAATAACCACTATTCTCCCTAACAACTTTGAATTCCGCTGTGCTAAAAACTTCAGCTGAGGATGATCGAAGCAGAATCCTCGATAGACAATGTTGCTTTCAAATGATCAAGACTGGCCAGATGCAGTTACTTGCCATAATCCCTAACTTTTGCCTAGATTTCCCTTTCGGGTTTTCAATCTACCGGGATAATTATTTCTGTTTTTGTCTCTAATTTTTGCCTGGACCGCCCTTTCGGGTTTTCAGCCCACCGAGACGCTTATTTTTGCCTAAGCCGCCCTTTCAAGTTTTCAACTTAGTGAGTTGTTCTTTTATTTTTTAGGCGAAGTATTTCTTGACTGCATCGGTATTCACAGGACGAGTGAACTCTTCACCATCCATAGTTGTAAGAAGTAATGCACCGCCAGAGAAGGATCTCTTAACAACATATGGGCGTTCATAATTAGGAGTCCACTTGCCCCTAGAATCATTGGTAGAAGTCGAGATCCTTTTGAGCACGAGGTCGCCTTCTCTGAATACACGAGGTCGAACCTTCTTGTCAAAATATTTCTTCATTCTCTGTTGATATAATTGACCATGACACAAGGCCGTCATTCTTTTCTCTTTAATCAAATTCAACTGGTCATATCTGCTTTGGCACCATTCAGCCTCAGACAATTCAGCTTCCATCAAAACTCTCATAGAAGGGATTTCAACTTCTATTGGGAGCACTGCTTCCATACCATAAACAAGACAGAAAGGGGTTTCCCCTGTTGAAGTACGGACGGATGTACGATACCCATGCAAAGCAAAAGGGAGCATCTCATGCCAATCCTTGTAAGTAACAACCATCTTCTGAACAATCTTCTTAATATTCTTATTAGCAGCTTCAACATCCCCATTCATCTTAGGCCTGTAAGGAGAAGAATTATGATGCTCAATTTTAAACTCATTGCATAATTCCTTCATCATCTTGTTATTCAAATTCGACCCATTATCAGTGATAATCTTGCTCGGAACACCATATCGACAGATGATTTGGTTCTTGATAAATCGGACCACTACTTGCTTGGTCACATTGGCATATGATGCCGCTTCAACCCACTTGGTAAAATAGTCAATAGCCGCCAATATGAAACGGTGTCCGTTCGACGCTTTAGGCTCAATCATTCCAATCATATCAATACCCCACATGGAAAAAGGCCATGGAGAAGAGATAACATGGAGAGAAGTTGGTGGTACATGAATTTTGTCAGCATAAACTTGTCACTTATGGCACTTCTTCACAAATTTGCAATAGTCGGATTCCATTGTCATCCAATAATAACCTGCCCTCAATATCTTCTTAGCCATTGCATGCCCATTGGCATGGGTACCAAAAGATCCTTCATGAATTTCTTTCATCAACATGTCTGCTTCGTGTCTATCCACGCATCTGAGCAAGACCATGTCATAATTTCTTTTATACAACACATCATCATTCAAGAAGAAATTACCAGCCAATCTTCTCAAAGTCTTCTTATCTTTCTTGGATGCCTCAAGCGGGTACTCTTGATTTTGAAGAAAGCAGTTAATATCATAATACCACGGTTTATCATCAACAACCTCTTCAACGGCAAACACATGAGCTGGTCTATCAAGACGCATAACATCGATTTTGGGCACATCATTCCACTGATTCACCACAATCATGGAGGATATAGTGGCTAAAGCATCCGCCATTCGATTTGCTGCTCTGGGTACATGGTGAAACTCAACCTTATTGAAGAAAGTTAACAACCTTCTTGTATAATCTTGATAAGGAATCAAATCAGGTTGACGTGTCTCCCATTCTCCTTTAATCTAATTAATCACTAGGGCTGAATCTCAGTATACATCAAGAATCTTGATTCTTAAATCGATGGCTTCTTCCAAGCCCATAATACATGCTTCATATTCAGCCGCATTATTTGTGCAAGTGAACATCAACTTTGGAGTGAAAGGAATATGAGAACCACGAGGAGTAACAATTATTGCCCCAATACCATTGTTATATTCATTAACAGCTCCATCAAAAATCAAACCCCAACGGGATCCAGGCTCAGGCCCTTCATCAGGTAATGGTTCTTCACAATCTTTAACCGTTAGATACATCACATCTTCATCAGGAAAATCAAACCTGATAGGTTGGTAATCATCAATTGGCTGGTGTGCCAAATGGTCAGCCAAAACACTTCCTTTTATCGCTTTTTGAGTTCGGTACTCGATATCATATTCTGACAACAACATTTGCCAACGAGCGATCCTCCCAGTTAAAGCAGGCTTTTCAAAGATATACTTGATTGGATCCATTTTGGATATCAACCAAGTCGTATGATTCAACATATACTGGAGGAGGCGCTTGGCAGCCCAAGCTAAAGCACAACATGTATTTTCAAGCATTGAGTACCGAGACTCATAGTCGGTGAACTTCTTGCTCAAATAATAAATGGCAAATTCTTTTCGACCAGATTCATCTTGTTGACCCAGAACACAACCCATAGACTCTTCCAGCACAGTCAAATACATGATCAAAGGTCTTCCTTCCTCGGGAGGAGACAAAATCGGAGGTTTAAGCAAATACTCTTTAATTCTTTCTAAAGCTTTTTGACAATCCTCTGTCCAAACACAACCCTGATCTTTGCGAAGAAGCTTGAAGATTGGCGCACATGTGGCAGCCATATTGGATATAAATCGGGAGATGTAATTCAAACGTCCCAAGAATCCTCTTACTTGTTTTTCTGTTTTAGGCGCGGGCATTTCCTGAATAGCTTTAACTTTACCAGGGTCAACTTCAATGCCTTTTTGGCTGACAATAAAGCCCAACAATTTTCCAGAACGGACACCAAAAGTGCATTTATTAGGATTCAAACGGAGCTTAAACTTTCTCAAACGTTGAAACAGCTTCAATAAGTACTCAATATGATCCTCTTCAGTCTTCGACTTACAAATCATATCATCCACATATACCTCAATTTCTTTATGCATCATATCATGGAACAAAGTAGTCATAGCTCTCTGGTACGTTGCACCAGCATTTTTCAAACCGAAGGGCATCACTTTGTAACAGAATGTTCCCCAGGGTGTAATGAATGTTGTTTTTTCCATATCCTCGGGTGCCATCTTTATCTGATTATAACCGGAAAATCCATCCATAAAAGAAAAGATACTGAAATTAGCAATATTATCTACCAGTATGTCAATGTGTGGCAGTGGAAAATCATCTTTTGGACTCGCTTTATTCAAATCTCTATAGTCAACGCACATTCGGACTTTTCCGTCTTTCTTTGGAACAGGCACAATATTGGCCACCCATTGAGGATACTCAGAAGTCACAAGAAAACCAACATCAATCTGCTTTTGAACCTCCTCTTTGATCTTCACAACCATGTCAGGATGAGTTCTTCTCAATTTCTGCTTCACAGGTGGACATTCAGGCTTCAATGGCAAATGGTGCTCCCAATATCAGTATCAAGACCATGCATGTCTTGATAGGACCAAGCAAACACATCAACATATTCTCTAAGAAGCTCCACAATCCTCTTTTTAACATCTGACTGAAGCAGTGCCCCAATCTTGACTTCTTTTATATCATCATCTGAACCTAAATTAACCAATTCCAACGGCTCTTCATGAGGCTAAATGGCCTTTTCCTCGTGCTCAAGCAACCGAGAAATTTCATATGGAATCTCCTCAATATCCTCTTCTTCAGCTCCAAACACAGGGAATTCAAAGTTGGGAGGGGGCATAGGGTCATTGTTATCAATGGGTTTAACAATCAATCTGTACAATGATTTATGTTTGATTTTAGAATATGAACAAGAAGTGCAAGCATTATGCAGATAAAAGTGATTATCACATTATTATTATTTTTTGGTTTTTTATGTTACCATTTTTTCAGAAATAAAGTAAAAAAGGAAAAACATAATATGGATAAACAAAATAACATTTTATTGATGATGATAAAATTTGAAACAAAGCCCTCACAAATTCACTTTCACCTTGGGCAGAGTGAAAGAATTTTTTGAAAGAAACAAAAACAAATTACTTTGAAATATGAACAATAGTAGGAACATCAACAGCTATCCAATTCTGGCAGACTTGTCCATGTGTCACAAAATTGGGAAGCTCTTCCTCTTCATCTTCTTCAATGATGGCAATGACTTCATATTCAGGTTCCTTAAACTTCTTCCGAGGGGAATAAAAAGGCACATATGCGTCCTTCGGGGACATATACCCGGGGTCTTCCAAATAAGGTTCCCAGTCTTCAGCAGGAATGACATTATCTTCAGAACCAAATGGGATGTAGCCTACAGAGCCATCTTCAAGAATTGCAGCCGTAGAAAGATCTTCACTAGGGCAATCTTGAACCATATTGACAGACGCCTTGCCGTAATTAGGCAGCGGATTCGATTGGCCATTAGGATTGGAATCTTCGAAAGACAAAATACCACTTCTAGCCAACCTTTGTACTTCCATCTTCAATGGATAACAGTTCTCAGTGTCATGCCCAGCTCCTCCCTGATGGAAAGCACAGTGAGCTTCAGGCTTATACCACCATGGTGAATATTTTGGAACAGCAGGTGGTGGACGGGTCTGAACCAAATTCTTCTTAATTAGACAAGGAAGCAATTCTGTGTAGGTCATCGGAATCAGATCAAAATCTTTCCAAAAATGGCCCCGTTGATTGTTTGGTTGATTAGAACGTTGTTGCTGAGTAGGAGCTACCTGAACAACCGGAGCTGAACTGATAACAGGAGTGACAGATGCAACATGTTGATGACACTGACTGTTTCTATGGCGAGGTCCTCTATACCTTTCTCGAGAAACGGCATTGGTCTCTTCTTCTTTCTTTTTGGCAAATCCTCCACTATATTTTTTGGAACTTCCAGTAGAATTGCCATCTTTCGACAAACGTCCCTCACGGACACCCTCTTCCAATCTCATCCCCATATTAACCATCTCAGTGAAATCACTTGGGGCACTAGCAATCATACACTCATAATAGAAAGGACTCAGAGTTTTCAGAAAAATCTTGGTCATCTCCTTTTCTTCCAAAGGAGGGTTGATCTGAGCAGCAATCTCGCGCCACCTTTGCGTGTATTCTTTGAATGTCTCCTTATCTTTTTGAGCCATTGCCCGAAGCTGGTCACGATCAGGAGTCATATCCACATTATACTTATACTGTTTCACAAACGCCTCACCCAAATCTTCGAAAGTGCGAACTCGAGTACTGTCGAGTCCCATATACCATTTCAAAGCTGCACCAGACAAACTGTCTTGAAAGTAGTGAATGAGCAGCTGATCATTATCCTTTTGAGCCGACATCTTACGAGCATACATAGTCAAATGACTTATCAGACAAGAGTTACCCTTATACTTTTCAAAGTCAGGGACTTTGAACTTATGCAGGATCTTCACATTAGGAACCAAGCATAACTCATGAGCATTCTTCCCAAACAACTCTTTATCTCTCAGAGCTTTGATCTCTTTTTGTATTTCAACAAATTGGTCTTGAATCTCCTCCATTCTATCATAAGCACTGGCGTTTTCACTTGGAGCAGTATGGAAAATTTGTTCTTCACCAAAAGCAACAGTATGAACCACGGGCGGTGGCACAGTCATCATAGGTTGAACGGTAGGAACAACTGGAATTTTAGGAGGTGGTGGTGGTTGATAACCCTCAGGAACAAAGTTATGAGGCATGCCCCAGGGGAAACCAGGAGGCATGGAGTATTGAGGAACACTAGCACGCGCCACAAATATAGGCGTAGAGACAATCTCAGAAATGGCTGTCCTTTGCACAGGAGTTGAAAGCGGAGGAGGAGGAGGTGATGGCTGATTCTGAGCAGCCACCAGAGCTTCCATCATAGCAGTGGGTCTTTCCAAAACATCCTTCAGAGTTGATACTTCTTCACGAAGCTCACGGTTCTCTTGTTGCAATTGATCCATCTTTTTCTTCAGATTAGCCCGAGTATTATACTGGTGCGATAGCTTGGCTGAATGAAGACCAAAGGGAAACAATAAGACACCTGGAAAAGGCAAGAAACAATGCAGGATGATGTGAATGCCAATGCAAAATGCAAACATTTCATTCAACTCTCAAGGATCTTTGAAATATAAAGCAATTGCAAACTCTACAAAGAAATAACACTTTTTGAAATACTGATAAACATCTCATTTTATTGAATATTTTCTATGATGTTTACAAAAGGAAATTCTCTAAAATCCTTGAAAATCGACTGAAACAGAATGTCCATGAATGCATGTATGCAGCAACCACAAACAAGATCACACAAAGCACACAGGTTCAAGGTTCCGAGTCACGAGCATGGAGTCAAGGTTAAGAGCCAACCCACAAAGGTATGTACTAAGGGTATAACACATGCCGAACAAGGTTCTAAAGAAGTTCCCAGAGTCTACAACCCATCTTTCAGATATTATCGATTTCCCAACTTTCTTGGTAGTCAATAATACTCTCAAGAGAGTCTCGTCTGAGTGTGGTATCACGTAACAACTGATTCAAGTATGCACCTGAACAGCCACCGTACCACGTCCTAATAAGGCCAAGATGGGTTAAGGGTAGTCCTCAGCTTCGGGTCCTCGGATCAAGAAGCATAACGAGTTTTCCATTTCTGGCCTGCCATTACTACCTCTTGGGAGGAGTGCCTCAACTGAGTCCTTGGGAATGGTCTCCAGAGTCGACAGTTCTCTAGATCAACACCCCGAAATGCGCAAGACACGCACGTCAGAATATCTCCCAAGAAAACCTTGTCTGGATGTGAATTTCGTGAACACCAAACGTACCAAGAGGGCGCGTAGGTCCCACTACTTTCCACCCTAGTCTTAGGTGTATACTCAAGCCTGGGTATTAGGCTTAACTCACCACACAGAAGAATTCCCAAACAGAACAAACAAATAACAAACAAATCAGATAAAAAGCAATAAATAAATCAAAGTAGGCTAAACCCCTCAAGGGATTGACCAGCAAGAGGTCAATCTTTCCCCAGCAGAGTCGCCACTTTTCTGTAGCGGGGAAATTTGTGAGTGTAAGCTATTGACTAACTTAACTCAAAAATAAACAAGAGTCGCCACCGCACTTTTATTTTTATCCAAAAAATGGAAAGGAAAAAAGAGCGAACAAAACCTGAAGAGTTCTAAAAGAACACAGAGATAAAGGGTAAGGGGGTTGGTTATGTAAAGGGAAGGTTTTACGCACCCAATACATCTACAGTACTCTATAGGAGCCCTTTGATGTATTCATGCTTTTTGGTTTGAAAATGGTTTGCTTGAAAGATATTGGGAGAGAATTTTCAAGAGGTTTTTTGGATCTCAAAAGCTTGAATGAATGAATGAAATGAAGGCTCTATTTATAGAGTTTAGGATTGGAAAATTTGGTGGTTTGGAATTAGGCTTGGGTGATCAAAATTAGGATTGGAATTCAAATTTGGAGGGAAATTAAAAGAGTGGTGATTAGTGGAGGTGTATGATGAGAATCAATTATGATGATGTAGGGAATTAAAACTGAGATGGAATATTCCAAAATGATGAAAATTGGTGCCAATTGCTGAAAATTTGAATTTGCTGCCATTTTTTTCAAAATTCGCACACGTTAACTGATTAATCAAATGTGTTAATCGATTAACACAGTGAAAATTTGGAAATTTTGGCTTTTTGATGTGTTGTCTTGACTCTGGCTCGATTTTTCTTGCTTGTCAAAGAAGGCATGGAAATAAACACATGAACCTTGGAGTCTCTTGGATAATGATCAGTTAAATATTGGAAACTCTTGATCAGATGAATTTTGAATTGTTTGCAGATCAACTTTGACTTTGTTCAGATGAAATCCATTCGAGCTGAGGGGCTGTTGTTTTTGTATTTTTAACCTGTTCTTCCCCTGAAAATGTTAGTGAAATAAAACAAAATATTTTTGGATTTTAATTAATGGTTAGTAAACATAAACAAATTAAGCAATGAAACAACTAACAAACACACACAAACCCAAAGATCCCTACAAGGCACAATCCTACAAAAGAGGGAACCAATGTGTGATCTCGTTTGTGGTATGAAATGTAAAGAATCTTAGGGGCAAAAATTTGGGTTTTACAGCGGGGTTAATCTTTGAACCCATCTGCACACATCAACAAGTAAACAGCAAAAAATAGGAAGATCGTCATTAGAATTGGCAGCCAAAAGCAAATCACAACTGAACCAAAATAAAAATAATTCAACATTCTGTTATGTTCGCTCCAGAGTTCGCAAAGCGAAGGCTGGAAAATATTCGCCCCAGATTCGCAAAGCGAAGGTCTGGCGAATGCTCGCCCAGGTTCGCAAGGCGAACAAAGTAGTGAACCCACAAAAATTCAGAAAAACACAGCATCTAAACAGTCCAACATTAGAGCTCCATTCACTAAATCATTTCCATTCTAAGGCTTAATCAATATTCAGCATGCATCAGCATCTATACCTTACAATAGAAATTAACCCTAAATTTATAAATGTCTCTAATGCAAACCACAACCCTAACAATATCTAATAGAAATTAGCAAGAAAAAGGGATGCAAACCTGAACTAGTGATTGAAATTGGGGGAAAAACTTGGGTGAAATTTGAGAAAAAAGAGCACGTGAGAGCTTGAGTTCTTGAAAGTGTTGTGTTTGAATGATAGAGAGGCAAAAGTGGGAGTAGGGTTTTCCCTCTTACTTTCAGAAAATGATATGGGTGTTGGGCCCAAGTGTTGGCCCACCCAAAAATTTAAAACCCTTTTTAACTGAGGTGGCAGCACACAGACTTCCCTTGTCTTCCTGGGTTCGCAAAGCGAACTGGCTGGCGAATGCTCGCCCCAGGTTTGCAAAGCAAACGCCAGCGAATATGACAGGTTTTTCAAAAAAAATTATGCACTGCTGCCACTTCCTAAACCACTCTAAACATCCAACATCACTTAAAACAACAAATAAAGCAATAAATACTTACAATGTTGGGGTGCCTCCCAACAAGCGCTTGTTTAACGTCGGCTAAGCTCGACGGTCCAATACAACCTCAAGGATCACAAAACGGCACAACGGAGGGATTCCGCTCGAAATCACCACCTAGATACATTTTCAACCTCTGACCATTTACAGTCCAATTCTCATTTGACTTTGTGTCCTCAATGACTATTGCCCCATATTGCTTGATTTCACGAATCCGGAATGGACCAGACCACTTAGATTTCAGTTTACCAGAGAACAGTTTTAATCGAGAATTGAAAAGTAGGACCAGCTGCCCTACTTCAAACTGTTTAGTCAGTATCTTTTTGTTATGGTAAGTTTTAACTTGATCTTTATACAGCTTGTTGGAATCATACGCTTGGAGGCACAATTCCTCCAATTCATGCAATTGCATTTTTCTTCTGTCTCCGCTTAAAGTTGGATCAAAATTCAGAAATTTCAAGGCCCAAAATGCCTTATGTTCCAACTCCACCGGTAAATGACAATTCTTACCATAGACCAATTTAAAAGGTGTAAGACCAATCAGAGCTTTAAAAGTTGTTCGATAAGCCCACAAAGCATCATCTGGCTTATTTGACCAATCATTTCTTGAGGATGACACCGTTTTTTCCAAAATTATTTTAATTTCCCGGTTGGATACCTCCGCTTACCCATTGGCCTGTGGATGATATGGCGTTGCAACTTTGTGCTTTACACCATATTGCTCCAAGGCTTTTTCAAGCTGAGTGTTGCAAAAGTGGGATCCTCCGTCACTTATCAACACATGCGGAGTACCAAATCTAGAAAAAATGTTTCTTTTCAAAAAATTTATCACAGTTTTTCCGTCCGCTTTAGCACATGCTATTGCCTCTACCCATTTGGATACGTAATCAACTGTGACCAAAATATACTCATTGGAAAACGATGATGGAAATGGTCCAACAAAGTCAATTCCCCAACAATCAAACACTTCAATTTCCAACATGTTTTGTAAAGGCATTTCATGCCACTTTGAAATTCCACCACTTCTTTGACACTTGTCACAACTTTGCGCACGCGCATGCGCATCTTTGAATAAAGAAGGCCAATAAAAGCCCGATTGAAGGACTTTCGTTGCCGTTCTTATTCCGTTAAAATGTACTCCATAAGGAGAGTTGTGACAATGCCAAAGTATGCTAGTGGCTTCATCTTTTGACACACATCTTCTCAAAAGGTTATCGACACCAAGCTTAAACAAATGTGGTTCATCCCAAACAAAAGACTTGGCGTCTGATAAAAATTTCTTTTTCTGATGGTGAGTTAGACCATCCGGTATTAATCCGGCGGCTTTGTGATTAGCCATGTCGGCGAACCATGGTTTAACTTGTACCATATACAACTTTTCGCCCGGAAATTCCTCCTTGACCTCTAATTCCTTTTTGGTCACTTCAACATTTACAAGGCGGGATAAGTGATCCGCCACCAAATTCTTAGATCCTTTCTTTTCACGAATTTCCAAATCAAATTCTTGTAACAAGAGGATCCAACAAATAAGCCTTTGTTTAGAATCGAGTTTGGTGAGCAAATACTTAATCGCCGTGTGATCCGTGTAAACGACTACTCGAGACCCAATTAAGTAAGAACAAAATTTTTCTAATTCATACACTATCGCAAGCAACTCTTTTTCAGTTGTTGCATAGTTTATTTGAGCTTCATTTAAAACTTTGCTCGCATAGTGTATAGCATGAAAAAATTTTGTTTTCCGTTGACCCAAAAGCGCACCCACCGCATAATCGGTCGCGTCACACATGAGTTCAAAATCTATTTTCCAATTGGGCGCGATGATTATGGGTGAGGTAGTAAAACTTTTCTTTAAAGATTTAAAAGCGAACATGCAAGATTCACCAAAATCAAAGGACTTATCTTTGTTGAGCAAATTGCTCAAAGGATTTGTTATCTTCGCGAAATCCTTGATGAATCTCCGATAAAATCCTGCATGTCCGAGAAAGCTCCTTATACCTTTTACATTCAACGGTGGTGGCAATTTCTCAATAACATCAACCTTGGCTTGATCGACCTCAAGGCCTTTTAAAGAAACTTTATGGCCAAGCACAATTCCTTCGGTCACCATGAAGTTACATTTTTCCCAATTGAGTACCAAATTGGTTTCCACGCACCGTTCCAAAACCGCATCCAATTTTTTCAAACAAATATCAAACGATTGCCCAAAAACCGAGAAATCATCCATGAAAACCTCAATTGTCTTTTCGATCAAATCTGAGAATATCACTTGCATACACCTTTGAAAAGTCGCCAGTGCATTACACAACCCAAAGGACATACTCCTATAAGCGAAGATTCCAAAAGGGCATGTAAAAGCAGTTTTTTCATGGTCCTCCGGGTTAACGATAATTTGGTTGTAACCCGAATAACCATCTAAAAAATAGTAGAATTGTTGACAAAAAGTCTTTCAAGCATTTGATCCATAAACAGGAGAGGGAAATGATCTTTCCTCGTAGCTTGGTTAAGTCTACGGTAATCTATGCACATTCTCCACCCGGTTACGGTTCTCATTGGGATTAACTCATTTTTCTCGTTTCGGATAACCGTCAATCTGCCTTTTTTCGGGACCACTTATACTGGAATAACCCACGGGCAATCAGAAATGGGATAAATCATTCTGGCATCTAACATTTTTACCACTTCCTTCCTAACCACCTCTTTCATGGTAGGATTTAAGTGGCATTGCGGTTGAGTGACCGGTTTGAAATCCTCTTCCATGAATATTTGATGCATACAATAGGAGAGACTTATTCCTTTTAGATCGGAAAGAGTCCATCCCATTGCCTCTTGATTCTTCTTCAAAACACCCATTAACTTCTTCTCCTACATTGTGGTTAGCTACGTGCTTATTATCACCGATTTATGCCCCTCATCATCAAGAAAAACATACTTAAGATGAGACGGCAACAACTTCAATTCAAGCTTAATTTCCTCATTGTTTTCTTTTTTCAAAATTTCCACCCTTTCTTTCAAAGGAGGAATGTCATCCAATTCTTCTAGTTCTCGCAAACACTTTTCGATCTCTTTTTCTTCGGTTTCATCGATACTTTGAAGAGCATTTGTGAGAACTTTTTGCAAAGGGGTTGGAACTTGTAATTGCTCCTTTACTTCTTCAATTGCCTTCTCCGTTGCATCTATTCTAAAACAATCACCTTTGTCCTTTTTGTGCTTCATGGACTCAAATAGATTGAAACAAACCTCCTCATCTTGGACTCTAACTTTCATAAGACCGTCGTCCATATCAATTGTCATTCTAGCAATTTTCATAAACGGTCTTCCAAGTATCAATGGAGCGTCTTCATCATCCTCCATTTTAATCACCACAAAGTCGATAGGAAATAAGAATTTGTCCACTTTAACCAATACATCTTCCGCTACACCGTGAGGACGGGTAGTGGACTTATCAGCAAGTTGCAATGTCATTTGAGTGGTTCTCAATTCCATCTGTCCCAACCGTTTCACAATAGACAAAGGTATCAAATTGATACTATAGCCCAAATTAATCAACCCGTTGCCAACATAGATATTTCCTATTCTAACCGGCAAAGTGACTCGTCCCGGATCACTTTCTTTCTTCGGGAGAGTACGTTGAATGATAGTGCTACAACTAGCATCCACCATGATAGTCTCTTGATCCGTATACCTCTTCTTTTTTGTGAGAATATCCTTCATAAATTTTGCATATTTCGGCATTTTCTCCAAAGCCTCGTAAAACGGAATGTTTATTTGCAATTGTTTGAAAATATCCATAAACCGAGCATAGTGCCTCGCACTATCTTTCTTTGAAGGAGCATGAGGATATGGCAAATGTTGGATCAGAATAGTACTCAACGGTTCTTTCCCCTTCCTAGTTTTTTTCAATTTTTCTTCTTTCTTTTTTTTCTTCTTCCTCGCTTTTTTTCATTTCATTTTCAACTAAATTACCCTCAACATTTTTTTCTACTTCAATCTCATCACTATCTTTTTCTTTTTCATCTACTTCCTCCTCCTCTACTACAACTTCACCTATGCCCATGTCAATCTCTCTTCCACTTCTTGTTAGAATAGCCTTACAATGCTCTTTGGGATTTGGTTGAGTATTCGCCGTAAAAGTTCCTTTGTGTTGGTCGGCCAATTATTTTGATAATTGTCCGACTTGCGTCTCAAGATTCTTTATGGCCGCATCAGTATTCTTATGATTTGACATTGACATTTGCATAAATTGCGTAAGAGTATCTTCCATTTTTGTATTTCCAACTGGAACTTGTGGAGGTTGAGTGTAATTTTGGTATTGTTGATGATTTGAAGGTCCGGTTTCTTGCGGTCTCCACGGTTGTTGATAACCTTGATTACCTCTAGGTTGGTAACCTTGGTTGCCTTGTTGGTAAGGAGGTCGAGGTTGGTATCCTTGATTTTAGTTTCCAGCATAATTTACCTCTTCCACTACCTGAGGACAATACCCGGTAGAGTGATATCCTCTACAAAGCTCACAACTCGCTATTATTTGGTTTTTTTTGGGGACTTCTTGCAACTCTTTTATTTGTTGTGGAAGTTTTGCCATTTGTTGTGTCAACAACTCCACTTGTTGCGATAACAGTTTATTTTGTGCAAGAATTGCGTCATTAGTTCCCAACTCAAACACTCCTCCTTTCTTTTGCGAAGGGCCACGGTTATGGTTCCCCTGATGGTCATTTAAAGCCATTTTGTCAATGATGACAATGGCTTCATCGGCACTTTTGCTCATTAAGGATCCACCCGCGGTGGCATTCAACAATGTTTTATGCACTAATTGAAGACCGTTTCTAAAAATGTGAACTTGAGTAAGCTCATCGAAACCATGCCCTTTACACTTTCTCAGCATGGATTTGAATCTCTCCAAAGCTTCGTTGAGAGATTCATTTCCACCTTGAGTGAAAACTGTTATTGCTGTCTTAGCCTCCATGAAACGATTGTGTGGAAAAAATCTTTCCAAAAACTTTTCCTCAAGTACATTCCAGTCCGTCATGATTGTTGTAGATTGATCAAGATACCATTCCTTGGCCTTCCCAATGAGGGAATGCGGGAATAGTCTCTTAAACAGTGATTCTTCTTCAGCTTCGGGTGCATCAGTTGCTCCCGCAATCTCATAGAACTTAGTTAAGTGTGTAAAAGGATCCTCGTGATCCATACCAGTGAAAGGACTCTGATATAGAAACGAGAGGATACCAGTTTTCATTTCTGAATGTCGACCGTTCTGAGCATTGCGCAAAAATTGTGCGGTGTCTCAGACTATTTGTACAAGGTCTTGAAGCAGGTGGTGGTGGTGGTGATGCAGCCATAGTTGGCGGTAACTGTGGTATTTTCGTCGAAGTTGAACTTTCATCTCGCTCTCGTCTTTCTTTGGCAAGTTGCCTCTTCCACCTTGTTCTGCTATTTAACCTACGTGCAGTTCTTTCGATTTCAGGATCAAAAAGAAGTTCATCTGCGGGTAACTTCCCTCGCATAAAATGGAGTCTGCACACTAAACCAAACAAATCAACAAGCACAAGAAAAAGTTAACAAGCTTAAAACAAAACAACTATTGCAATGCTTGCAATATTAAACAACAATCCCCGGCAACGGCACCATTTTGTTGAAAAAGTCTTTCGGCGGGTGTTTTTATCGTATCCGCCGGGATTGTGCGATATTTTGATGCTTGTCGTTCAATAGTCGAAACATTTTAAGTAAGGGGTTTTCAAATTGTTCTTTGTTTTGTAACATCAATTTTGGTAGCAAGGAAGTAAACTATAACAAAGATGTTGTAAGTTTTATAAAAGCATGTCAAGATTAGATTTCGCTAATCCTTTTCATACATATCCGATTAATCAAGCATATGAACTTAGTTCCGACCAATACAATCGCGTATTGTAATACCCCGTATTTTATTACTCCGGATAATATTATATTGTGATCGACTGAGCCCAGTGTACTCTGAGAAATTATTTGACAAAATAATTAGAGTAACTGTGGAACTTAGAATAAATCCAATTAATATTATCTGACTCTGAGGTATTTTACTAATTTGGACTTAAGAGACTTTTTGGACATTTAGTAATATTATTTCTAATACTAAGTTTGTTACTTATTTTCCTTCCACTTTCCAACATATAAAAAAGAAAAAGATAGTAAGAAAGGAAAGAAAGAGAAAAGAAGGAAAAGAAGAGGAAAGAAAGAAGAAAGGAGAAAAAGAGGAGAAAAGGGTTTTGGAAGAAAATCCAAGAACAATCATCATCCATTGATCCAAACTTCATCCAATCATCTCATCTTCCTCATTTTCATCATCTATCCAAGGTGGGTTCTAGTTAGTACCAATTTTTAGAAGTTTTGGAATTGTTTGGTTTAGGTCGAATTTATGGAAATCGATGTTTTAACGGTTAGAATTCGTTCGAAATCGAAATGAATGATCAATATGATTATAGAAACATGTGTTGTTGATTGTTTTGATGTTTTGTTTGATTTTGATGATTTTGGAAAAGTTAGGTTTATAGAACTTTTTTGTTCTTGATGAAATATGTGTTTTGAAGTTATTGTTGTGCAAACCATACTCAAACTATGTTGTTGAACCTCTGTTGGTGGTTGTTGGTGGTTTGGAGGAGGTTTGAGGTATAGGAAAATTCTGTTGTTGCTTTGGTATTTTCTGCATTTTTCGCAGAGCGCGCTCAACACGGTGTTGAATTCCTACAACCCCTCCAGGCAGAAGGTTGCGCGCTTAGCGCGGTCAGGGGTGCGCTTAGCGCGACATGGTACTTGAAGTTTTCCTCCAAAACGAGAAAATTCATAACTTTTGATTCGTTTATCGGAATCGAACATTCTTTATATCGATGTAAAGCCGAGAAAATATTCTATGCAATGGAGATAAAATATGTCAATTTTACCGACCGATTAAATAATCGAGAAAGTTTCAAAAGTGTTTTAATTATGTTTTAATTGTTATAAATTATTCTATTATGCAATTGTGAGATGCCTTGCCTATCCTATTATTGTTTAGCATGATTGTAATTGTATATGCATGTTAATATGGAAAAAGAAATAGAAAGAGTGAGGAAAACCCTCTTATGAACTATAGGAGAATTTAGAAGGTTTGGAGACACTAGTATGGAACATGTTGGCTAATCTTTGTGGTTTGAAAGGCATGAGAGGCCTTAAGGCATTATAGCCTTGTGATTGTCGAATACAATCGTATTGTTGTATGTGATCATGTAATCGTAACCGGTTTATCTTGAGTGTAGTTTCATGAGTCTCGGACTCCTCTAAAATAGATGCACAACTACTTGGCAGGTTTGATTCCCCATATTGTACGAATGATGCCCATGGAGCGTATGCTTGTGACGGTAAATGGCCTGTGTGAAGTGACGGTTCATAACGGTTAATGGCCCATAGAACCCGAATCCATTTGTATGTCAAGTAGATTACAAGGATCTATGACTCGGGTCGCCTTCTAGACGTAGAAGCGGACGGGAATAGGAGGTACCTTGGTATGGTTATCAATTGGTGATACTTTTGAGTTGATGAACTCATGGCATGTTTCCATATAGTGTGAGAATTGAAATGTGAACTCAAGAGTCCTTTCCCCTTTTCCCCGGACTTGAGTTAGGATTGTTAGAACCTTGTTAATCCGAGAGAATCCATAAGATAGGGAACTCACTGAGATTTGATGTATCTCACCCCACGTTGTTGATGTATTTCAGGTGCTTCAGGTTCCGAGAAGGGTAAGGATAAGGTCGTGTGATCTTTTCCTTGCTTGTTGATGGCTAGCTTCCGTAGCGAAGTGTATTTTGGGATCATTGTTGATCTAGTTCTTAGTTATTATCATTTGAACATCTTGTGTATAATATGCCTTAGGTTTTGTACTTTGTACTTTAGGGCCTTTATTTGTATACAATGTGTTAACTAGGAGCTTATGTGTTTCAGTACCAAACACTTGGATCTATATATAATATTTATGCTTTGATGTATGAGTTTTATATATGGGTGTTACAGTTGGTATCAGAGCAGGTCGTATCCTCGACCTAGCCATGAAATAGTATAAGTATTTCTTTCCGTTTCATATACATTGTGTCGCCATTGGTCAGAAGTGTTATATTTATGGCATTGAGCCTGATCAACTTAATCCTATTTGTATGACCTTTAGGAACATGGCTGAAGGACGTAGAAACACTCGTGGTAGACCCCGCACCACTCTTGAAGGGACGAATCCGCCGGGCGGCGATGGCAATGCTCCTCTGTATCAGTTTATGCAACAGATGCAGCAGCAACAGAATCTATTCATGCAGCAAATGGTGCAACAAATGAATGGAGGTTTGCATCCTACGGTAGTTGTTCCAGAAGCTGAAGGTGGGAAATTTTGGGATTTTATCCGCATGAATTCCCCAGAATTTCATGGTGGATTAGATCCCGTGAAGGCTCACGAATGGATTTCTGGTATGGAGAGGATTTTCTTGATAGTCCGATGCAGCGAAGAGAACAAGGTGTTGTTCCCTTCTCATTCACTGAAGGGTCCCGCTATGAGATGGTGGGAGAGCGCTTCGGCTTTGATGGCTATTCAGGAAGTGCCTAAGGTTTGGGAACAATTCAAAGTTATTTTCATGGAGAAGTATTTTCCGAGCTCATTGAGGACTCATAAAGAATTTGAATTTCAACAATTAAGACAAGGTAGTATGACTGTGGCCAGTTATGCTGAAAAGTTTGAAGACATGGCTGCTTATTCTAGGCAGGCTATGTATGCTCCAGATGAGAGGTGGAAGGTGGACCAATTCATTTTTGGACTTAGAGCTGAAATATCCCATAGTGTATCTCAGAGGGAGTTCACTATATATGCTGAAGTTTTAAGGCAATGCTATGTGGCCGAGCATAGTTTGAAGAAAGTCCAAGCTGAAGGTGTTGCGAGTAGAGTGAATCAAGGGGATCGCGGAAGATCCAACCAACAATTCAGGCCTAGGCAACAAGCCTTCAAAGGAAATCAAGTTCAAGATTCAAGGGCGAGTACACCTCCGGTGTGTCGCACTTGTGGAAGGATGCATTATGGAAGGTGTGGCATAGACAATGTGAAGTGTTACCAATGTCAGAAGGGGGGTCATTTGAAAAGGGATTGTCCTCAGAATAGGACTCAGACACAAGGAAGGGTTTATACCTGAGATGCAAGGAAGAAGAAGAGTGACAATTCCTTAATTGCTGGTACGTGCTTCGTTAACGGATTTCCTTGTTTTGTTTTGTTTGATTACGGAGCTACACACTCTTTTGTATTGATGCAATGTATGAAGCGACTTGGGTTGCGGTCCGTTCCTTTGTCTCCTCCTATGGTGGTCACTACCGCCATGGATGAAATAGTTGAGACACCGTCGATGTGTGAAAACTGTGGGTTGTCTGTGGACGGTAGAGTTTTTCAGATTGATCTTATTTGCTTACCACTTAAGAAAGTTGATGTTGTTTTAGGAATGGATTGACTTTCTGCTAATTCGGTGTTTATTGGGTGTGAAGAAAAGCTCATCATCATTCCATCTATTGATGCTACCCCGAAAGATGTCTTAACAACTATTCTAGAAGGTACGGTTGGAATGATAAATTTCTTGTTCGAAGAAGAGAAATTTGTTCTTTTGGTTCTCACTAAGGAAGGGAGTAGCGACCTTCAAGTTTTGGATATTCCAGTAATTTGCGAGTTTTCCGAATTTTCCCTCGAAGATGTCACTTCTCTTCCTCTGGAGAGGGAGTGGAATTTTCTATTGACCTGGTACCGGGAACGGCTCCTATATCCGTTTCTCCGTATCGGATGGCACCATTGGAGTTAAGGGAACTAAAGGAACAATTAGGAGAGCTTATGGCTAAGCATTTTGTTAGGCCTAGTGTCTCACCATGGGGAGCCCCAGTTTTGTTAGTAAAGAAGAAAGATGGTGGGATGCGATTGTGTATTGATTATCGTCAGCTGAATAAAGTCACCATTAAGAACAAGTATCCCTTGCCCAGGATAGACGACCTATTAGATCAATTGAAAGGAGCCTGTGTGTTCTCGAAGATTGATTTGAGGTCGGGTTATCACCAAATCCGAGTGAAGAGTTCCGATGTACCTAAGACTGCATTTAGGACCCGTTATGGTCATTACGAATTCTTAGTGATGCCTTTCGGTGTGACTAATGCTCCAGCTGTTTTTATGGATTATATGAATCGGTTATTTCAAACTTACTTGGATCAATTTGTTGTGAAATTCATTGATGACATTCTTATCTATTCCCGTACTCCACAAGAGCACGAAGGACATTTGAGAATCATCTTATCGATCTTACAAGAGAAGCAACTTTTTGCCAGGTTCAGCAAGTGCGAGTTCTGGATGTCTGAAGTTAGTTTTCTTGGTCACGTTATATCACAAGGCGGTGTAGCGGTGGATTCGTCAAAGGTTGAAGCTGTGATTAATTGGGAGAGACCGAAGAATGTATCGGAAATTAGAAGTTTCTTGGGTCTAGCAGGCTACTACAGAAGGTTTATCAAGGACTTTTCGCAATTAGCATTACTAATGACTAAGCTTACTCGAAAGGATTGCCCCTTTGAGTGGGATTCGGCGTGTGAACAAAGTTTTATGAGTTTGAAGGAAAGATTGACTACAGCTCCCGTTATGATTATTCCCGATCCTAGCAAGTCGTATGAGGTATTTTGTGATGCGTCTAAGATGGGATTAAGAAGCGTTTTAATGCAAGAAAGTCACGTTGTGGCTTATGCTTCTCGAAAATTAAAAATTCACGAGAAAAATTATCCAACCCACGATTTGGAATTAGCGGCGGTGGTGTTTACTTTGAAAGTGTGGCATCACTATTTATATGGAGTACATTTTGAAATGTTTAGTGACCACAAGAGTTTAAAGTACCTCTTTGACCAAAAAGAGTTGAATATGCGTCAAAGGAGGTGGATGGAATATTTAAAGGATTATGATCTAGAGCTAAAATACCATCCGGGTAAAGTGAACAAAGTAGCCAATGCCTTGAGTAGGAAAGCTTTGAGAAAGGCCGAATTGATGATGTTAGAATATTCGTTGTTGGAAAAGTTTAGAGATTTAAATCTTCAATTTGTGTGGGCTCCTAATGGAGTGATTATGGGGAATTTGAATGTCAATTCTACTTTAAGAGTTGAAATTCAACAAGGACAATTATTGGATGAGAAGTTGCAAGAGATGTTAAGTCAACCGGGTTTTGTGCACGCTAGCGATGGAATGATTATGTTTAACCAAAGGATTTGCGTTCCGAACGATGTGACTTTGAAAAGAAGGATTTTAGAGGAAGCGCATAAGGGTGCCTTCACTATACATCCGGGTTCTTCAAAGATGTATCAAGATTTAAAGAAGGACTATTGGTGGTCCAGTATGAAAAGAGATGTTGCGGTCTTCGTGTCTGAATGTGCGGTGTGCCAACAAGTTAAGATTGAACATCAAAGACCGGGTGGGTTGTTGTGACCTTTAGACATTCCAGTGTGGAAATGGGACAGTATTTCTATGGACTTTGCAGTAGGTACGCAAGGTGGTTATGATTCGATTTGGGTGATTGTGGATCGACTAACGAAATCTGCGCATTTCTTAGTCGTGAAGACTACTTTCAAGGCAAGTCATCTTGCGAGGTTGTTTATTGTGGAAATTGTAAAATTGCACGATATTCCCTCTAATATTGTGTTGGATAGAGATTCGAAGTTTACTTCAAGGTTTTGGAAAGTTTTTCAACAAGCTATGGGTACGGAGTTGCGTTTAAGCACGTCTAATCATCCTCAGACGGATGGTCAAACTGAACGAACAATACAAACAATGGAGGATATGTTGAGAGCTTGTGTACTACAAAGTAAGGGTAATTGGAAAGAACTACTACCATTGATTGAGTTCTCTTATAACAATAGTTACCATGCGAGCATCGGAATGGCTCCTTATGAAGCTTTGTATGGAAGAAAGTGTAGGACACCTTTGTGTTGGGCGGAAGTTGGGGAAGATAGAATCTTAGGACCCGAAATTATCCAAGAGACTACGGAAAATATTTGAATGATCCGCGAGAAAATTAAGCAAGCACAAGATCAACAAAAGAGTTATGCGGACAATCGAAGGAGACCTTTAAAATTTGAAGAAGGTGACCATGTGTTTTTGAAAGTCACTCCTAGATTGAGATTGAAGGCACCGTTTAAGTCATGCAAGTTAAGCCGGAGATACGTGGGACCGTATCAGATCCTAGAAAGGATTGGTGAAGTAGCTTACAGATTGGCCTTACCGCCTTCTCTGTCGGAAATGCACGATGTTTTCCATGTATCTCAACTTCAGAGGTTTGCTCCAAATCCTCTTCAGCCGATTCTACCGGATACTGTTGAAATAGAAGCAGACTTAACGTTTGAACCTCAACCGAGCCGCATTGTGGGAAGAGAAACGAAAGTATTAAGGAACAAGGACATTTCTCTCGTTAAGGTGCAGTGGGATGTAACGCATCCGGGTGATGCAACTTGGGAACTTGAATCGGAAATGCGAGATGCTTACCCTCATCTGTTCAGGTAATCTTTAATTCGAGGGCGAATTTCTATTTAAGGGGGGAGGATGTAATACCCCGTATTTTATTACTTCGGATAATATTATATTGTTATCGACTGAGCCCAGTGTACTCTGAGAAATTATTTGACAAAATAATTAGAGTAACTGTGAAACTTAGAATAAATCCAATTAATATTATCTGACTGTGAGGTATTTTACTAATTTGGACTTAAGAGACTTTTTGGACATTTAGTAGTATTATTTCTAATACTAAGTTTGTTACTTATTTTCCTTCCACTTTCCAACATATAAAAAAGAAAAAGATAGTAAGAAAGGAAAGAAAGAGAAAAGAAGGAAAAGAAGAGGAAAGAAAGAAGAAAGGAGAAAAAGAGGAGAAAAGGGTTTTGGAAGAAAATCCAAGAACAATCATCATCCATTGATCCAAACTTCATCCAATCATCTCATCTTCCTCATTTTCATCATCTTTCCAAGGTGGGTTCTAGTTAGTACCAATTTTTAGAAGTTTTGGAATTGTTTGGTTTAGGTCAAATTTATGGAAATCGATGTTTTAACGGTTAAAATTCGTTCGAAATTGAAATGAATGATCAATATGATTATAGAAACATGTGTTGTTGATTGTTTTGATGTTTTGTTTGATTTTGGTGATTTTGGAAAAGTTAGGTTTATAGAACTTTTGTGTTCTTAATGAAATATGTGTTTTGAAGTTGTTGTTGTGCAAACCATACTCAAACTATGTTGTTGAACCTCTGTTGGTGGTTGTTGGTGGTTTGGAGGAGGTTTGAGGTATAGGAAAATTCTGTTGTTGCTTTGGTATTTTCTGCATTTTTCGCAGAGTGCACTCAGCGCGCAGGAGCCTGCTCAGTACGGTGTTGAATTCCTACAACCCCTCCAGGTAGAAGGTTGTGCGCTTAGCGCGGTCAGGGGTGCGCTTAGCGCGACCTGGGACTTGAAGTTTTCCTCCAAAATGAGAAAATTCATAACTTTTGATTCGTTTATCGGAATCGAACATTCTTTATATCGATGTAAAGCCGAGAAAATATTCTATGCAATGGAGATGAAATATGTCGATTTTACCGACCGATTAAATAATCGAGAAAGTTTCAAAAGTGTTTTAATTATGATTTAATTGTTATAAATTATTCTATTATGCAATTGTGAGATGCCTTGCCTATCCTATTATTGTTTAGCATGATTGTAATTGAATATGCATGTTAATATGGAAAAAGAAATAGAAAGAGTGAGGAAAACCCCCTTATGAACTATAGGAGAATTTAGAAGGTTTGGAGACACTAGTATGGAACATGTTGGTTAACCTTTGTGGTTTGAAAGGCATGAGAGACCTTAAGGAATTATAGCCTTGTGATTGTCGAATACAATCGTATTGTTGTATGTGATCATGTAATCGTAACCGGTTTATCTTGAGTGTAGTTTCATGAGTCTCGAACTCCTCTGAAATGGATGCACAACTACTTGGCATGTTTGATTCCCCGTATTGTATGAATGGCGCCCATGGAGCGTATGCTTGTGACGGTAAATGGCCCATGTGAAGTGACGGTTCATAACGGTTAATGGCCCGTAGAACTCGAATCCATTCGTATGTCAAGTAGATTACAAGGATCTATGACTCGGGTCACCTTCTAGACGTAGAAGCAGATGGGAACATGAGGTACCTTGGTATGGTTATCGGTTGGTGATACTTTTGAGTTGATGAACTCATGGCATGTTTCCATATAGTGTGAGAATTGAAATGTGAACTCAAGAGTCCTTTCCCCTTTTCCCCGGAGTTGAGTTAGGATTTTTAGAACCTTGTTAATCCGAGAGAATCCATAAGATTAGGGAACTCACTGAGATTTGATGTATCTCACCCCACGTTGTTGATGTATTTTAGGTCTTCAGGTTCCGAGAAAGGTAAGGATAAGGTCGTGTGATCTTTTCCTTACTTGTTATGGCTAGCTTCCGTAGCGAAGTGTATTTTGGGATCATTATTGATCTAGTTCTTAGTTTTTATCATTTGAACATCTTGTGTATAATATGCCTTAGGTTTTGTACTTTGTACTTTAGGGCATTTATTTGTATACAATGTGTTAACTAGGAGCTTATGTGTTTCAGTACCAAACACTTGGATCTATATATAATATTTATGCTTTGATGTATGAGTTTTATATATGGGTGTTACACGTATCCTCTCGAATGAGTTTATGTCTAAAGCAAATTAGTGAGTATCATTGTTTAGACCATTAGATGATGTCTCACGCTAACAATCGAAACAACGACCATTAAGATCAACACAAAGCAAATATTAAACCCCAAATCTATGTCTAGAGTTTGGTTTTTAAGAGATGAAGATATTAGGTCATAATTTGGAAAATCTATGTCTAGAGTGATTCAAACCACAAATACATCATTAAGAACAAACAACTTCATCATATATTGATCACCAACCTTGTTCATATACAAAAGATCAAAAGGAATACATATAAGTAAGATTAACTATCTCTAATCTTAACACAAGAGGTTTAGCTACACATTTCCATGGTAGCTTGTATCACAAGTTTCAAGAGGAGATGAAAGAACATCTGCGTCGAATAATCGAGATCGGATGTGACTTCAGCTTCTCTATGTGGAAATTCACTCTTGGATGATCAAAACTCAGAAAAGTATGTTTTGGTGTGAAAATATCAAGTTCTGATCCCAAGAAAACATAAAAATCTATTTATAATACACTTGAGATCATCAACATTCGCTAGGCGAACTACGAATGAATCATTCGCCTAGCGAATGAAAGAAAATGGCACCTTAAGTGCCTCTGAAAGTTAAACCGCCCCTGACTGTTTTCGTGGGTTCGCAAACCGAACACTTCATTCGCAAAGCGAATTTTGGGTCCTTTTCCCCCTTTTTTGTTCGCTGAGAGCTTCGCCAATGTTCGGAAAGCGAACATTCGCTGGGGACTTCGCCAGGGTTCGCAAAGCGAACCTGCTGTTGTTTTCCACTTTCTTTGCAGCTTGCATCAATTCTTTGTGTCTTCTATCTTTGATGTTTTTAGTGCACTTCCCTGCACAATAGCATACAAATTACAAGCACCAACGGTATAATTATAATGCATGAAGAACAACAATAATTCAATACAAAAATCCACAATTAAGACATGAAAGTAACGGAAAATTCCAAGTATCAAGTCTAAATATATAGCATGTTTGACATCTAAAACAAAGCTGGTTAATAAAATCAAGGTATGTGGAGAGGTGTTGACATCAAAACCAGTTATTGCAAAGATCTTGAGGTCATTGGCTCCAAAGTTCGACCACGTGGTAGTAGCCATAGAAGAGTCGAAAGACTTGTCAGTATTGACGAAGGAAGAGCTTCAAGGGACGCTTGAGTCTCATAAACAAAGGATGGCTAAAAGAGTTGCAGGAAAGTCGAAGAGCGATATGGCTTTGCAATCGCAGTCAGAAAAGGAAAGGAAAGGCAAAGGAAGCGGGAATGGCAATAAAGGTAGAGGAGGAAACTGGTCGAATCAGAAAAAACCCTGGAATCAAGGCAACCAAAGAGGTGGTGCTGCAGGTAAAGGAAGAGGTGGTGGTCGAAAATCTGCAAAAGTCACATTCAGTGTTTCAATTGTCAGAAGTATGGCCACTATTTTAGTGACAGTCCAGAAAAGAAGAAAAATCAAGAAACTGATACAAAGTTGGCGAAACATGAAGAAGAAGAGACGTTGCTGATGGTCACAACAAGAGATAAAGAAAGATTCCAAGATCAGTGGTACTTGGACTTAGGAGGCTCATCACACATGACTGGAAGGAAAGATTAGTTTATCAACATGAAGCCCTCGTCGAAGAACATGGTGAAGTTTGCAAATGACAATACTCTAGCAGCTGAAGGTCTTGGTGATGTTCTGATTATGAGGAAAGATGGCAATAGGTCAACAATTTACCAGGCATGAAGAGTAATTTGCTCAGTATAGGGCAACTGGTCGAAAAGAACTACAAGGTAGTTGTCGAAGATAAGATGATGAAAGTCCTCGATGCAGGTGGTAGGTTGATCTTGAAGGCTCTAATGTCTTAGAATAGGACCTTTAAGATTAAACTCAAGGTGATGGAGCACAAGTGTCTAGCAACTGCAGCCAACAGAGATGAGTGGTTATGGCATTTTTTACTTGGCCATCTCAACTTCAATGACATCAGAGAGTTGAAGAGAAGAAATATGGTTTCAGGATTACCAAAAACTGACATTCCAAGTGAAGTCTGTGAAGAGTGTGTTCAGTCGAAGCAACACAAGAATAGCTTCAGCAAGGATGCATGAAGGAAGTCGAAGGCAATTCTGGAAGTCATATACTCTAATGTATGTGTTCCAATCCAGGTGGATTCGATTGGTGGCAATAGATACTTTGTCACGTTCATAGATGATTATAGTTGAAAGTTGTGGACTTACCTCATCAAGAAGAAAAGTGATGTGATCGAGGTATTTGCCAGATTCAAATCTATGGTCGAAAGACAAAGTGATCGAAAGTTGAAAATTCTGAGGACTGATGGTGGTGGAGAGTATGTTTCAAAGGAGTTCGATGCATTATGTGAAAAGGAAGGGATTGTGCATGAGGTAGTGCCACCCTACACTCCACATCAAAATGGAGTTGCAGAACGAAAGAACAGTACCATCATGAACATGGTGAGAATTATGTTGAATGGAAAGCATTTACCCAAAAAATTATGGGGAGAAGTGGTTTCGACAGCAACATATATTTTGAACAGATGTCCGACAAAGAAGCTTAAAGGAATCACACCAGAAGAATGTTAGTCTGGGTGTCAAGCCTAGCCTCAGTCACTTGAAGGTGTTTGGATCTATAGCACATAGACATGTGCCAGATCAGTTAAGGAGGAAGCTTGATGACAAGTCAAATTAGATAATCTTGATAGGATATCATTCGACTGGAGGTTACAAACTGATCGACCCAGTAAATAAGCAGGTAGTGATCAGCAGGGATGTGATAATAGATGAGCTTAAAGAATGGGATTGGACTGAGAATGTTAAGAAGGATTCAGTGAGAATCTCTTGTGAAGAACCAACCACTGAAGTCGAAAGAGAAGTGATCCAGGAACAAGTCAGAGATGAAGCCGACCCAAGCAGACCTCGACGAATAAGACACATGCCTGCAAGGTTGCAAGAATGTGTAATTACATCAGATGATGTGGTTGATGAAGAGGATGAGCTGGTACATTATGCTTTCTACGCAGATGTCGAACCAATCAATGAAGGTGAGGCATTGAAAGATTCGAAGTGGGTAAAATCAATGAATGAGGAGTTATAGTCCATTAAAGTTAACAACACCTGGTCACTTGTTGAATTGCCTCAAGGCAAGAACGCAATTGACGTGAAATGGGTTTACAAGGTGAAGGTGAATCCTAGAGGAGAAGTAACTCGACACAAGGCGAGACTTGTGGCGAAAGGATTTCTTCAGAAGGAAGGAATTGACTTCGATGAAGTGTTCACACCTATTGCTAGGATCAAAACAATCAGGTTGGTTGTTGGTCTAGCAAATATGAGCAATTGGCACACATGTTAGATGGACGTAAAGTGCGCATTCCTTAATGGACCCTTAGATGAAGAAGTTTATGTCGCACAACCAGCTGGGGTATGTGAAATGGGGCGAAGAAGAAAAGGTGTACAGGCTGCATAAAGCCCTGTATAGACTTAAGCAAGCTCTAAGAGCTTGGAATAAGAAAATCAACAGCTTCTTAAGGGATAAGGAATTTGTGAAGTGTACCACTGAGCATGGAGTGTATGTAAGGAGAAGCAATAATGAATTGCTTATACTATGCCTCTATGTCGATGATTTGTTGATAACAGGGAGTTGCAAGAAGGAGATCGAAGATTTCAAACATGACCTAAGTGAGGAGTTTGAAATGTTAGACTTGGGAAATCTCTCATATTTCCCTGGCATCGAATTCTACAAGACTAGTAGAGGTTTGACGATACACCAAAGAAGATATATAGGTGAAATACTCAAGAGATTTGAGATGCAAGATTGTAACCCAACTTCGACTCCAGCTGAGACCAGACTGCAACTGTCGAAGGATTCAGATGAAGATGATGTCGACCCAACCCAATACAGAAGACTTATTGGGTCACTTAGATACCTTTGTCATACAAGGCCTGACTTAGCATACAGTGTGGGTATGGTAAGTAGATTCATGCAGAAGCCAAAGGTATCACACATAGCAGCAACGAAGAGGATACTGAGGTATCTGAAAGGGACTCTCGACTACCGCATTTTGTTTCCTGCAGCTGATGAAGGGAAAAAATGCAAGTTATTGGGATACATCGACTCTAGCTGGTGTAGTGATGTTGAGGATAGAAAATCCACAGCTGGATATGTGTTTATGTTAGGTGGTGCACCAGTTGCTTGGAGTTCGAGAAAGGAGCCAATAATGGCATTGTCATCATGCGAAGCAGAATATATAACTGCTTCTCTTTGTACATGTCAAGCAACCTAGATGGTGAACTTGGTCGAAGAGATTACAGGGAAGAGTCATGGAGCAATTACCATGAAGATCGACAACATGTCAGCTATCAACCTGGAGAAGAATTCAATAGCACACGGTCGAAGCAAACACATCGAAATGAGGTTCCATTATCTTCGAGAGCAAGTAGCAGAAGGGAAGATGAACCTGGAACACTGCAGAACTGAGAATCATATTGCAGATATCATGATGAAGGGAGTACAGGTCGAAATTTTCAGAAGACTAAGAGTCATGATGAATGTAGACATCTTAGGCACAATGAATTAGGTGGTGTGTTGAGTTGTAATTCCTTGTGTCGAAGCAATTTAGCTCGACAGAAGCAAGGAGCAGACGAATTGTGATAATGTGTGTGTCAAGTTGTAATAGTGTGTCGAAGTGTCGAAGGAGGTTCCTTCACACAGGATTTCGACTTAGGCCTATTTTAGTAATGTTAACTATTTTGGGTTTTTATAGTTTTGGGCCTTGGCTTGGGGTGCAAGCTAACCTAAATCTATAAATAGGGAGAAACCCTTATTTTTGTAAAGAAGAAGTAGAACAGACTCAAGATTTGAGAACTTGTATTCACAATTTGCAGTTCCGAGTGAAATAACAGAATTTCCACAGTTTATGGGCAGAGAGTTCTCTGCAGAAAATTGTTCATCTTCTCCTCCAACGTTTTTTTGTCTTTCTTTTCTTTCTCAACCCTGTTTTTCTTTTCATTGCCAATGCGTGTTTTGTTAACAATCTTGAGATCAAGATTGAATAGGAATTCCCAAAAGGTTTTGGGTTAATTCCAACAAAGTAGAGGTTGCTTTGTACGATACAGTGTCTTCTAGGGCCCGTTCTTGGATGTTATTAGATTATATATTGAGAGACAATGGGATATATTATATCCATATTCTCCCCCTTTTTGATAATGACAACATATCTCTTGGGGAGGTGCTAAAAGATAAAATATATAGATATATTTTGGAATGATTAAACTCCTCATCACACGAGTAGAGAGTATACTCTACTCCCTCTGAGAGTATACTCCTTCCCTTTTGGCATAATAAAAAAAGGAGGGAAAATGTTAGAAAGTGTTTGTAAATATGCAAGCACATAATTCACATAGGTCAAACATATATAAAGAAGAAGGAAAAACCCTTGATTTATTAATTCAAATACTATAATTCAAATAATGACAAGGAAAAAAGCCTAAAAGTTATGAAGGTTTTAAAAAGTAGGAGTGTCGTGAATTGATGTCATCAAGAACAAACTAATATATGAGAAAAGGATTAAGTTTCTTGAACACACACAAGAAACCCTATTAGGTTTTACAAAAAATAGAGAAGAAGAAAGAAAAAGAGTAAGAATTGGTTAAAACTATTTTACTATTCACTTACTCAATAAGGGTTCAACGATTACAAGTGAATACCAATAATTAATCTCTCTCAACAACTTGAGAGAAATATCATATTTATAGACTACTAAGCTAACTTAGGCTACAATCTAACTTAACATTTGGGCTTATAAGCAAGACCCAATTCGACATGCTAACTTAAATACAAAGCTAACATATTTCGACAGCATGCTTGAACAGACTTCGACTCCAACATGAACAACTCCTGTCAAACCAAGAAACTATCCTTGTTGACACTATAGGACGATTCAAATGCCATAAATATCCACCTTGGAACAAACTCTACACTAACAAGGGAATAAAATAGTTTTTAGCCTTCTATTCAGGCTTCTAGTAAGAAACTTATGGAAGCCATAAATCATGGAAGCCATTAAGCTTCTATTCAGGCTTCTAGTAAGAAGTCATGAGGAACTGATTAGCTCTTTAAGAAGTCATGAGATTGAGCTTGAAGCTGACGAGCCTAAGAGAAAGAGCAAAGGTGAAGTAGGATCTCAATAACACCTTTCTCATAGTCTTTCACAACTTTAGGTTTTGTGCAGGATATTTATACAAGAACGCATGATTAGAACGGGCATGAGTTTTTTCTTTAGCCTTAGGTCTATCAATTGCTTTACCTTTGGGCTTAGAATCATTTTGTTTCCCATGAGGAACAAAATGAGATTCAAGCATATTAGGCTTATCATCTTTTCCCTGAATAGAAGTCTGATGAAGAATCTGATTCTGAAAAAGATGATAAACCTAATATGCTTGAATCTCATTTTGTTCCTCCTGGGAAACAAAATGATTCTAGGCCCAAAGGTAAAGCAGTTGATAGACTTAAGGCTAAAGCAAAAACTCATGTCCGTTCTAATAATGCATTCATGTATAGATATCCTGCACAAAAACCTAAAGTTGTGAAAGACTATGAGAAAACTAACCTTAAAAGGACCCAGAAAGATGTAGGTACCTGATGACAAAATAATATATGCTGCAAATATCCTTAGCAGCGGAGTTAAGACACCAGTCATGGTACCTGTACTCTGGAATATGCTCATGACACATGACGGGAATAAGGCATGTGTTCCAAGACCTGGAACTTAAGCCTGAAGGCGTTGTAGGTTTCGGAGGTGATCAGAAAGGGAAGATCATTGGCTCCAGTATAGTAGGTAATAGTAATCTCCCTTCCATTACTAATGTTCTTCTAGTTTAAGGATTAATGCATAACCTCTTGTCCATAAGTCAATTAAGTGACAATGGTTATGACATTATTTTCAATCAAAAGTCATGTAAAGTTGTCAGTCAAAAGGATGGCTCAGTTCTTTTCAATGGAAAGAGGAAGAACAACATTTATAAGATCAGACACTCTAATTTGAAGAATCAGAGTGTCAAATGTCTTATGTCTATTAACGAAGAGCAATAGACGTAGCATAGACGATTAGGTCATATTAGTATGAGGAGGATTTATCAGCCTAACAAGCTCAGTTTATTCAAAGGCCTGCCAAATTTGAAGTTTGCTTCAGACGCTCTTTGTGAAACATGTCAGAAAGGCAAATTTTCTAAAACTTCTTTCATAGCTAAGAATGTTGTTTCTACCTCCAGACCATTGGAGCTACTTCACATTGACTTGTTTGGACCAGTGAAAATTGCTTCTGTTAGTGGTAAGAAGTATGGACTAGTCATTGTTGATGACTACAGCAGGTGGACATGCGTGAAATTTCTCAAACACAAGGAAGAATTGCATTCCGTGTTTCCTACCTTCTGCTCCAAAGTGTAAAATGAGAAAGATCTCATAATTGTAAGAGTTAGAAGTGATTATGGTGGTGAATTTAAAAATAAAGATTTTGAGAAACTCTTTGATGAGAATGTAATTTCCCATGATTTCTCCTGCCCTGGAACTTCACAAAGAGAATGGGGTTGTAGAAAGGAAGACTAAGACTTTACAAGAAATGGCAAAAACCATGATCAAAGAGACTAACGTGGCCAAGCACTTCTGGGCAGAGGCAGTCAACACAGCGTGTTACATTCACAATAGGATCTCTTTAAGACCTATTCTGGGTAAGACTCTCTATGAATTATGGAAGAATAGGAAACCAACATTTCTTATTTTCATTCATTTGGATGTGTTTGCTTTATATTAAACACTAAAGAGAATCTGGGCAAGTTTGATTCTAAGGCACATGAGTGCATCATGTTAGGATACTCTGAACGCTCAAGACGCTACTGAGTATATAACACTGAGACGTAGACTGTTGAAAAATTAATCCATGTTAGATTTGATGATAAGTTTGACTCTGAAAAGTCAAATCTAGTTGACAAATTTGTAGATTTGGAGATAACTTATTCAGGTTCTGAAGAAAAGACTCCAGAAGGAAAAGAAGCAGAGGCCAAAGACTCTGAAGCTTATCAACTAGAAGTGGTTGAAGCTCATACACCTCTGAGATGGCACAGACAAGTGTAACACCTCAAAATTTGCCCTCTTTCTTTTAGCACTAACTGGCACATGCTTCATTTCATTTGCATCCTCATTTCTGCATTTTGCATGGTTCTTCTGGGCATGGGATCAAGGTATTTTCCAGCAGCTCACGGCCTCATCAGTTCCAGTATGATTTTTACTAGTGTTCAAGGCCAGGCAGATAGCTTTCCAAGTCTTTTTGAGCATTTATTTTGCTCATTAAGTGACTTGATGATCAGAAACTCCGGAAGTCAATTTTTGATCAGTTATTCAGCACCAGACAGTTGTTATCAGCAGTTTAATCCGAGGGCGAAAAAACATTTCACAACATATTTCAAGTGTATTCCAGTGGTAATATCAAATGGCAAGTTTCAGAGGTCTATTGTGGTTCAGAACGGGTGAAACCAGACGAATAACCAAGTTTCCCTCCTTTTGGCGCAAAAATTCAAATTTTGAATGTGTTAATCGATTAACCAATTGCAGTGCAATTAGGTTAATCGATTAACCATAGTGAATTTTGCCCAAATGCTGCAGTTTCAGAGCTGTTTCTTTTTAATCTAATTTTTAATCACCCATTTTAATTCTACACATCAGTAGAAGGATCTAGAGAGTTGATTTTCCATTCAAAAATTCAAATTCTTTCCACTCCAATTCCACATTTCCTTTCCTAATTCACTTTTCACTCCAATTTCCACTCACTTAACCTCACTCCAAACCCAAACTTAACTCCTAACCTAGGGGTTATTTAAATCAATTCATTCCAAACCAAAAGGGGACCTAGATCATTTTTCACCCTCATTTTTCAGAATTCTCTCAATTCTCTCCCACTTTTTCATTCTCCATCTCCATTTTCAACCACACTAAAAGCTCTCCTTCAAAGATTAACAAGTTCTTCATTGGAACTTGTTAATTCTTGAGCTAAAACCTCTCATCATCACTACATTTCAGCTTTTCAATTTGGATTTTCGTTTGGATCTGGTTCTGAATTTTCAGAAGTGATTTTTGGAAGTGCTTTTGGAACTTTGGTTGCTTATTGCTTGGATCTTCGAGTTTTAAGTGCAAGAAGCTTGTGGATCTTGGATTTCTCTACTTGAATTCATCCATTTCGGTTTACAACACTTACCAAAGCAAATCTCAGCTTTGTAGGTTGGTTAATTTCATATCCATACTCATTTTAGCTTAATTGCAACTTATACAATGTAGATCCATGAGTTTTGATGTGTTTTGATTCATTTGGTTGATCTTGATTTTGGATGTTGATGATTATTGAATCTAAGTGATGTTTGAATGATGTTTTTGAACTTAATTTTCGTGCTTTGTTGATTACATGATCATTGGATATGATTGCATAAGTACTTTTGCTGCTGGAAGTGATTTTTCAAACTGATTTTGTGTTGATTTTACAGTGTTAATCGATTATCCAATTGCAGTGCAATTAGGTTAATCGATTAACCAGTGCAAAATGTGCGTAATAAGAGCCGTTAATCGATTAACACAATTGTACTGCAATTGGTTAATCGATTAACACTGAGGCAGAGTGTGTTTTTTGTGCATTTTTAGGCATGTTTTGATCCCGTTTCATTTCTAATCTTCATGGATTGATATGATACATGTTTAATGATTGTTTTGATGCTGTTGCACCTCACCCCAATGTATGTGCACAATTTTTCGACACGCGGCTCTTGTATTTTCATCGTTTATGAACATGTTTGCGTTGTTGCATTCTTGATGCGATGAACACGTTGCACACACATTCAAATCATGTTCATTCTTGGTTAATGCTTAACTTGCTGGACACATGATGCATGATTGATGTTTGTCTCCTTGGTTAGTTGTGCATGACTTGTTTTTTCCCAATGTGTAAATCATACAATTATGTTGAGTGTGTTTGTTCTTGAGTGGTTAACATGATCATGTTTGTCCATCCTTGATGTTTGCAATCTCTATGCTTGATTTGCCTCGCTATGCATGTTCATTTGCAATTATTTCTTGTTTGGATGCATGCTGCCCTGTTTTTACACCTGCTGTTCTAAGTTTGTTCATGTGCTGTCTATTGTTCACACTTGCTGCCTACTGCCTTTTACACCTATTTTGTGCTGAATGTGTATGCTGTTGAAAGCTGTCTTGCTTGTGTGCTGTCTTTAACTGCTGTGCAGGTGCAGAGGCGTTGTTGTAGCTGCTGCTTGTTTATTTTTATTCGCCTTTTCTTCATCATCTCTTTCACTCTTTTTCTTCCCTTGAATCTCAAGATTTGTTTAAGTCTTGGATTCACTCCCTTAGAGCTACCTAGTCCAACTTAATTTTCGATTAAGCTTGGAGTAGGATTAACATTAGGCTTCCCTTTGCATGCTAACTTAGGTAGATGTTTCCCCTTTCAAACTCAACTATAGGGCCACCTTGCATGACAACATTAGGAGCAATTTAGTTTTCCCTTAGAATTTCTCTTTTCCCCTTGGGTCTTCTCTTCTCATCTCATAACACTTCTAAAACACTTCATAAAGTTAACGTGTATTGCGCATGAGCCTCGCATGTGGGAAGTGAGGAACGAGGGGTTTCCTCTCATTTTTCTAGGGTGTTTAGTGGACGTTCCATTTTGGAACGATTTGCTAAGCATTCGTTCCTACATTATAGACTTCGGTGCAATACAAGTTATGAACTAACTTCAATCCACTTCTGTCTAAAAAAACACAAAAATAAACTCAAATCTTTTTATGCTTCGGGATTGTTAAGTTTCAAACCATTTTCGGAAAAGGGCACGTTACTTCCGTCTCATCGCAAACATCCATCGACCCTAACTGTCGGGCGCGAACTTAACGTCGCTCATAAAAAACACTAACCGACTTTCGTTAGGTCGAACTACGACTGCTCTGATTTCCTCCTTCTGGTTAGATTGAGGATACGTAGGCACAAGACGGCGATGTCTTGGCGAGTAACCTCCCCCCTTAGTTCGTGTCTGAACTACGTTGACTCTGACTTTCCCGTTCCCGAGGGAATACGTAGGCATAGGACTCCGTCGATGTCCTATCGAGTCACTTCTTTTTCTCTTCTTCTTCGTTTCTTTGTTCTTTTCCGTTCCCGTTCCTTCTCCTTTCCAGTAGCAGTGGAGCTCCAAATGATGACACCCTTTGATCGATAACAACAAGCGTGGATCCCATCGAGTACGATGGACGCGAGGGGGTGTTAATACCTTCCTCTCGCGTAACCGACTCCCTTACCCGTTTCTCTTGGTCGCGAGACCATGCTCTTTTCCTTTCCCTCAGGTTTACCCAGTGTTTCCTTTCCCTCTCTTGGGATAAATACACATTGCTGGTGACTCTGTTTACGCGCCACTTTCGCGTTTGTACCTGGATGAAAATCCCGGGAGCGACAGCTGGCGACTCTGCTGGGGAAAGGTTGACCTCTTGCTGGTCCATCCCCTCTTGCGAGTCAATCCTAGTGCTTATTTGTTTGTTTTCATTGGGTGTTCACTGTTGTGCTTTATTTTGCTGTATATTACTGTGTATTACTGTTTTACTGTTTTTACCGCATTTATTGTATTGCATTTCATTATTATACTGGACTGTACTGTGCTGTGCTGGTTTTCTGTTTGGCAGGTTGGGATTCTTTGAGAGATAAGCCCAATACACCAGCTTGAGCATATACTTAGGACTAGAGTGGAAAGTAGTGGGACCTACGTGCCGTCTTGGTGCATTTGGTGTTCACGAAATTCACATCTATACGAGGCTATCTTGGGAGATATTCTGACGTGCGTGTCTTGCGTATTTCAGAATGTTGATCCAGAGAGCTGTCGACTCTGGCGACCATTTCTCCGAGGACTCAGCAACGCCTCTCCTCCTGACATGTGATAAAGGCAGACCAAAAATGGCAAACCCATTACACTTGTCGATTTGAGGACCCAATGCTAGGAACTTACTATAGGATATCCTTTTTGAGGGGAATCAGTTGAGGCCTCCTCGATTGATGATGATGCCAAACCAGAAATGGTGAATGTATCATCATTTCTCGACCTGAGAGTCCGTGATATTGAGGATCCTTGCCTTTCTAGTACCCACATGTGAGAGGGGCGGGTTGTTTACAGGTAACCTTGACTTTCATCCTACCTGGTATTCTGGTTCTCTTATCAGTGCAAACTTATCATCCTGGTATTCTAGGATTCTGATTATGCCGATATTCTGGTATTCTGGTATTCTGATTATTCCTCTACCCTGGCCTTCTGGTATTCTGATTATGCTGATGTGCTGGCCTTCTGATTATTCGGATATTCCGGTGTTCCAGTATTCGCTTCAGAGCAGACCTGTGAACCTATTCAGACAGTAGCACAACACTTATCCAGATTTTGTGGAAGCCTTGATCCATGTCTCTGCACCTGTATCATCATAACATGATTGCATACATGTTCTAGTATTTCCAAGGATCTTAACTTTGAGACTCGTTGCTGATTATTTCCATCTATTTCTTGTTGTTCTTATGTGAAAAACTTGAATCAAAGCATAATGATTCCTTGGAAATATTCGAACATGGCATTTACATAGCATTTTCATACTCATTTGCATAACAGGTGTTTAAAGCTGGTTATTCTCATCCTGATCTGGTTCTCTTCAGAATTTCAGACTTAACTTTTTCAAAGAAGCTGGAAGCTGACCATGGATCAAGTTCAAGCGGAGCTGAGGGAAATGCGAAGCCAAATGGGGCAGTTTATGGGGGATATGCAAGCCTTGATTCAAGACCAGAAAATGCTGAAGGAGGAGGTTAATCAACTGAATACTTAGATGAACCTGGTTATGGAGGTCGTGAGGAATGTGCTCAGAGAGGATGGCAATCCTGTGCCTGAGGCTGCAGTAGAAATTGTCATTCCGCCCTTGCCTGTGGAATCTATCCCAAAGTGTGATCTACCTCATGACTTTTCTGCACAATCTGGAGTTTCGGAGTTTCCTCGTCAGCAGCTACTTCATGCCTCCCAAGACAATCCCAAGGCTAAGCAGTACGAACAGAAGTTGAAGAAGCCTGACCGGCATTTTGATCCACTACCTACGTCTTATGCCATTTTGTTTTAACAGTTGCTCAAACTGAATCTGGTAGAACCTCGTGCAATGGGTTCCCCTCCAGTAAAGCTCCCAGCTGGATATGATGTTAGTGCCCGGTGTGAATTTCGTTCAGGTGGCCCTGGATATACTATTGAGAGGTGTCAAGCCTTTCATCATAATGTGCAAAATTTAATCGAGGCTGGGGTCATTACATTCACTGCCGATGGTTTGCACATCAACTGAAGCCTCCCAAGTGAGCACTCAGATTGCGAGTATGTCGTTAAGAGTAATAAGTCCAGACGGAGTCAAGTCTCCTCAACAATGGCAATCATTAGTTTCTTTACTGCATATTCATATGTAGCGTTCATTTATTTGTTTAAACATTGTTTGCATGTAAGAACTTGTTTGTTTTTTGAATGACAATCATAATACAATAAGCATGTTCTTCTTGAAGTAATCCATTCCTGATCATCCTTAAATGTTCATGTGCATTGCAATACTAACTTTCTTGCTTAAACTCTTTGAGGGAGGATGATGATTTGAAAATGCAAAAATCTCTAGGGGTGTGCTTTTGAATAAGAACCCTATTGAGGATGTACAGACATTGTTTAGAACCCCCAAACATTGGAGATATAAGGGAGATAGGCCCTCGTTAACCTCTTTGAGCCTTGAAGTAGGAGTTTCTTTTCGTATGAAAAAACCCTCACATTTAACCCAGGGGCAGGGTAAGCGTCAGTTAATTTGACCGAGCGTTCAAATTTCAAAAGGAGTGTGCATCTGAGGATCCATTACCTTCTATTCCACCATCAAGAGGTCAAGAGATGTGAAACCACAATGGTTATCCATCAACAATCAAGGAGTGAGGCAGTCACAACCCTTTCAAACAAGTCAGACAAAATGGTGTCACACGATCTGTTAAAAAAATCAAAAGAAAAAGAAAAGACCCGCTAAGTCGAAACTTGAAAACAAGCGACTGAGGCAAAAGTTAGGGCATCCCGCTGGACTTCAAAATCGAAAAATTCAAAAGAATCAGTCCATGCAAAAATTAGGGATCAAAAAGCAAAAGAATGAGAAAGTGAAAAACAAAGGGATTACAAAAGAAAATCCTCGAGCAAGATCAAAGTCGTGTGACTACGAACAAAAGACAAAAGGGGTGATTGTTACTCCAAAACCTCATTGGGTCTTAAACCATCAGTTTCATGGGTTCCTTAAAGATTACAAAATCTTTTTGAAAGGCAAGCGCTTGGGCAAATTGGCTGAACGTAGGACTGGAGAACATCACGAAGAGTGGGTGGGCACCGATAAACTTTGAGCCTTAAATCCTTTTTTCTCAAAACCGTGAACCAGGCCACGATACAACCCTCAAAAGTCCTAATTGAAACAGGGTTTATTTCGAGAGCGTACTCCGATGAGATAGCGTTCCGGACTCCTATGAGGTGTGCTAAAAGACGTTTGTTGGTATTGCATGTGCATGTTTTCTTTCATTCAAAAATCAATGTCGTATCCTAAGCAGTGATTCGTTCACATGGCTTTACGATAACTTTTCAATAAAGACTTCAAGATTAACATGTGTGTTGCATTTGAATAATCATTTTCAAAATAAATATTTTCTGCTTGCATACATTTGTGTGACATCAAAGAAGCTTACATGATGAACATCAGTCGAGAAGCTTGATCCTGCCAAGTTGAAATGTTTGAGGACTCCCGAGGACATGTTGCTGAAAGACTATGTGGGGCAAAATCCTTCCCAGCCAGTTGTTTTAAGATGTAACTAATCTGGGGCAGTCACGTCGAGAAATCTCTTCAAAGTTCAGCCAATATGGGGCAATCACGTCGAGATTCGATAAATCTCCCCAAAAGCAGTGTAATCATGGGTAGTCAAGTCGAGAAATCTCTTCAAAGTTCAGCCAAACTGGGGGCAACCATGTTGAGATCCATTGAATCTCTCCAAAAGCATTTAAACTGGGGTAATTATGCCGAGATTCGATAAATCTCTCCACAAGCGGGTAATATGGGGCAATCAGGTCGATTTGACAAATCTCTCTAAGATCAGTTAGGGGCAAAGCTTCTTCAAGACTCGAGCCAGACCACCTCAAGAGTACGAGAAGTTGTCCTTTTTAAAAGATGACTGGTCAGAAGCACCTCTCAAAGAGTTTGAAGACATTGAGGCATTTTGAATGCTACGTCTTCTGTAAAATTATCTCGAGGCGAAATTAGTTCATAGACCTTGCATTCTAGGGAAAATGGAGAATTAAATGAATCATTGTTCACTCATGACGATCAATGGGCAGTTGATCAACTCAGAAGCTTGAAACAGAGGTCATTTCCAGCATGAGGTGTTTTTTATCTCTTTTCCCCAGCAGAATGTAATGGAGTTCCTCTCCCCAATAGAGTATATGAATATCCCTCTTCCTGACAAGACATCGAGAAGTTTGATTTCCCCAGTAGAGTCTATGGTCATGGCTCTCCCCAAGCAGAAGTGGGTCCCTCAATAGGAAAGTTCTTCCTTGAGGTTGTCATCCCCAGCAGTATAGAAGAAATCCTCACTCCCATGCAATGTGAATGATGGAATATTCCCAAGCAGTTTTGAAAATGGTGGAAAGTCGGAGTGTTCTCCTCCTTTAGCATATCAGATATGTGATGTTGCCTGCAATTAAAGTCCAATAGTTATTAACAATTCAGACCCATCGGTTGTTCAGAGGTTATCCCCAGTAGGAGTTTTGGTTGATTTCAGTCCCCTAGCAAGTGTTTCTTCCCCTAGCAAGAAATATGGTTGATCTCAGTCCCTCAGCAGGTATTTCCTTCCTCAACAGAAGTTCGTTTGATCTTAATTCCCCAGCAGCCAGGCCAGAAGGTTATCATTTCCCCAGCGGAGTTCTATGGTTATAGCTCTTCCCCAAGTAGATTGGTTCAGATGATACCTCCCCAGCAAGGTCATCATTCCTTTCAGTGATCCTTAGCAAGCTTGGCAGTTCAAATACCAGATTGTGTCAATGTCCTCCCCAGCTGAGTTGATTTTTTTTCCCACAGGATGTCAGAAGATCAGATTGATGTTTGTTTCCTCAGCTCGGTTTGCGACCACAAGGACAATCCAGTTTGTTATCCCCAGCGGAGTTGACTTTATGTCCTCAGCATTTATTTTGCTGAGGAGCCTCCTTGCATCTTGCATATAGTAATCATCATTACATTGCATCCTCAAAATGCGTAGCATTTCCATTCGAGATTGAGCATTACGCCATGGAAAAATTCAAACATCTGCATGCGAAGCATAAGCCAGTTTTGGTACCTCGTGCGAGAGACCAAAATTGTTTCCCTTCTATCATATTGACAAAGCCAAAAGAATGCCTCATTCATTCCCCACTAGATATTTCAAAGCAGTGCCAGGGTTTCACCTCTTTTCTTTTCACCAGAGTTCCAATTTCTCGGTTGGTAGATCTTTTGATCTTACATTTTAGCCGTATATTTTAGGAACCATTCCAAATAGGATTCCTACTGCCATTCCCGATAGGCGACCTTTGAGTTTTAGACCTAGTCGTTCCCGACATGCCCATTTACCGTTCCCGACAGGTAAGCCATAGGTTTTCAACTTTAGCCGTTCCCGACAAGCGACCTTTGAGTTTTAAACCTAGCCGTTCCCGACAGGCCCATTTACCGTTCCCGACAGGTAAGCCATAGGTTTTCAACTTTAGTCGTTCCTGACAGGCATACTATAAGCTTTAGACCTTAGCCGTTCCCGACAGGCGACCCTTTAAGTTTTAAACCTAGCCGTTCTCGACAAGCCCATTTACCGTTCCCGACAGGTAACCCATAGGTTTTCAACTTTAGCCGTTCCCGACAGGCTACCTTTGAGTTTTAGACCTAGCCGTTCCCGACAGGCCCATTTACCATTCTCTATAGGTAACCCATAGGTTTTCAACTTTAGCCGTTCCCGACAGGCGACCTTTGAGTTTTAGACCTAGCTGTTCCCGACAGGCCCATTTACCGTTCTAGACAGGTAACCCACAGGTTTTCGACTTCAGCTGTTCCCGACAGGCACCTTTTGAGTTTTAAACCTAGCCGTTCCCGACAGGCCCATTTACCGTTCCAGACAAGTAACCCACAAGTTTTCGACTTCAGCCGTTCCCGACAGGCACCTTTTGAGTTTTAAACCTAGTCGTTCTCGACAGGCCCATTTACCGTTCCAGACAGGTAACCCACAAGTTTTCGACTTCAGCCGTTCCCAACAGACACCTTTTGAGTTTTAAACCTAGTTGTTCCCGACAGGCCCATTTACCGTTCCAGACAGGTAACCCACAGGTTTTCGACTTCAGCTGTTCCCGACAGGCACCTTTTGAGTTTTAAACCTAGCCGTTCCCGACAGGCCCATTTACCGTTCCAGACAAGTAACCCACAAGTTTTCGACTTCAGCCGTTCCCGACAGGCACCTTTTGAGTTTTAAACCTAGCCGTTCTCGACAGGCCCATTTACCGTTCCAGACAGGTAACCCACAAGTTTTCGACTTCAGCCGTTCCCAACAGACACCTTTTGAGTTTTAAACCTAGTTGTTCCCGACAGGCCCATTTACCGTTCCAGACAGGTAACCCACAGGTTTTCAACTTCAGTCGTTCCCAACAGGCACCTTTTGAGTTTTAAACCTAGCCATTCCCGACAGGCCCATTTACCATTCCCGACAGGTAACCCACAGGTTTTCGACTTTAGCCGTTCCCGACGGGCGACCTTTTGAATTTTAAACCCAGCCGTTCCCGACATGCCCATTTACAGTTCCAGACAGGTAACCCACAGGTTTTCAACTTCAGTCGTTCCCGACAGGCACCTTTTGAGTTTTAAACCTAGCAGTTCCTGACAGGCCCATTTACCGTTCCCGACAGGTAAGCCATAGGTTTTCAACTTTAGCCGTTCCCGACAGGCGATCCTTTGAGTTTTAAACCTAGCCGTTCCCGACAGGCCCTTTTACCGTTCGCGACAGGTATACTATAAGCTTTAAACCTTAGCCATTCCCGACAGGCGACCTCTGAACTTCATTCATTCCGGACTCTTTTCCACCAGTATCCATCCTTCACCACAACTGCTGTGTTTGTCATATACCTTTTCCTTTTTCCCCCAGAGCGCAAATTTTCTGGTTATTTTTATATTCAATCCCTATGTCCCTTGAATGTCTGACAGCCGTTGCTCTCATCCTTTCAGGTCCACAGTTGATTGAATAGTGGCAGCTGTAACACCTCAAAATTTGCCCTCTTTCTTTTAGCACTAACTGGCTCATGCTTCATTTCATTTTCATCCTCATTTCTGCATTTTGCATGGTTCTTCTGGGCATGGGATCAAGGTATTTTCCAGCAGCTCACGGCCTCATCAGTTCCAGTATGATTTTTAATAGTGTTCAAGGCCAGGCAGATAGCTTTCCAAGTCTTTTTGAGCATTTATTTTGCTCATTAAGTGACTTGATGTCAGAAACTCCGGCAGTCAATTTTTTATCAGTTATTCAGTACCAGACAGTTGTTATTAGCAATTTAATCCGAGGGCGAAAAAACATTTCACAGCATATTTCAAGTGTATTCCAGTGGTAATATCAAATGGCAAGTTTCAGAGGTCTATTGTGGTTCAGAACGGGTGTAACCAGACGAATATCCAAGTTTCCCTCCTTTTGGCGCAAAAATTCAAAATTTGAATGTGTTAATCGATTAACCAATTGCATTGCAATTAGGTTAATCGATTAACCATAGTGAATTTTGCCCAAATGCTGCATTTTCAGAGCTGTTTCTTTTTAATCCAATTTTTAATCACCCATTTTAATTCTACACATCAGTAGAAGGATCTAGAGAGTTGATTTTCCATTCAAAAATTCAAATTCTTTCCACTCCAATTCCACATTTCCTTTCCTAATTCACTTTTCACTCCAATTTCCACTCACTTAACCTCACTCCAAACCCAAACTTAACTACTAACCTAGGGGTTATTTAAATCAATTCATTCCAAACCAAAAGGGGACCTAGATCATTTTTCACCCTCATTTTTCAGAATTCTCTCAGTTCTCTCCCACTTTTTCATTCTCCATCTCCATTTTCAACCACACTCAAAGCTCTCCTTCAAAGATTAACAAGTTCTTCATTGGAACTTGTTAATTCTTGAGCTAAAACCTCTCATCATCACTACATTTCAGTTTTTCAATTTGGATTTTCGTTTGGATCTGATTCTGAATTTTCAGAAGTGATTTTTGGAAGTGCTTTTGGAACTTTGGTTGCTTATTGCTTGGATCTTCGAGTTTTGAGTGCAAGAAGCTTGTGGATCTTGGATTTCTCTACTTGAATTCATCCATTTCGGTTTACAACACTTACCAAAGCAAATCTCAGCTTTGTAGGTTCGTTAATTTCAGATCCATACTCATTTTAGCTTAATTGCAACTTATACAATGTAGATCCATGAGTTTTGATGTGTTTTGATTCATTTGGTTGATCTTGATTGTGGATGTTGATGATTATTGAATCTAAGTGATGTTTGAATGATGTTTCTGAACTTAATTTTCGTGCTTTATTGATTACATGATCATTGGATATGATTGCATAAGTGCTTTTGCTGCTGGAAGTGGTTTTTCAAACTGATTTTGTGTTGATTTTACAGTGTTAATTGATTAACCAATTGCAGTGCAATTAGGTTAATCGATTAACCAGTGCAAAATGTGCGTAATAAGAGCTGTTAATCGATTAACACAATTGCACTGCAATTGGTTAATCGATTAACACTGAGGCAGAGTGTGTTTTTTGTGCATTTTTGGGCATGTTTCGATCCCGTTTCATTTCTAATCTTCATGGATTGATATGATACATGTTTAATGACTGTTTTGATGCTGTTGCACCTCACCCCAATGTATGTGCACAATTTTTCGACACGCGGCTCTTGTATTTTCATCGTTTATGAACATGTTTGCGTTGTTGCATTCTTGAAGCGATGAACACGTTGCACACACATTCGAATCATGTTCATTCTTGGTTAATGCTTAACTTGCTGGACACATGATGCATGATTGATGTTTGTCTCCTTGGTTGCTTGTGCATGACTTGTTTTTGCCCAATGTGTAAATCATACAATTATGTTGAGTGTGTTTATTCTTGAGTGGTTAACATGATCATGTTTGTTCATCCTTGATGTTTGCAATCTCTATGCTTGATTTGCCTCGCTATGCATGTTCATTTGCAACCATCTCTTGTTTGGATGCATGCTGCCCTGTTTTTACAGCTGTTGTTCTAAGTTTGTTCATGTGCTGTCTATTGTTCACACTTGCTGCCTGCTGCCTTTTACACCTATTTTATGCTGAATGTGTGTGCTGTTGAAAGCTGTCTTGCTTGTGTGATGTCTTTAACTGCTGTGCAGGTGCAGAGGCGTTGTTGTAGCTGCTGCTTGTTTGTTTTATTCGCCTTTTCTTCTTCATCTCTTTCACTCTTTTTCTTCCCTTGAATCTCAAGACTTGTTTAAGTCTTGGATTCACTCCCTTAGAGCTACCTAGTCCAACTTAATTTTCGATTAAGCTTGGAGTAGGATTAGCATTAGGCTTCCCTTTGCATGCTAACTTAGGTAGATGTTTCCCCTTTCAAACTCAACTATAGGGCCACCTTGCATGACAACATTATGAGCAATTTAGTTTTCCCTTAGAATTTCTCTTTTCCCTTTGGGTCTTCTCTTCTCATCTCATAACACTTCTAAAACACTTAATAAAGTTAACGTGTATTGCGCATGAGCCTCGCATGTGGGAAGTGAGGAATGAGGGGTTTCCTCTCATTTTTCTAGGGTGTTTAGTGGACGTTCCATTTTGGAACGATTTGCTAAGCATTCGTTCCTACATTATAGACTTCGGTGCAATGCAAGTTATGAACTAAATTCAATCCACTTCTGTCTAAAAAACACAAAAACAAACTTAAATCTTTTTATCCTTCGGGATTGTTAAGTTTCAAACCATTTTCGGAAAAGGGCACGTTACTTCCGTCTCGTCGCAAACAGGCATCGACCCTAACTGTCGGGCGTGAACTTAACGTCGCTCATAAAAAACACTAACTGACCTTCGTTAGGTCGAACTACGACTGCTCTGATTTCCTCCTTCTGGTTAGATTGAGGAACGTAGGCACAAGACGGCATGTCTTGGCGAGTAACCTCCCCCCTTAGTTCTTGTCCGAACTATGTTGACTCTGACTTTCCCGCTCCCGAGGGAATACGTAGGCATAGGACTCCGTCGATGTCCTATCGAGTCACTTCTTTTTCTCTTCTTCTTCGTTTCTTCGTTCTTTTCTGTTCCCGTTCCTTTTCCTTTCCAGTAGCAGTGGAGCTCCAGATGATGATACCCTTTGATCGATAACAGCAAACATGGATCTCATCGAGTACGATGGACGCAAGGGGGTGCTAATACCTTCCTCTCACGTAACCGACTCCCTTACCCGTTTCTCTTGGTCGTGAGACTATGCTCTTTTCCTTTCCCTCGGGTTTACGCGGTGTTTCCTTTCCCTCTCTTGGGATAAATACACATTGCTGGCGACTCTATTTCCGCGTCACTTTCGCGTTTGTACCTAGATAAAAATCCCGGGAGTGACAACAAGAACCTCCACACTCTAAAGAATTGATTTTGGGAGATAAGACTGAACCTGTCAGAACCAGATCCTCTTTCAAGCCCTCTGGGGAATCTCTTCTGGGTTTGTTGTCTATACTAATGCCTACTTCTATCAATGAAGATCTTCAAGATTCATAATAGATTTTGGCTATGCAAGAGGAACTCAATCAATTCTCCAAAAATAATGTGTGGGATCTCGTGCCAAGACCTAAAGGTACTCATGTTATTGGAACATTAGTAATGGAAGGGAGATTACTGTTACCTATTGTACCGGAGCCAATGATCTTTCCTTTCTGATCACCTCCGAAACCTACGACGCCTTCAGCCTTAAGTTCCAGGTCTTGAAACACATGTCTTCTTCCCTTCATGTGTCATGAGCATCCAGAGTACAGGTACCATGACTGGTGTCTTAACTCCGCTGCTAAGGATATTTGCAACATATATTATTTTGTACTTAGGTACCCATATATTTCTGGGTCCTTTTAAGGTTAGTTTTCTCATAGTCTTTCCTAACTTTAGGTTTTTGTGCAGGATATCTATACATGAATGCATGATTAGAACGGGCATGAGTTTTTGCTTTAGCCTTAGGTCTATAAACTGCTTTACCTTTGGGTCTAGAATCATTTTGTTTCATAGGAGGAACAAAATAAGCTTCAAGCATATTAGGCTTATCATCTTTTTCAGAATCAGATTCTTCATTAGACTTCTATTCAGGTAAAAGATGATAAGTTTAATATACTTGAATCTCATTTTGTTCCTCCTGGGAAACAAAATGATTCTAGGCCTAAAGGTAAAGCAGTTGATAGACCTAAGGATAAAGTAAAAACTCATGCCCGTTCTAATCATGCATTCATGTATAGATATCCTGCACAAAAACCTAAAGTTGTGAAAGACTATGAGAAAGGTGTTATTGAGATCCTCCTTTACCTTTGCTCTTTCTCTTAGGCTCGCCAGCTTCAAGCTCAATCTCATGACTTCTTAAAGAGCTAATCGGTTCCTTAAGAGAGTGTTATTAAGATCCTTTGATAACTTATTAAAGCCATAAATCATGGAAGCCATTAAGATTCTATTCAGGCTTCTAGTAAGAAACTTATGGAAAGATTTATCATACTTTTGTATGATGTCACCAGAACCTGTAAGATCTTTAGAAATGATTTTCTCAGGTTGACTCGTGCTTAAAGGCACAAATTTGTTTTTCAAAGTAAGATTTTATTCACTTAACCTTGATAAATCTTTTTGAAGCTTACAGGGAGATTCTGATTTAGATACATGAATCTTCTTCAGATCCTTGTATTTATCCAGAAGGTTCTGATAGTTATCTAGAACTTTAGATAAACTGGACTTAAGTTTAGAACGACCAGAGCACCAATCGCTTGCTCCTCTTCAGAGCCACAATCGCTTGCTCCTCTTCTGTGCATGTCATCAGAGCCATAATCGCTTGCTCCTCTTCAGAATCATCTTCAGAAGACTCTGAATATTTCCAGGTAGCCATAAGACCCTTCTTCTTCCCTCAGAAGTCTTTCTTCTTGGGTCTGTCATTCTTCAGCTTGGGGTAGTCATTCTTATAATGGCATGGCTCTTTGCATTCGTAGCATATGACATCTTTGTTGCCTCTATCTTTCTTGAATCTAGAAGTAGAATCTGAAGGACCACCTGTCCTTCTTTGTCCTCTGAACTTGCCTTGCCTTTTTCTTCTAGAGTTAATTCACGCGTCTGGAAAGGAGAGACAATTTATCTTCTTCTTTGGACTCTTCATCAATATCAGTCTAAAGAGCTTTTGTCTTCTCAGATCTTCAAGAAGATTTCAAAGCAACAAATTTGCTCTTTCTCTTAGGCTCGTTAGCTTCAAGCTCAATCTCATGACTTCTTAAATAGTTAATCGGTTCCTTAAGAGAGGTGTTATTGAGATCCTTTGATAACTTTAGGGCAGTTACCATAGGTCTTCAGTGCTCAGTGTTGAAGCGGTAAAGCGGTAAGCAAAAGTAATTTTTAAATAATTCTGGGATTTATCGTCTCCATGTGGATCAGAGCGAGGGAAAGAATGTTGTTCGACAATCTCTACGTTTCTAAGCTTGGTTTGAATGGTTTTAAAAGAGTAAAAAGAAGAAAGTAAAATATATGAACAAGTAAATAATGTATTCTTTAGAGAGGAGAGAACTCATCAGGAATTGTATTTCATCTACCCATCAAATACGAAAAATTCTATCAATTAACTGTACACAACCTAAATCACTCGTCAATATCATCACGTATCGCTCACAGCAGAGGTTATGTCTAATGCAAAGTTGAGAAAACAAGCATATTGTCTCATCGGTGATGTCTCATGCAACTTAACAACACAGAGCATTAAGAACTGATACCCACGCGAATATTAGATCTAAATCTATGTCTAGAGTTTAGAATCTAACAAATGTTCATCTTAGATCGAGTTTGAACCGTACATGTCTATAACAATCCAACCTATTAAGATAAATATTGAAATCAAAGATAACCATCGATAAAGATTTGTAAAAGAGAGATTTTATACAATGGTCAATAAATATACATACAATCAAGAAAAACTTACATACAAAATCCCAACAATAGAGGGTACAAAGAGAAGAAAGAAGATGAACAAGAATATCTCGATTTGTCAACGTCGATTGAAGCAAATCCAACTCCGGATCATCAAGATATACACTCTAATGTTGTTTCTAAGCCACTCTACTCAAAAATATGTTGGTGATAATTTGGGGTTAAAAGATCCCAAAAACATAACCTAAAAAATGCTGAAAAAGTGATTTTGTAAGCAAAAAATGAATTCTCGCGGTCGCTGTGCGAGCTCCAGTTTGCTAGGCAAGTATATCAGACTTAGTTTCTACCTCTACAGTGCTTTTCCATGCCTCCGGGTCGCTTTTTGCTCGCACAGCGAGCTCGCTATCAGTTTGCCTAGCGACCATGACAGAAAATCAACTTTTGTTTCAACTATAACTTGAGAACCCTAACTTTGTTTTACACATGGTTAGAAGTGTTGGAAAACTTATTCAATGCTATATAAATAATAACTAAATAGAATTGATTGAATACCTACAAAAATGAGATAAAAACAATTAAACTTAATGATATTTACACAATAATGCAATATATACACTATAACATAAACTAAACAACATATACACAAAAGTTGAGGTTTATTGGTATAAAATGAATGAATAAAGCTGACGAGGGCTAATTATTCATACTAAAAATCACAACAATTTAGCACTCATCAAACTCTCCCCAATTTAGACTTGTTTGTCCTTAAACAAGAATCAATCAACCTAAAGAAACAAAAGCAATTGCCAAGAAATCATGCTCAACAAGTTTTTACAAATGCAAACAAATGTATGGTCTAATTATCAAAAGTACAAACAAAGCAATGCTTACCACTCAACTACAACGACACAATGAATATGAAATAAAGTCTAAGCATAAAACACATGCCAAACATTCTAAAGCAATAAATATGTTCAAGAATGAATCACACCTAACTCAGAACTTCATCAAGGGATGAAAAACAAACATGAGGGGTTGAACTCACACCCAACAATCTTGCAAACATCAATTCAAATTATGCATTCATCTATAAAAAACTCATATTGAAAGTATAAAAGCAAGAATCACAAAGGCTTTCAAGGTTTGTAATGTGGCTTGACTAACAAGGAAGGGTCAATTTCTCATGGTCAATGAAACACAAACTTGCTTAATCAAATGAGAGTGATCATTTCTCAAATTCTCAAGCATTCACAATTTTCCTTCACCTTTTTCTATTTTCCTAACTGTTACACCATTTCACATAACTTATTAGCACAATTTATTTGCTATTTTTCTTCTTCTTCTTTTTCAATGCCTTTTCCCTTTTTTTTTTCTTTTCTTTTTCACCTTTTTCTTTCTTTTTCAATATTTTTCTTTCTCAACCACATGGCAACCAACATTTTCTCCCCAACATGAATACAACCATGCAATGCGATGGGAATGCTCCCAAACGTATTAAGGTAAGGGTAAAAATTCAAACTGCAATTAAAGGTCGAGGGTTCAAGAAAAAATTTCAGAATCCATACAAAAATGAGCTCAACACTTACATGGATTCTAACAAAGGCTCAAAGGGGGTAAGCAAATTCGCACTCACTCACAATGTAGATGGACTATTTGGTCAAGTGGTTGTGCTCAAAATCAAACAAAATGTCTTGGTCCTTTTCATGCTTTCATACAATCAACACAAATACAAGATTTAACATAAGTCAAACGAGTTAAACGAGAAAGTTAGTCTCCATTCAATTTAGTAAATAATGGAAAGCTTGTGCACATTGGTTATGAACTAAAGTGATTCACAAATAAAGAAGAATTGCAAAAGAATGAATGCCATGTTATTTGTGCAAAGCCTAAGGTTCATAAACATGTTATGTTGTAGAAAGCAATAAATACATACCTTGACAATGAAACTTTCTTTCAAACTCTTATTACTACCACACATTTTCTTGTTGAAACACTCAAACTTGAATAATCATAAAATTCATCCTCAAGCTAATAAAAAACAAAACTTGAGAACAAACACAAAAATTTCTGACAACCTAAAAAAATCAAATTAAACTAACTAAACATAAAGCTATACAAACTCAAAAACTGTTGGGTTGCCTCCCAACAAACGCTTGTTTCACGTCGTTAGCTCGACGCCTTTATTGTGTTTGGCTAGTAACATCCTCACAGACATCCTGATGCTTTTCTTCAAAGCGCAAACCAAACGAAAGTGTCATAACCAAACAGTTGAACAAACGTTACGAGAACAAAATATATACAACACTTGAACAAACATAATGGAAAACAAAAGCAAAATAATTATTTATACAAGCGCATATATATATATATATATATATATATATATATATATATATATAAATATATATATATATAATATAGACAATTATGTACAAAGCTTAGAAATATAGAAATTATCGTAATGTTTTCAATATCAACACAAATCCCTGACAACAACGTCATTTTGTTGAAGCGGCAAGCAAAAGTAAGTTTGGAAGAATTCTGGGATTTATCGTCTCCACAGGGATCATAGCGAGGGAAAGGATGTCGTTCGACAATCTCTACGTTTCTAAGCTTGGTTTGAATGGTTTTAAAAGAGTAAAAAGCGGAAAGTAAAACATATGAACAAGTAAATAATGCATTCTTTAGAGAGGAGAGAACTCATCAGGAATTGTATTTCATCTACCCATCAAATACTAAATTTTTTATCAATCAACTGTAACATAAATCACTCGTCAATATCATCATATATCGCTCACAACAGAGGTTATGTCTAACGCAAAGTTGAGAGAACAACAATATCGTCTCATCGATGATGTCTCATGCAACTCAACAACACAGAGCATTAAGAACCGATACCCTCGCTAATATTAGACCTAAATCTATGTCTAGAGTTTAGAATCTAACATATGTTCATCTTAGATCGAGTTCAAAATGTATATGACTATAGCAATCCAAACCCATTAAGATAAATATTGAAATCAAAGATAACCATTGGTAAAGATTTGTAAAAGAAAATTTATACAATGATCAATAAATATACATACAATCAAGATAAACTTACATAAACCCTCCCCCCTAACAATATAGGGTACAAAGAGAAGAAAGAAGACGAACAATAATCTCTCAAGTTTGCCAATGTCGATTGAAGCATATCCAAATCTGGATCATCAAGATATACACTTTAATGTTGTTTCTAAGCCTCTCTACTCAAGAATATGTTGGTGATGAAGTTGTGGTTAAAAGATCCCAAAAACATAACCTAAAAAATGTTGAAAAAGTGACTTTATAGACAAAAATGAATTCCCGTGGTCGTTGTGCGAGCTCCAGCTCGCTAAGCAAACATATCAGACTTAGTTTCTGCCTCTACAGTGCTTTTTCACGCTTCTGGGTCACTTTTTGCTCGCTTAAGCTCGCACAGCGAGTTCGCTTTCAGTTCGCCTAGTGACCATGATAGAAAAATCAGCTCTTGTTCCGACCATAACTTGAGAACCGTAACTCTGTTTTACGTACGGTTGAAAGAGTTGGAAAGCTTATTCAATGCTTTATAAGACAATCACTAAATATCATTGCTTGAATACCTACAATAATGAGATAAGAACAATTAAACTCAATGATATTTACACGATAACGCAATATATGCACTATAACATAAACTATACACAAAATTTGAGGTTTATTGGTATAAAACGATTGAATAAAGTCGATGAGTGCTAATTATTCTCACTAAAAATCACAAAAATTTAGCACTCATCACTTAGGTAAGCTTCTGGTGATCTTTTTGACATTATCAGCAGTAGAATACCCTTCGTCTAAAACCTTAACCCCTGCGACAAATGTTTGAAACCTTGAGAACACGTTCTTAACTGTTTCATCGTCTTCCATCTTGAACGCTTCATATTTTTGAATCAAGTCAAGAGCCTTGGTCTCTTTCACTTGTGTGTTCCCTTCATGCGTCATCCTCAGAGAATCAAATATAGATTTCGTCGTATCTCTGCTGGTGATCTTTTCATACTCAGTGTAAGAAATAACATTTAGTAAGATGGTTCTCGCCTTGTGATGATTTTTTTAATCCATTTTCTATTGATTCATCATCACTCTTCTTTCTATCTCATTACCATTTGCATCTACTGGGTACACATAGCCATCGACTACCATATCCCATAAATCCACATCGTGACCAAGAAAAAAACTTTCTATCCTGTCCTTCTAATAATCAAATTTTTCTCCATAAAAAATATGAGGTTTGGCATTGTAATGATCTTTATCGTTGGTTTAAGTAGCTGAAGGTGGAATGGCAGCCATTGTGTTTCACACTGGATCTTTATCTGACACTGTTAAGTGTTTGATAATTTTATCAATAACAAAACCAGGCTCCAATACCAATTGAAGGTTACGAGAAACACAAGAAAAATGGAGGGTTTGAATTGGGTTTCTAAAGATAAAAGCTTTTTCAAACCCAATCAAATAAACAAGAACAAGAATAATAAAAATAACAAGTTATTTTTATCGTGGTTCGCTATTAACAAAGCTACCTCTAGTCCACACGCCAATGTGATTTCGCCTTCTCAAAAGGACTTAATCCACTATAATCAAACTGATTACAGACACCACAAAGACGATTGTCTTTGTCTTTTCGAGTATACAGACTAAACCCTAGTCACTCAAGGTATTCACTCAAACAAAATTGAGGTTTTACAACTGTGTTTACAAAGATTGCTTCTACAAAGCAGATTAGCACAAAGTTTAAGTACAAGAGAAATATTCATTCAATGTGAATAACAGTTCTTAGCGTGTTTAAACAAAATTCACAAAAATAATATCAAAGATTGTGGCAGCTTGAATAACAGTAAATTCCTTGTGAATATTGATCAAGGTAACAGCTTAATCCATTCTTCCAAGTCTTCCTTATATAGCCATGGAAAGATCGGTTGGATGGTAGAATGGTAATCTTCAGATATGAGTTGGAGCCTTAAATATCTGTCATTAAGGTGGGAGACAAAATTGTACAACATAAATGTCCATACTTTACAAAATCTGCTTAGTGGAAGGAATGTTTTGATCTTGTACGACGTACTATTTATCTTTCATCCGACGGTTTATTCTTGTCATCTTCTAAGTATCAAAGGTTTCTAAATGTAGATGTTTGAAGCTTGGTTAGAAGAGTCAAGGGCCTTGCTCAGAATCTTCAAAACTACAGTCTTTAGAGTTTTGACATTGTTCATTAGAACCTGGTCTTCAGAATCTTCAGTACTTTGTTCTTTGGAATCTTCAGCTTGAGCTTAGAGTCTTGAAGCGAGTCAGCCCTTCGAAGGCTCTTTATTCAAAGTCAGAGTCAAAAGCTTGAACACGAACGTTCTTCAGAACCGTTGTCTGTGAGCTTTCTCTAACTTGACAGAGTCTTGTGAATACTTGTGCTTTCTCAGAGTCAGAATGTGTTAATTAAAGAATCGGATGACATCACACGTCAGAGCTTCAGAGTCAGAACTTGTTAAGCAACAACTACACACTTGACAAAAATTATTAGTGTACAAAATTTTTCCATATTAATCCACGTATTGTTATCATCAAAACTTGAGGTCAGATGCAGAACCAAAACTTGTTCTCACATGGCTAACAACATTCTAATGGATCTATGTTTTACAACTGGTGAGAACCATTCATTGAAGTCAATACCTTCTTTCTGAGTGAACCCCCTAGCAACCAAAGTTGCCTTAAAACGCTTCGACATTACTTTGATTCCTTCCTTAACCTTGAAGATCCATTTACAGTTGACTAACCTGGCTCTTGCAGGTTTCTCGATCAGCTCACAAGTGTTATTATCGTAAAGTGATTATGGCTTTTAGTTATTCAATCTTGTCTCGACTCCTCGTAAATTCCTTATTCTCTAGGTTCTTCTTCCAGAACCTCACTTACAGAGATTAAGGCATAATCTATAAGATCTGCATAAACAAGTCTCTGAGATGGCTTGATGACTATTCTCAACCCGTCTCTTTCCAGCAGGTAGTCAATATCAGTTTCCTCAGCTTCTACAACAACTTATGCATTTTATTCGACTTCATTTCAGTCGTTCAATTCAGCATCATTATCTCCTCCTCAACAGGAATCTCTTCTTGTTCCAACTCTTCTTCAAATATCTTCAAACTTTGACCAATGTAATTAGTTTTCTTGAAATCCATCTCAGTTTCATTAAAAACTACATCTCGACTTGTGATACATCTCTTGTGACCTGGCTTTAGGAACCACAACCTATAAGCTTTTACTCCTTCAGGGTGTCCAAGGAACATACATCTCATAGCTCTAGGTTCGACCTTGTCTTGCCTAATATGAACATAGGTTAAACAATCAAATACTATAACTCTGTTGAGACTAGGTGGATGTCCCGACTAGACTTCTTCAGGTGTCTCCATTCCCAAGGCCGTTGAGGGACACCTATTTATCAAGTATGTTGCAGTTACAATAGCTTCTACCCAAAACACCTTCTTCGATCTTGCACTTACCAATATGCACCTCACCCTTTCTAGAATGGTTCGCTTAAATCTTTCAGCCAAACCATTTTGTTGGGGAGTCCCTGCACTAGTTGTGTGTCTTGCAATACCAGACACAACATAATAGCTGTCAAAAACCTCATTGTAAAATTCAAGACCATTGTCAGTCCTTAACCTCTTGACCTTCCTGCCATTTTGGTTTTCGACCAGAGTCTTCCAACTTTTGAAATTTTCAAAAGTTCCATCCTTTGTCTTCTGGATGAATACCCATAACTTTATTGAGTAATCATCAACTATGGATAGAAAATACTTTACACCTGAGTGTGAAGGATTCCTTGCAAGTCCTCAAATATTATCATGAATGTAATCAAGGGATGCATGTGTTCTTTGTTTACCTTTTTTAAACTTCATTCTACAGGATTTACCAAATACACAAGGTTCACAAAACTCCAATTGTTCGACCTTGTCACAACTCACTAGATTTTGTTTCGACAATTCGAACAAGCCTCTTTCATTGACATGACTAAGTCTCTTATACCATAGCTTAGTCTTCAACACAGGTGTCATACCCCAAATTTTACCCTCAGATCCTCTAATCATTTTTTTTACATCATTTTAAGCTAGTCATTTCTGCACTTGCAGTCATCTAGTCCATTAATCATAGTCACACTTTTTTTTCGTCTCATTTTATCACCTTTTCTATTATTGAATTTTAGAATTTTTCTCTTTTAAATTAGAATTTATTTTTTGTTACTCTTTAAAATCACTAATTTAATTTACAATTTATTTCTTCTTTTTTCTCAATATATATATTCTTTTAGTCATTTATTTCTATTATTTTTATTATTACTATTATTTTCATTTTTACTTATCATTATTATTTTCATTATTATTTTCTTTTTTGGTTATTTCATCATTTTTATTATTATTATTAATATTACTTTTATTATTATTATTATTAAAGTCCATTTCCTTTTATTTAAAATCCAATCCCAAAACTCACAGACAAAACCAATGCTATTTCCATCCCAGTCAACATGACTTGTCAATACCAAGCTCTCAATCCGTACATCCGCGCCAGCTACTTACACCATCCTACTCCACCCCTTTTCAACACAATGACCCAAGACTTTCCTACAACTTGTATACCTCTGCTACCCTCTTCATGTACGAACACGCAAGGCTTCCTCCAAGACAGCGACACCACAAGCTCAGTTTTCTGCAATGACAACAACAACACAACATTACATTTTTTTGAAATTCAAATGGGAGAGGCATTTTCAGTTTATAAGGAGTAGGATGAGGGGAGACTAATCGACAGCAAAACTTCAGCCTTCCCTTAGCCACCCAACAATTCTTCCTCAACTCACAACAAAGACCCTGTTCCACCTTAAACCTCTCTCGATTTCAAACCACTCCCTCATCGTCGCCGACACCATAACATAACTCCCTCCATTCAACTGCAAACACCATCACCCTTTCAATCACCACCGCCTTTCATTCATCTCTAATCTCCTCACCCGAACCAACCTTCATCAACAAAACACAACAACTTTTAAACCCCAACCTTGTTCAGTACCGCCACCACCATCACAAACCCTTCAAATCCCTAAACACTTCTAACCGCCTCTACTACTTTCCCTCTGCTTCAACTCCTCACTGCAAATCTACCCCAACACCAAATCAAATCCACAAAACCATATCCACAAAAATAAACCCACACTACAAGAAAAAAGGTCTGATACCACGCACGAAAAACCGAGGCTATATACAAAATAACTGTGGCAATTTGATGTTGCCACGGTTTAGCCACGATAATCAAACTGTGGAATATGCGGCCGTGGCCCAAAGTATAGTCCACGGTTTTCATGTTTGTGCCACGTTTTATAGACATCCGTGGCTAGTAGAGGCCACACTTTACACATGCAGGTTATGGCCGCGGTTTGTCTTTTGCCTCAGTTTTTAACAGTGGGTAAAACTAGCCACGGTTCATATATAATGTAAAACGTGCTCTAGTTTCCCAGGTATGGCCACAATTTAAACAGTGGGTAAAACTAGCCACGGTTCATATATAATGTAAAACGTGCTCTAGTTTCCCAGGTATGGCCACAATTTAAACCGCGGCTAATTTTATACATGGTTTTACTATATTTAGTACTGCCACGCTTTCTATTTGTACCATATAATTGTGTTCTACCTGCAATGGCTTAAAAAGTTTATTTTAGATCAAATTAAGATCTAACTATACAAGCAACATTATGCCACAAATCCAAAATATATTGACTAAAAAACATGTTAGTGTGCGTGACATTTTCTTATAAGTCACCAAACTATTACATCAAGTATTGCGCTACCGACTAATAAGTCGCCAAAATATATAAGTCTACATCAAATGCGCTACCGACTAATAAGTCGCCAAAATATAGTCATCCCAAATTAAAAACAAAGGTTCTTAATAGTCATCCCATAAAACATGTACAACTAGCTAGTATATCTTAAACTCATGCATCATAATATTCATCTTCTTCTTGATCATCACAACCTCCTTCTTGTTCTTCTTCCATATCTTGATCATCATCACAAGCTTCTTCATCACCATTCTGCTAGAAAAATGATATATAAATAAGCAATGATAAAATAAAACCAAGTATAAAATTAGCAATGATAAAATAAAACCAAGTATAAAATAAAACCAAGTATAAACTAATTTATACATCCTAACCATTTTGTTTCACAAGTTCAATAACTGCCATCCATTACCATTCTAAGTAATTCAACATACAATTCTAACTAGATTTTCAAAATTCTAACAATAGCATTTAAGAAATTCAAATTTATTTTGATCCACAAGCTAATACATATATTACAATTACCCAATCATGCATACATATACCCAATTATAATAAGGAAACCAACAATTCCATTTCAAAATTCCATTTTTATTAATTCCCATATCAATGAAGTTTTGTAACAGTACCAAACCATGAAATGTTAGTTTCACTACATAATTATTCATAACTCAATTCACACTAACTCAATCATGACAAGTTCTAATAGCTGCAACATTTTTTTCACACATTCAATGCAAGTTCAAATTACAAACCAGCCAAACTAACATAATATATCTACACTAACTGTGACTAGCTTCAAGGCCACTTCATTAACTTTTTTATTTCTCACCTTAAAACCTTTAGCAACTCTAACAGGTTTTCATGCAATTACTGACAGTCACAATTCCATTTGTTTAACTCACTAACTTTAATTCGTTCAACATGACTCTCATAACTAACCTACATTTTAACATTATAGCTAATTCACACTAACTGCAGAAACTAACAGAATAGCTAATTCACTCTAACATCATAGCTATTTTTCATTCTTCAATCTAACTCCTAAATCTCAATTCAAATTCTAACTCTTCTCTAACACAACTAACTTCAAACATAATTTTATGCTAAAAAAAAACAGCATAAAATTATCACAACAACAGCATAACAAGTAAAACAGAATTGTACAAGGAAAAAACAGGAACAACACCATTTGTAGTTTACAATATACCTCTTCACAACGAGGAATATGAGTTGACGCCGACGAAATAGGACCAGCATGATGTTCAGTAGTACTAGTGGTAATTCCCAACGCAGATGCCATCATATTAGAGATCTCCTCGTCACTCATATGCGGGTTTTGTTGCTTCATCATGGTCTTAAAAAGTACCTTCATGCCATCCATCTCCCTCTTCATTCCAGCCACTTCATCACTATGCTGCTTTTTAATAACCGAAATTTCTTGATTTCTTTTAAACATGGTTGGTGTAGTTGTTTTTCCATAGCAACGTACTCGACCAGATTTTTCTTTCCCGAACAATGACGTAAATGTCTCAGATTCGGTCGAGTTCTTAACAGAATCTTGAAGCTTATCCTAATTAAAAAATATTCACATTATAACCACAGAATATTACATACAGTTGGAACAGAATTTTCCTGATTTTCTTTCAACAATTCTAATAGGGCGGTGAATGAGGTATTGCTCCAGCCGTTAAGACATTTCAACAAGTAGAGTCGAATCATGAATGATAGAGTAGAGAAGTCTTTGCATCCAGGGTACAGTTCTTTTTCCGCCTCTTTAATCAAATTGTAAAACTTCCTAGCATCGTCATTGGGACCTTCATGAACTCCGTGTGCTTCTGCCCTATCGATACATATGTCATGCACTAAGCCAGGGATGTCGTCATGTGATTCCTCTTGATCTTCCATTGCAGCACCAATTTCCATAGACCTTTGTACTTTCTCCCCATGGTGCAACCATACGTCATAACCTTTTAGAAAACCCTTGGCTATTAAGTGATCCCTAATAATATCTCTTGTTTTCCAATACAAATTTTTACACATAGCACAAGGGCATAAAACCTCATCTCCTTGAGGTCTACCGTTAGTGTAGGCAAAGTCTAAAAATCGAGTAACACCGTTGATGTACTCTTGACTAAACCATGGAAATTTAGTCCACTCTTTGTCCATCACTTTATAATCTAAATATTTGAAACACACAACACAAAATAGATTCAAAACAGACCCAAAACAGACCCAATACAGAACCAAAACAGAACACACTATACAAAACCGAAACAGAACCAAAACAGAAGCAATATACAAACAGAAACATGTGAATAACAAAACAGAACCAAAACAGAACCAAAACATGGGAATATACAAACTGAGCAATCACAAACTGAACATTTTGACATTACAAGAACAGAAATACCAAACAGAAAGTCAACTTCTTAAATCAAGGTTCATCAACCTCAAATTCCACACTAAAATCAGATCACAATGATATTCAAAAATCCAAATCTTAAATCCACACAGATTTTTTTATCTATAACTAAACAAACAGAAACGAGTACCAAAGCACATAATCCATATCATTCGATAGATAAACTCGTAACTCCTAGTATCTAAACAAACAAAATTAAGATAACATCAACCAAATAACACTAATATCGGATGTTAACCTTAAGATTTAAACACCTAAAACCATCACTCCAATACTGATAAAAATTTGCTTATAACCCAATTTCAATAATGAAACAAACAATTTAGATAAAATCAGGTTCAATCAAATGAAGTTCGTATCGCAGGCAATCGTGTATCAAAACGACATACTTTCAGTATTAAAACTTAGACACAAATTATCATATATGAAAAGAAAACCCTAGTGAGCTTGTCAAGGCAGCAATTAGAGGAACAAATATGAAAATCATACAATCCAATCCAAACAGAAATACTAACATACAATTTTAGTTCAGTTCACATCACCAAACATATATTAAATCATACAATCCAAACAGAAAATCAATTTAAGGTTTCATATCAGTTAACTAATTCAAACCCTAAATCATACAATCCTAACATACTCAATGATCAGTTCACTAACATCAACAGAAGAAACCCTAAAAAACTTAGTTTCAAAACAACATAACAAAATCTAAAAATAAGGGTAAAGATGAAAACCTTGCAATGCTCCAACTGAAAGCTTCCGCTCCACACCTCAACAAAAAAATCAAAACTGCATGCAAAACAAAATTTGGGGATTAGGTCAAAATTTGGATTTGGACTTTGAAGAGAGAAGAGGAACGGAGATGAATGTGGGAACGGAGATGTGTGCAGGAAACATGCAGAGGTGCGAACGAAGATGTGTGAGAACAGGCGAAGGTATGAAGAGAGAAGCAGAAAACTTACGCAGAGAGTTGACCGGAGTAGATGGCTGAGAAACGGAGAAGGTCGTGTTTCGGAGAAGGGAGAAGGGAGTTGGGAGAGTGAAGAGACGGAAGAGTGAAGAGTAAAGAGAGTTTTTCTATTTCTTTTTCTTTTTTTTTTTTAATAAAATATAATTAGAAAATAAAATAAAAAACAAAGAGGGAAACTGAAGAAAAAAAAGAGGGAAAGTTTGGCGGGGTATAAAATGTGGGCTTAGGCCACAGTTTGAATCGAAAATTATAAGCCGCGGTTATTAAGCGTGGCCTAAATATATTTGTCATTTTGTAAACGTGGCAATTTAAGAAAATGCCACCGTTTCACAATCTGGGTTCAATATTTCAAAACATATTTCCACGGTTTAAAAACCCCGGCCAAAGCATATATGTAGCCACAGTTTTTGAGCTGTGGAACAATTTGGCGTGGCAGTAGGCCATTTTTCTTGTAGTGCCATAACACACCGATTCAGAAGTAGAAGAAGAGAAAACGAACAGAGAGATTGAAATACAAACCTGAACCGATTCGGAACCAAATCTAAGAGGGAGACGAAACCATGACGGACGAGATTATGAGCAGGTTGGAGCGTGATTTGATGAGCTTCCTTCGTTTTACCGTGGTTGTTCTGTTCATGACCTTCTTTCTCTTGTTTTTTAATTTCGTTTAAAAAAAATGAATGAGATGATGTGGGTTTTGATTTTCTTTGATTTTTCATGAGCCGTGTGAGGAGGTTGGTTATGGGTTCTGAGCATATTGGTTAAATCGTTTGCATTTTAAAAGAAAGAATCAGATGTGATTCTGATTGAGTTTATGTTGTTACTATTGATTTTTCCGAAACTCTTTTGACCTGTGTGGTTATCGGGCTCATAGACCCGTGATACTCTTTTATCAAACCCTTTCAATATTTTTTTTCACCGTTTTTTATCATGGATGATGGGCCTTGTTTGAGCCCATATGATCCCATATCACACACCCTTTTTTTTTCATTTAATTAATCTTGAGGTTTTGAGTTTTCTAAGTTTTGAATGATTTTTAGGTTTTCTCAACCAATTCTACTTTTCGTTTTTGATTTCATTTTCATTTTTTATTTCATTTTTGTGGGCCAGTGATATTACAAAAATCTTGATTGGTTGATTTTATTCAAATCACTAAAAATCTTGATAAATATGAGGCCATATTTCATTTTTATGTTATCGGTCAATGAAAGTCAAATATCATTAGATTATCGATTTCTCGATTAAATTTTGATTAAGACGAGACCATTTTGATTTCCATTTTATTAACAATTTTTATTAACTCGGACGAATAAGAGTCGTCAAGATCTAGCATCTCGGCACAATTCTTTGAACGATTGATTTCATCAAGCGTTCATCGCCCATCAAACTTTTTCTTAATCAATATGAAAGAAGAGGACTGTTGGAATCCAGCATTCTAGCATAACCCTCGAATGATTGGTCTCAAGCCTTGCGCATTGGGATAGCCGATCATTCCTTTCTTTCATCCTTAAGACACTTAACAATAACTTGGACCAATAAGAGCCATCAATATCTAGCATCTTGGCACAACTCTTTGAACAAGTGATTTCCATCAAGCGTTCACTGTCCATTAAACATTTTTCATACCAATCTTGAATGAAAAGGACTGATAGAGTCTAGCACTCTAGCATAACCCTTTGGCATTCTTAAAATATGTTCAAGCCACTTTTAAACCGCTAGCTTTTCTGAGAGATAGCCATTAATCTCTTGTGATTTTTAACCCTTCCTTTAACCTTCACAAGAGATAGCCACTAATCTATTCTCCTAAACAACCAATCCTCACAAGCTTTACTTTCAAGCTTTTTACCGTAGTAGCCAGAACTACGGACGCTCTGATTTCTCAAGTTCATCTTGAGAATACGTAGGCATAGGATTGCGAGATCCTAGCGAGCCACCTTTTTCTTTTTCTTTTGTTTCCTTTACATCTAATGACTTCTTGGATTCCACCTTTTCCTTTACATCCAATGCCTTCTTGGATTCCACCTTTCCATTTTTCATCGTAGTTAGCCCAAACTACGAAGGCTCTGAGTTCCTCATTGCACTATGAGGATACGTAGGCACGAGATTGTGAAGTCTTGTCGAGCCCCCTAGTAATAAAAACCCTTAGGTCTCCCCTTTAAAAAATCCTAAAAAACATTTCTCTCTCTTTCCTCAACTAGAAGATTTAGAAACAAACCTTAAGCTAACACTCATTTAATCCTAACTAAATGGTTCCCGTTGAGTACAACGGACGTGAGGGGTGCTAATACCTTCCCCTTGCGTAACCGACACCCAAACTCAGACCTTGGTTGTGATGACCATATCTTATCCTTTCTTTTAGGGGTTTTATTTGATATTTTCCCTTTCCCCCTATGGGAATAAATAAAGATCGGTGGCGACTCTGTTAAGTCCATCCCGCGGGCATGCGATTGCGCTTCGCGAGGTCGTTCTCATTTTTCGAGGTACGACAATAGGTTTCATGGATGCCACATCTGCTAAACAACTTATAACCTTAGCCTTAAGGGTATACAAGCCTTGTTTCTTCACGCCTCTCAAGACTTCCTTCGACCCTTCATTACCCTTAGGATATTTTGCTCTCTTTTGAAAACATATCCTTTCTTGTCCAATTCACCAAGATAAATCAAATTTCTCTTAAGATCAGGTACATACCTAACATCAGTCAATAACCTTATTGACTCATCATCGAGCTTTAATCTCACTGATCCAATACCTGTAATTTTGCAAGCTTTGTTGTTTCCCAGTAGCACTGATCCACCATCTTGCTCACACAATTCCTCAAACACATCTTTGTTTGGAGTCATGTGTCAAGTACACCTTGAATCCATAATTCATTCCTTGTTAGAGTCATTGCTTGAACCCACCAGGACATAAGATGATTCATAACCATCCTGCATAATGGCTTCATTAACATTATCCTTTCCACCATGATTGTCCAATCGATCACGACAAAATTTTCTTGTATGACCCTCTTTCTTACAATGATAACACTTAATAGTAGTAGCATTACCACCATAATAATTTTGTATAACTTTACCCTTCTTATTCTCAAACCTACCATCTTTCTTCAAGAATTTCCCCTTAACGAAAAAAATTTCACCAACAGAAGATGGGCTGTGCTCCTTTCGTTCGTTCAAATCCTTAGAGTACAAGGCAGATTGAACATCTTCAAAGGTCAACGACTCTCCCATAAAAAAACGTTTCTTTAAAGTGAGCATGATACTTAGGTAAATAATACAACATCAGCAACGCTTGATCTTCATCTTTAATCTTGATCTCTATATTTTCAAGATCAAGAATCAACTTATTGAATATATACAGCTAATCAACCAAGGCTTTGTCTTCACTCATCTTGAATGAATACAAAGCTTGCTTCAGGTAGAGATGATTAACCAACACTTTCGTCATGTACAAACCTTCAAGTATCGTCCATACACCAGCTGTAGTTTTCTCCTTTGAAACCTGTCGGAGAATCTTATCACCAAGGCTCAATACAATGGCACTGTAGGATTTTTTACCATCGTTTTCTTCTCCTTCTCCGATAGGGCAGCGTCCATCTTCTCCGATCCATTCAACGCTTCTAACCAATCCTGTTAAAAAAGAAGGGCTTGCATCTTCAAGTGCCATAAACCGAAATCATTCACACCGGTGAATTTCTTAATCTCATAATTGTTAACGACATCTTCTCCTCCACGCTCACCGCACCAGTTTGTTGTAAATTGATGTCATCAAGAATAAACCAAAATATGAGAAAAAGATTGAGTTTATTGAACAAACACAAGAAACCTTAGTAGGTTTTACAAAAGATAAAGAAGAAGGAAGAAGAAGAATAAGAATTAGTTAAAACTATTTTACTATTCACTTACTCAATAAGGGTTCAAAGATTACAAGTAAATACCAGCAATTAACCTCAACAACTTGAGAGAACTAGTCTATTTATAGACTACTAAGCTAACTTAGGCTACAAGCTAACTTAACAATTGGGCTTACAAGCAAGACCCAATTTGACATGCTAACTTAAACACAAAGCTAACATATTTCGAAAGCATGCTTGAATAGATTTCGACTCTAGCATGCACAACTCCTGTCGAACCATGAAAATACCTTTGTCGACACTAGAGTTCATCCAAATACCACAAGGAAAATGCAAAAAATTAAACACACTTGATTGCTAAGACTAAAACACATAAGTGATACTACTCATTACCATTAATATCATCATATCTTGAGGTGTTTCTCTTGATGATAGTCATGTTATTTTCCAAATTTTGAATAGCCGAAGCATTTTGTTGAGAAATTTCCATAAGTGTATTAAGAATTGTATCATTTGTTGCGACTGATTGGACAACATATTCGTCTTCATCCATTGATACGTACCTTAGTTTTCCTCAAAAGATGCGAACCCTCATGCTACTGAGAGAGAAGTAGTTAATCTTAAAGTGAATTTGATCCATTGATTATCCCATAGTATTGACTCCAGCAACAACTAATATGTTGGTGATCAAAGCTCCATATGGTAATCCTATTGTTTGACTCTATTTGTAGTAGATCATATGTAGAAGTATGTCATTAACCTAATTTGTTTGAAATTATGAGGTTAGTAACCATAAAGGGACCACGTCCTCTCTAATGACAACTACAAGATTATATTGCATTGGGATGAGTATCCTTGTGATCAAATAGTGTGCCACATAAATATTGGCATTTAAGTAGTTTGATTTGATATGACGCTTTTGTTAGAACAAGATTTTTTCTTGAGATTTTCTCTTTTAGTTTTGATGATAACAAAAGTATTAAAAGAATAATGGTTTATTTGATGTGTGTTTTATTTATGAAGGTTCTTGTTCATGTACATAAATAATCAGAATATGTTTATCTAAGATACACTTGGAGTTGCTTCATTGCTAGCTTCTGGTGGCAGAGTTTGAAGAACAATTTCTAAGTGTAGCTTAACGCAGACTCTGAACGGAAGGCATCAACATTCAGACGAGTTTCTACACTTACTAATTATATATCAGCTTCTGGTACCATTCAGAGTTGGTGATAAAGTTATGAATTATCCGTACTACAAAAAGCATGTTGTATTGTCTTATCAGCCTGTTAGCTCGAGTCTACAGTATTGCATGGCTAAAAAAAAGCGGTTACGTTCTATGAATGTCTACTCCCAATGAATCTATTAGTACAAAACCTCTTGAAGACTCAAAGGTTAAACGTGTTACACAAAGGATTCAGAAATCTAATGTGCATCCATCTTCAACGTCTCTTGTACTTTGGAGCAGAAGCAAAGACACTTGATCAAGTAACCTTCTCAACGGCTAGTTTCTGGAAAGGCTATATATATGGCTGAAGATTCAAGTCTGAATTTTAACAAGAATTCTTCTATTAAAGGAGTAGCAAGATCAAGCAATTATCAACTCTATGTAATAGGCAAATTTTCTGTTGTAGGTTGTAATTGTAAAATCCTTAAGATTTCACCCCTGTATATATTCAAAAATCTTAAGTGCCTTAGGTATTTGTTATGGTGATCTCCCGTACCTCTGGTGCTTGCATCATGTACACCTTGTTCTCTATTCTACTGAGCCTTCAGTAGTTTAAATTAAGTCTCCTGCTATGTGCTAGAGCAAAAGTCTTGTCTCATTGGGATTCAAGCAACAAGTCTTGAGCCAAGATGCTTAAGCCACGTAAGTCTCATTGCTTAAGTGCTTGAGCTGTGAAAGTCTTATTTATCCCGTCTGATTGTTCTAAGCAAAGGTAAGTCTCAGCCTGAAGACAGATGAGCAGGCGACTCAGTCTAAAGGTGTGAGCAATGTAAAGTCTTGGACATGTGCTCTACGCAAAGGAAAGTCTCATCCAGAAGACATGTGAGCAGATAACTTAGTCTGATGGTGTGAGCAAATGAAAGTCTTAGACATGTGCTCTAAGCAAAGGGAAAGTCTCAACCAGATAGCAGATTAGCAGGTGGCTCAGTCTGACGGTGTGAGCAAAGGGTAAGTCTTAGACATGCGCTCTAAGCAAGGGAAGTCTCAGACAGTTGGTCTGAGAAGTTGTAATAGACTTATGCAGAAGCATAAGCGATTATAATCATGAAGTGGTTATAATGAAAAGCTCTTGTGAGGAAAGGGGACTGAACTACTCTTAGTTAGGGGAGAAACCAGTATAAATCTTGTGTCTTTTGCTGTTATTTTATTTACTTCTGCTATTAACTGAATTAACTTAGAATATGAACATCAGTTCTGATTATGAAACTCTGATCAAAAGCTAAATAATAAGAAAACGTGAAACACAATTCAACCCCCCTTCTTGTGTACTTTTCACACCTTCAGCTTCTCATATTAAATGAGATTTATAACAAAACATAGGGGTGTACGTGGGTCGGTTTGGGCTGGGTTTGGCCAAACCCAATACCCAATCCATAACATTTCGGTTTGGGTGAGGTAAAATAACCACATGTTACATTAATAGGCCAATTTGGGCAAACCCACTAATTTTCATGTTGGGCTGGGTTGTGGGTTGCCCAAATAATTTTTCGGTTTTATTAATATTAAATGACTAAATGATAAATCATCATACTTTTTTTATAGAAATTACTCATTATTTTTATCTTCTTAAAAAAAATTAGATAACTTATTTTTACAATCTTTTAGCATCATAAAATAATAAATGATATCATAAACTAATAAAAATTATCATAAAATACTAGCAACAAACTTAAGTTGCATGACATAAAATTGTATTAGCATCAAAATAAACAAAGAGTGAAACATTCAAAATTAGTTAAAGTCGTGATTCAGTGAAATAGTAAATGTTAAGAGACTAAAATTACAACAACTAAGTTAATATTCATCAAAATCATTAAAATTATAATAATAAATGTTTGATTAGTGAGTTAGCGGGTTTTTGGGTTTGAGTCCAGTTTTACCCGAAACCTGGTTTTTTTAATGGGTGTTTTACTTTTTAAATCCATATACACCAAATTACCCGACCCATCCCACTTTTTTAGATTTTTTTGGGTGGGTTTGACCGGTTTTTGTGGCTTGACCCAACCCATGTACACCCCTAACAAATGAAATGATAGCAATGGAAAGTTAGAATTTTTTGAACTTAATAGGCCCATCATAGGTATAGGATACACCATAGAAGGACAATTCAAACATTTTGTCGAATTGATCTCTATGAATACCAATCTTTATTCCTTTTATGGATGTCTTTAGGGATAGATCTTCAAACTTTAAGTTTGAGTAAAACACTCTTACAATATATGAGAACACTCGATTTAGTATTTTTGTGAAGAATTCCTTTAACAACCCTTTGCACGTGTTCACATATGGCTTGAAGTTATTGGGAAATTTTTCTTCTATAACAACGGGTCGTATGACTCTATGGTTGGACTTCCTTAACTTCTCGGGGATGAACCTTCCAAGAACAATCTTCTTGAGGAAGAACTTCTAAAAGGTGGCTTTTTATTGGAGTCATAGATGATGATACTTATGGCGCGGAGTAAAATTCACATAAGAATACATAGAAGAAACAAGAAGGAGAGAGAAAAAATATATGATGTAAAAGAAGGCAATATGGTTACCTATTTGTAGTGTTGCTTCTGTTATGGGTTGGCCAAAGGCCCAAATAAACTAAGGAACAAATTAATGTCAATCCACTCCATATAACCCAAGGTATAAAATTCATCTCACGCGAAATGCAATGTGCACTTTTTTGATCTCTAATTTCTAGTACACTCATCTTGAATCTTGAACTGACTTAGACATTGGAGTACTAACCATGCAGGTCCACCCCCACACCTTTATATCACAGATCAAAACCACAGGTTCAGGATTCCTCATCACCACTATAAACATAATTCTAGTTCTGAAATAGAATAGTGGCACCGTATGTGAGAATTGACTCCTAATTACCGTAAAAATTCCATAAATGGATCGTCCTAGTGTTGGTGTAAGCCATAAAGCAAATAGTTTTATAAGAACTATGTAATTGTATCAGTTTATTTATTAATAATTAAGAGGCATTTCTTTATTATGTTTGTTTTTAAAAATAATAAAGTCCCTAGAATAGCTAGTTCATTTAATAAAATATCAAGTGTGACTTAATCATGAGATCCCTAAACATAAGGACAATATTCTTAAAGTATTTATAGTTGAGCTTTATTATGAAGTGGGATAGTATTAAAGCATTGAGACTATTAAGTGAAAAAATTGATGATCACATCTCACGGATCATTGATAAAGAGTTATCAATTCTTCACATATGTATGAATATTAGAAGTAATATTTATATTGGGTTGACCCGCTATAAGAATACTACATAAAATGTTAGGCAAAGTGTCATATGTTATTCTCATGGTGATATTGGTGTATACCACCTTTCCATCTGAAACCACTATAGGCCCTATATGTAGAGTAAAGTACTTCATTATTGATCAAACATTGTCCATAGCTAGATTACCATGAAGATAGTTGATAGGTACTCCACAAATCATGTTGAGGAGCATGAGTGACCTAAATGGAATTTACTCATTCTGAATAACAATATAAATGTCTAAGGGCTCAATGTTGAACTGGAAAATAGTGACATAGTTTATGTCGTGTGTTTAATATAGACATGATGGAAAAAGGGTAATTGTACACACAAGCATTATCACATAAAGGTTCTCTTATATCACATGACATTTTCGAGACTTTGATAGCAGTGATGTGTTGCTACATACCGCTCACTGTTTATTATATTAAATATGTGATTTAATATAATTGCTAACGCCATGAGAGCCTACACGATCACATACATAAGGTTTGAGATTTAAGTGCCCATAATCTTATCGGTCCTTTATGGTCAATTATAACAGGTTTTTTCTTATTTTGTACCTTTGCTTTCATATGATAAGGGTTAGGATTATTCAAAACTTTTGATTTAAAAGTTATTTGTCTTGAATGAACCTTGACCTTAAGTTCTGAGCCTTTCAGAACCTTAGCTTATGTTGTTTTAGCTTATGGCTTCTTCAAAACCTTTGACTTTAGAGTCTTAGGTTCTAATTTTGTTGGAACCCTTAACTCAACAACTTTAGGTTCTGATTGATTCAAAACTTTATCATTTTCAGCAACAGTTACAAAATAAGAGTCAAGCCATTTCTAACCAGAGCTTGAAGAAGAAGGATTTATTGGAATACTCAAGGTCTCAAACCTTGGATTAAAAGTTTTTTGAAAGTAACCAAAACCTTCTCCTTTGCTTCTACTTACACCATAAATCATAAAAGAAAATTTTGTTCTATTGAAGCCATTTATGATAAACTCTTGAAGAGTCGTTTCATGCTCATCAAACGTTTTATCAAACACTTCCTTTACTAAAGCAAAATGATCTTTCTCTAGAGTTTAATTTTTATTTTGAACATATTTTAATTCATATTTCAAAAGATCATATTGCTTTTTCAATATATTAATGTGTCTGGCTTTCTCTTAACACCTTCTCATGAGATCTTCAATGAAAGCAATTAAATCAGAACGAGATAGTTTAGAAAATACCTCATCCTCTTCCTCAAACTTTGAACCAGAATCTGAGTCATATTTTTCTTCAGAAGATGTAATTGCCATCAAGGCAATGTTAACTTGCTCTCCATCTTTTTCAGAGTCTTCCTCAATGTCAAGTTCGTCCCATGTTGCAATGAGACTTTTCTTGAAGCTATCTTTCTAAAAGCTTCCCTTCTTTGGCTTATCCTTTTATAGTTCAGGATATTCAACAATGAAGTGACTAGGCTTCTTGCAATTGAGACATCATTTATGACCATCCTTCTTTTCTATGGAGCCATATCCTTTTAAGCCACTAATTCTGTCACATAATCTCTTGTTCTTCCTGGACATATATTGAAACCTTTTAATGATAAAGGTCATTTCCTCATAATCTAAGTCATCTTCAGACCCTTATGCATGAGAAGTTTCTTCAGACTCCCTGACTTGAGGAGCCTTGATAGTTTTAGCAACAAATTTCAAAGCTAAATGCTTTAACTTTTTGACAAGCTCATCTACATTGTGCTCCATCTCATGGCTCTGAAGATTACAGATAAGTCTTTCAAGACTTATGTGTTTAAGTCTTTATCCTCCTGTATAGATGTCACTCTAAGTCTGTATCTGACAAGAAGACTCCTAAGAATCTTTTTGACATGATAAAATATAATGTAACTCTTATTTATAACCTGGAGTCTAGATACAAGAACTTGAAAACTAGAAAAAATGGGTTCAATGTCTTCATCTTCTTTCACTCATATTGCTAAACCAGAAGGTTAACCTTAGCTTTATGAACTTTTTGATTCCCTTCATAAATAACACATAGGGATTTGAAAATGATCTTAGCAGTAGATTTATCAATGATTTTAATGTACATTGGGTGAGGTAGAGTATCAACCATAATGCCTGTTGTGAACTAGGATGCCTTGAAACAAAGTATAAACGATTTCTTTATAGGCAAGAAACAAGCAAGGGTTATGGTTAACAAGGAAAAACAACAAGGATTGGTTATAACTGTTATTCTTTACTTTCTCTATAAAATAGATTACAAGTACTCAAGAATAACAAATAACCTTATCACCTTAATTAGGTTTTATCACACCATGTGTTGTTATCATGAAGAGATTTTTCTCATCATCCATGGCCTTCATCCATTCAGTCTTCTTTCGACTCCTCATAACTTCCTTATAGTCTCTAGGTTCTTTGTTGAGAACCTCACTTGCAAAGATTAAGGCATAAGCTATAAGATCTGCATACCCAAGTCTCTGAGGTGGTTTGATGACTCTCCTCGACCTATCTCTTGCTAGCAGGTAGTCATTATCAGTCTCCTCATCTTCGAAGACAACTTCTGCTTCTTCTTCGACTTTATTTGGGATACGCAATTCAGCATTAACATGCTCCACCTCAACAGGAATCTCTCCCTGTTCCATCTCTTCATCAACATCATCAGTTTTCTTGAAAGCCGTCTCAGCTTCATTGAAAATTACATCTCGGCTGGTGATACACCTCCTATGACCTGGCTCTAGGCATCATAGCCTATAAGCTTTGACTCCTCCAGGGTATCTCATGAACATGCATTTTAGAGCTTTAGGTTCGACTTTGTCTTGCCTAATGTGAGCATAGGCCACACATCCAAATACTCTTGTCTTACCTAATGTCAGGTGTCTTCATATCTAACGCATTCGAAGGACATATGTTTATCAGATATGTTGCTGTCGAAACAACCTCAGGCCAAAACACCTTCTTTAATCCAACACTAGTCAACATGCATTTAACTCTTTCCAAAATAGTTTGATTAAACCTTTACGCTAAACCATTTTGTTGTGGAGTACCTGCATTAGTTTTGTGCCTTGTAATATCCGAGGCAGCACAAAATCTGTCGAACGCCTCATTGCAAAATTCAAGGCCATTGTCGGTTCTCAACCTTTTGACCTTTCTGTCAGTCTGATTTTCGACCAGAGTCTTCCAACCTTTGAAATTCTCAAAAGTTTCATCCTTAGTCTTCTGGATGAATACCCATAACTTTCTGAAATAATCATCGACTATGGATAGAAAATATCTTGCTCCTGAATATGATGGACACCTTGCAGGCCCCCAAAGATCAGCATTGATGTAATCAAGGGATCCATGAGTTCTTTGTTTACCTTTGTTGAACTTCACTCTGCAAGATTTTCGAAATACACAGGGTTCACAAAATTTTAGCTTTTCGACTTTGTCTCCTCCAAGCAGATTTTGTTTCCCTAATTCGACCAGACCCCTTTCACTGACATGGCCCAATCTCATATGCCAAATTTCTGTCTTCGACAAAGGTTTCGTGGATGCAACATTTGTCGAACCACTTACAACTTCAGCCTCAAGGGTATACCATCCTTATTTCTTCACACCTCTCAAGACTTCCTTCGACTCCTTCATGACTATTAGGATACTTTTCTCTCCCTGGAAAACATATCCCTTCTTGTCGAATTCACCAAGAGAAATCAAATTTCACTTCAAATCAGGTACATACCTGACTTCAGTCAATAATCTTATTGATTCATCATGGAGCTTGAATCTCACAGATCCAATTCCTACAATTTTGTAAGCTTTGTTATTTCCCAGCAGCACTGATCCACCATCTTGATCACATAGCTCCTTGAACAAGTCTTTGTTTGGAGTCATGTGATAAGTGCAACCTAAATCCATAATCCACTCCTTTTTTGAGTCGCTGCTTGAAACTACAAGGACATTAGATTAGTCAAAGTCATCTTAAACAATGGCTGTGTTGCCATTATTCTTACCTCCGTGATCTTTCAGGCATTCAGGGCACATCTTTCTTGTGTGACCCTCCTTTTTACAATGATAACATCGAATACCAGATGCTTCGTTGCTATAAGACTTCTGCTGACTTTTACCTTTCTTCTTGTCGAACTTACCATCCTTTCGCAAGAATTTTCCCTTAACGGCCAAACCTTCACCAACCCTCAAAGGTTTATGCTCCTTTCGTTCATTTAAGTCCTTAGAGTACAAGGCTGATTGAACTTCTTCAAAGCTCAGGGACTCCTTTCCATACAAGAGAGGTTCTTTGAAGTGCGCATGTGTTATGGGCAAAGTGCACAACAACAATAATGCTTGATCTTCATCATCGATCCTCACATCAATATTTTCAAGATCAAGAATCAGCTTATTGAACATATTTAACTGCTCAGTCAACACTTTGTCTTCACTCATCTTGAATGAATACAAAGCTTGTTTCAGGTAGAGTCGATTCACCAGAGTTTTGGTCATGTACAAACTTTTAAGTTTCAACCATAACCCCGATGTTGTAGTCTCCTTTGATACCTGTCGAAGAACCTTATCACCAAGGCTCAACAATATTGCCCTGTGGGCTTTCTCTATCATGGCCATCTTTTCTTTTTCCGTTAACACAACGCCCATGGCTGCCTCTCCCTTCAATGCTTCCAAACAACCCTACTGAACCAGTAGAGCTTTCATCTTCAAGCGCCACAAACCAAAATCGTTCACACCGGTGAACTTTTCAATCTCATACTTTGTTGAAGACATCTTCTCCACGGTCACCACACCAATTTGTTGTGAATTAGGATGCCTTAAAACGAAGTATAAACTGTTTCTTTATAGGCAAGAAACACGCAAGGGTTAAGGTTAACAAGGAAAAACAAAGGAAAAACAACAAGGATTGGTTATAACTACTATTATTTACTTTCTCTATAAAACAGATTACAAGTACTCAAGAATAACAAATAACCCTCTCACCTAATTAGGTTTTGTCACACCACACCTAAGATGAGAGACTAGTATGTTATTTATAACAAAACTTAACATACTAAAATAATGGGATTTTTAACAATTACCCATTACAAGCTAACTTAGGGTACAAGCTAACTTAAACAATTGGATCCTTAACACAAGGCCCAATCTGACAGCTACACACTAGAACACACTTCGACTACAACATGTAGGTCTTCGAAAACAGCATGTGAGCAGACTTTGACGACATCCTAACTAGAGTTTGATCCAATATATCACAATGCCTGTAACTTTATGATGTTTTCTATTGACCTTTTTCTGAGTCGGTGTGAGAGTTTTTCTATTAGAAACCATTCCAACTCCATTGACTTGAATATCACTGCCGCTTTCTAGAATACCCCACAACTCATTATCAAGGCCTATGATATGAGTATACATATTTCTCTTCCACCATTAAAACTCAGTAGAGTCTCCACTGAAAGTTGGAGGTCTAGCTGTATAATTGTTCTTTTCAAAGTTGCTATAATCATGATTTATAGCATCACGAGCCAATATGAGTTCCACTCCCAAGTTCAAAAACACCAGACATGATTCAGTATGTTTTTCTTATGATCTTTTATGTACCACTATTAAGTGTTAATCACAAATCGTGCTTTGATGCCAATCGATGGTGAGAAAAACACAAGAAGAGGGGGTTGAATTGTGTTGATTTTTTTCTTTCTTTTTAAACTCTTGAGTTAGATTCTAAACACAAGGTTGTGGAATTTGATTTAGTCAGAGGTAAGCAGCGTATATAATATGCAAGAAAGAAGAATAACACACAAAGTTATCCTAGTTCCTCTCACAACTCGAGAGTAATCCATCCCCCTTGTACTCACAAGAGATTTTCACTATAATCACACAATATTACAATTTGCTCAAACACACAAGTAAGAGACTTCTTTTCTCAAACACACAAGCAAAAGACTTCCTTTACTCAAACATTAAAGTAAAGTACTTCCTTTGCTCAAACACTAAAGTAATATACTTCTTTGCTCAAGCATACAAGCAAGAGACTTCTAATGCTCAAATATTTAGTAAGAGACTTCCTTTGCTCAAGAACACAAGCAAGAGACTTCTAAAAATCTACCAAGCAAATAAATTATTGTTGGGAAAATACACTTGATATACATTTAAATTTGTATAAAGAATACACATCAAAAGACTCAGGGATTTCTAAGATATACAAGGATACAAAATTCTAAGTTTAGCATGTGATTTACTTTGGCAGAGTAACTTATCTTTTGTTGTCAATTAATATATGTTAAAGTTTTTTCTTCAAGTCTTTTAGCTCCTTAAATAGAGAAGAAAAAGAGTCGTTGAAGATGCAGCACAATAGAGTTCTTTGAGAATCTTCAAAAGAGACGTCAGGATATTTCACCAAATTGTAAGGTTAGGTGAAGGCTAGTTTGAAAACCCTTTGCTAAAAAAGGAATTAACAGTTGAATCCCAGCTAACTCTATGAAGAAAATAGAGCTTCGGGTCATCACGTGACAAAGTATGTTCAGAGATGAACAATGGCCTATCATTATCACCTTGGTCTTTGCGCTTTGGCTGGCTTAAGTTCTGATCATCAAAGGCAGATTTCTTTAAAGTCTGATCTTTAGAGGTTGACTCCTTCAGACTCTGATCTTTGGACGTTGGCCTCTTCAGAAATATGACTTCTTCAGGGTTTGGTTTTCAGCTTTTGATCCATCATATTTTAATCTTCAGAAGTATGACTTCTATATAAAATTTTAGTCTATGATCCTGCACACTTGAACAAACATTAGTATACCTAACTATTCTTTAAATACTTTGTTATCATCGAAACTCAAAGAGACATGCGACAAACCAATTTTGTTCCAACACATGGCATATCCCTTCCACAATGTGCAATTTAAAGTGTTGTTCCTAAATTTCATGCGAGTTTAAGTCAAATACTCTAAATAGTAATAAATTGAATGCAGAGAAATGCAAGGGTTTCAAAGTTGTTAGACATATAAAATCCTTCAACACCAAGTTGACATGTTTCTTCTTACTTCCAGTATTATTCTGTGCGTATCAGATTTCTTCAACGACGCCAATTACATCTGAAAAAAGATGGCAAAGGATGAGCAATATTATAAGGAATCGTAAAGAAGAATATGAATATTAAAAACTAGACCTACTAACATATATTTCTTCCATTTTCCAGACAAAATGTCATCAAAAGGAGTGAACTTTATAGGCTTAGGAAAAATGACATGTTTGTTGACATCTCAAATAGTTGTCCCACCAGTAAATTTCAAAACATATTTGTGTTCAGAGATTTTGAATAATATATCATTGGGCTGAACTTGGAAGTTAGCTATGATGTATGTATTGTTAACTATTAACAATGATTCAAATGATTTCTTAAACCTAGTATGAACAATGACATGAATATCACTCCCCTGAAAATCAAAGGAAAATATGTGATTCAGAAAGGGTAAAATGAAAAACAAAATGACAGAAAAAACACTAAATCACACAGAAGAACAACAAAAGGAGTAAAAACACGAAACCACAAAATGATAAAAAAAATACTAAACCATAGATTAACAAAAAACATTAAACCACATAAGGCGGAAAACACTAAACCACAAACTGACAAAAAACACTAAACTACGTAGAAGAACAAAAGGAGTAAAAACACTAAATCATATAGAAGATCAAAATGACCACAAAATAAAATGAAATAATAGGCTTCATTTTCAATAGGAGACAAAAACAAAAAGAGTAAATGACAAAATCCATTTTCAAAGGAATATTTACAAAACAAATAACAATATGATTCATTTTGAATGTTGCATCAACATTAAAACAGAAACAGCAACAAATATTTAAGTACATAGATAATGGGTTACCTAACTATCAATGAATATCATCTCGAAGTGTTCTTTTGTATTAAAAATGACAGTTCATTTGTGGTGTACTTTTGCCGCGATTTTCTATAATTATTTACTATCATTAATGTATTTAATAAGCCCAAAAGGTCTTGCCATTTAGAGACAACAAAAATGTAATAAGGAGTAACTCCATAAAGGATGAAACTTTAACGCCATAAAAGTTCAAATTTGATAAGAGGGTTTGCATTTGTGAATGAATAAAAAAGAGGAAAAAGAAGCACATTACTTGTTGTGTGAAATAAAAAGATTTCGGAGAAGAAGGTGAAATCGGTTTGAGAGAAGATAGGGATGAAGTTTGGAAAAAGGAAATGCAAATGTGAAGTAACAGATATGAAATGCAAATGAAGCTTATAAAACGTGTAATAGTTAAAGTTGGATGGTGTGTAGAGCAAATTTTATGGGAAAAGTCAGATTGATTTGATATATTGAACTGTAAAAGGCCAGTTATGTAAAGAATAAACTTGGAAGTGAACCAAAAATTGAAACTCGGTCAATACGTTATAGAGATTGCATTGAAAATAGTTGAAAAGACATCAGGCATGTTGGTTACAATTGAAGCATGTAATGAATAGTTGGAAATAGTTGAATTTGGACATCGAAACCCCCTATTTTGGACACAAGTCATTTACCAGGCTAATGGAAAATTTGGTATTTCCAAAGCCACCAATATTCTTATATTATAGATATATCGAACTTGGTATTCATTTTGTTCGTGAAAAAGTTATGTTAAAGAAGCTTGTTATTCAACACGTGTCGGCTCATGCTCAACTTGGTAATACGCTAACAAAGTCTCTCGGCACATCAACTTTTTCAGGATTTAAAGATCAAGCTTAAAGTCATTTATAGAAAACCTTCTCCATATAGGCGAGTGTTAGAGATAAAAAGTCAAAGTCAAACATTCAAGCCATATCACTTGTTAAAGTCTAACATAATTAGTTATTAAGAGAATTGATTATACTTTGTTACATGCTTGTAATACGTAGAAAATCAATGATATTCATTTATGTTAACTCTAAAATAAGAACTTTAACAAAAATATAATACATTAATATATTAAAAATAAATATTAACATTAAGCATTTTAAGAAAAATATGTTTTTTTTTACTTATCCCTGAATCGCCCTTCCTCTTACACACTCATAAACAAAATGTGAGAAAACTAGTCGATGGTACCTATTATTTTGTCATCATGTCCTGTCATGTACACTTATGTTTTTGTCTTTTGAATATTTTTCGTCTATTTTCATATTTTTGTGTATGCGTTTTTAGTTCGTCACTTTGTTTGTAGTATCTCTAATCGGAAATGTGTATCTCATTTTTGTTAAGAATAACAAGTGTGAGTTGAAAACTTTGAGAAACAAAATATGGGGAAGTCTCACGTTGATTAAAAAAGTGGAGACTTGATCATTTATAAGTGAGAGAATTCATGCTCCTATCACCTTAAAGTTTTGGGTGAGTACATGGTGTCTCTCTTATAGGTTGTACTGCTTATAAAGAAAAACCCCAACGAAAAATGCTCTATCGTAATAACCCCCAAATTGATGACCCAACATTTTTGAATCCAGTTTGATGAGTTAATCAGATCTTTAACTAGTTTAACATCATCATCATCGACTTACATTCACATCCAAACTAGTTTGATCCTTATTGAATCTGTTCAACTTGTAGTCCAATCCATTTTTTAATCAAGGTAACTAAAATTAGATCACACAATAAATTGATAGATGATAGAATTTAAAGTTTAAACATTTGATTGAGGTTAAATCGAAGTCGAACCAGTAAAAGTTAAATATATTATTTTTTATTTAGAATATATCAATATTAGCATATATGTTAAAATATATACACATTTTAATAAAATACAATTTTCTCATTTAATTTTTAATAAATTTACAAATAATTAATATTGTATTTGTTTTTTTTTTAAATTTTAAAATATTGAGAATTTTCACAGCCCTTCATAACAATTCTTAATCCTCTCAAAAATCTAGAAAACATGAAAAATAAAGGATACAAACTTATTGTTTAAAAAAAATATATATTTTTTTTACGATGAAAACAAATCATGTAAAAAACCAATTAAATAAAAATCCTTCATGTTTTGGATTGCTCTCTTTCACAAGCTAAACATCTTGTTGCTCAATCTCTCCATCAGCGAGGTGTTGTTGTCGCTTCTGATATTTCACCGAGAGTGGGTCGTGGAAAGTTGGGAAGCCTCAAAGAGAAGATTTTAACTTGCCATGCCCATATTATACCTGACACTCCCAAAATTACAATATTCCTAAAATACCCTTATTAATACTTACCAAATAAATTTTACTTTTCTTCCAAATTTTTTACTTTTTTGAACATACGAAATTGGAATTTATGGTAGTTGTTTTGAAATTTATGGTACGACGTTTTTTTTCGCATTTTTTTTAAAAATTCACGCATTTATACTGAAGATTTGAAAAAATCTGGAAAAAATACCAGAAATTTCAAAAAATCTGGTATTCAATACCGAAAATTGTCAAAAATTCCAAAAAAAATAAAAAAACTTTCAGAATTTTGCAAATTTTCGATAACAAAGGTGAAATTAGGAAAAATGTTTTATTTGTGTGATGCGGAGCCGGCAGAGTCATCTACAGATTCGTGTAGCAATTGTACGCAGTTCTTCACCACATACAAAGTATGTTTTCTATGTAACAAGTTTAAATTTTCTCGCCCTTGTATGATATTGATAATATACTTTTTATGTGATGTAAATGGCAGATGTTTGAGTCCCGATCTGAAGTATTAGCTTGGGCACAAAATATTGGAAAACAACATGGTATTATAGTTGCGACTGTTCGTTCTGATACTGCAAATGGCCAGCGAGGTAGGAAAAATAAATTGATTATTGGTTGCGAGAGAGGATAAAATTATAAAAGGAAGATACATCTGAAAGCAGTAAATCCTCAGAGGGTATTATTAGTGTAAAAGTGAAATGCCCTTTTAGGCTGAGATTTGCGTCGAGTAGTAGCTGTTAGAAGGTGATGGTTAGGTGTGGCTTTCACAATTATAAACTATCTGAGCATTTAGATGGCCATGACATATTGAGTCATCTAAAAGTTCACGAGAGACAGTTTGTGAATGACATGACAAAGTACAACATGCCTCCACGGTACATAGTTTATGCCTTGAAAGAGAAAGATCCATAAAACCTCACAAATGTTACCCAAGTGTATAAAGCTAGAGCTACATACAATGCGAGCAAGAGAGGTTCATTAACGAAAATGCAAATATTGTTGACACTTATTCATAGAGAAAAATATATGTGCTGGACAAGAAATAGGGAAGACTCAAATATTGTTGCTGATATCATCTGGACACATCCTAATTCAGTGAAGTTGTTGAATATGTTTCACTTGATGTTGATTTTTGATTATACATACAAGAAAAATAAGTAATGTCGTCATGATCATACCTTGATATCATTTCGACATACTTTGATTTATCAGATTTTTTATTATTTGCACAATGATCATATAGGTATCGACTACCACTGTTTGAGATTGTGGGTGTCACGTCAACAAAATTGACATTTTCAGTAGACTTTGCCTATTTAGAACATGAAAGGGAGGAGAAATTCAAATGGGTGCTGGAGAAGCTCAAAGAACTGTTCTCTTTCGAAAAATTGCTACCGAATATTATGGTGACAGACCAAGAACTTGCGTTGATGAATACAATTGAAGTTGTGTTTCCAAATTCAACTCATTTGTTATGTTCGTTCCATATTTAAAAAAACGTTAACATAAAATGTAAAGTGTATGTTAAATCATAAAGACATGAACATGTCATGGATCCATGGAACAACATCAGGTACGCTAATAGAGAAACTGAGTTTGTCGCACACTTGAAGCACTTTGAAACTGTTTGTGCTAATATTCCTTTGTTTGTTAAATATGTGAGTGAAACATGGTTGACACCTTATAAAGAAAGGTTTGTTGCTGCTTGGACTAATAAAATCACTCATTTAGGGAACACAACAACGAACAAGTTCACGAACTTCTTTTCGATGTTATTACATTACTAAGCATAATTTATCATGTTGGCTCATTATGGTTTAATTATGGTTTTTTAGGTGGAGTCTGCTCATTGGAGACTAAAAAACATGTTGACTACAAGCCAGAGAGATTTATGCCGAAGTTGGGATTATGTGAACACCATGTTGAAGTTGCAGCTAGGTTCAATCAGGGTCTCGTTTCAAAAAAGTATTGTCAACATTGAACATTAGTATAACAGTCTATTATATACCAACTTGCACGGTTTTGTTTCAAGGCAATGTTTACAACACATATGAAAAGAACTAGAAAGGGTAAAATTTTTTGGTATAAGCAAAGATGTTTGATGTTGCTTCATTAGAATAACACATGGGTTACCTTGTGTGTGCCAACTTGCCGGTTTTTAAATACAAGGCATTTTCACTCCTTTAAATTCAATTCATGTTTTGTTGGAAGAAATTACACATTGAAAAGCATGATGTCAGTCACGAAGATAATTGTATAAAGTTAGATTTAGAAGCAGAGTGTGAAGAGTTGACGATATATTTCAATTCATCGGATATTGTAGGGCATATGGTGTTGAAGAAAAAGGTACGTGAACTAACACATTCATCAACAACTTCTATGTGTCCATCGCTGGTGAAATATAAGCCAAATAAGGGAGTTAAGTAGAGTAGAAATGGTGAAGAGAGTGACATGCATTGTGATCCTTCATAATGGGAGTATGGTGAGAGCTCGCATGGTAGTTAGACTACAAAAAGATCATGCACAAAACTAAGAGGAAGTCAACCGTCAAGTCAGTCTGGTCAAAGTCAATCGTCCACTGCATCTTCGAGGCATATTTACTTGCCTTAGTTTCCTAGTTTCTTGCATTCATACATTGATGACATTGTTGACGTGGGTGACGATGGAAATTGTGGTTTTCAGGTTATTGCAACTTTACTTGGATAGGGCGAAGAGTTATGGCCGTTGGTTCGGACGCAGTTAAATACTCAAGTTCATCAACACCCTAAACTGCTTTTCAATTTGTTCTATGACACAGTCTATGAAGTTAGGAATACCTTAAAAGTATAACACTTAGGTGTGCAAGGTCGAGAAAAATGGATGACGATTTTTGATATGAGTTACCCTATTTCTTGTAGGTACAATGTCATATTTGTCTCCCTGTGAAAGAGACTTCACATTACCTTTTTCCCTCTTACCTTATCTCCACCCATGTATACGAGCATGCATAAAATTATTGTTGTTGGTTTTCGCAACGACAATCATTGGGTTCAGGTAAAGTTGAAACCTGATAATTCATTGCCTCCCGTCACTGACCGTTGAAGACACAACTGTAGTGAAGATGCAAAAGTATATGAATCAACATATGCAGGACAAATTAGCCACTGAGAATATGAAGTTAGGAAGTCATCCTAATTTGTTATGTAATCTTGTACGTAGAACAACTTTTTATGGACAATATGTATGTATTATACGTGATGAATTTTTTATCGAACCATTTATGCAGGCCGCTGTGTCAAAAATATTGAAATTATGTGTTTTGGAAATTCTGGGCTCATACCAGAAATTTTGAGATTTTTTTTTTGTATTCCGAAAATTTAAAATTTTCAGAATTTTTAGACATTTTACATAAAATACATAATTTTTGATATATCTCAATCGAAAATTTTGAAATTTCTAATATGTTTTTTATCGAAAATTTCAAAATTTTTGGTACATGTTTCACTGGAGTGGTATAAAACTGTAAATTTGCCAAATTTTCAATATAGACTCAAAATTTTCAGTATCAAACTAAAAATTTCAAAATTTTCGAAATTTTTCTAATGAGAATGTCACGTTTAAATGGAGAATGTCAAGTTAAATGCTCCTCAAAGAGAAGCCTAACAGACCTGCTCGGCTTGGGCCTCAGGTTCGAAAATCGGATACTAGAGGCCCATTAATTGCCCACCTAAAATTGACCCGTTGGAGCTCCGACAGATACTACTCAAACACAATACCAAATCATTCAACTAGAGCGTATAGGAGTTACTATCAGCTACTGTTACGGTGCCGTAATGAAATTTAGTTCTGCCGCAAGTTTAACTTTTTGTTTATGTTAGCGGAAATTTGATTCTGCGGCAAGTTTAGCTTTTTCTATGGCAGTTTTAACTTTAAGCCCTAAAAGTGCAATTTGTTGGATCCGGTTCCTGGTCCACCTATCAAACCGGTCGGTCGGTTCGGTTTATATTCCCACTGCTTCCACCAACCCCATTCCATTCCATAATCCAACAACCCCTTCATTTTCCGTCCCACAACAGAGTGGAAAGCAGCACCTACCACCGGTAAGGGTAACTACCACATTTTTATTTCCTTATATTCTCTCAGTTTAACCCTCTTAACTTAATTAAACTCAGTTATCTTTCTCTTTAGTTGAAGTTACGATGAAGAATGCAACGTTAATTTGCGTCCCTATAATGGGCGAAACCGTCGGAAAAATGGCACTTGATATTCAAAAAGCTAAACTCAATGGAGCAGACCTTGTTGAAATTCGATTGGATTCTCTCACCACTTTCAATCCGCATCAAGATCTTAACACTTTCATTCAGCAGCACCATTCCTTGCCCTTGTTGTTCACTTACAGGTTTCATTTGCTTTGTTTTCGTTATTTTTTTATTAATTGTTGATAATTTGAATTGTATTGTATTGAATGATGATGAAAACATTATACCTTTTCATAGACCGATATGGGAAGGTGGTAAGTATGATGGTGATGAAAACAAACGGTTGGATGCATTACGGTTAGCCATGGAATTGGGAGCTGATTACATTGATATCGAACTTAAGGTTTGATTGTTTTTCGCTTTTTTAATGCTTATTAAACATAAGCAATATCTAATCTTGCTCATGGATTGTGGGAGTTATCTTCATACAAATAATTAAAAAAAAAGTTTGGGATTGTAGGTTATGTTGATATGATACTTTTGATGTACTTACTAAATATATAGTTCTGAAGATGCTATGTTTTTTGGTTGGTTTGGAATAGTTTATGGTTAATTTCAATTTTTGCATTGTTCTAGTATGTTTCGCCGATTTGGCATTGAGCATTTATGTAGGAACTCAACTGTGTTGGAATTAACCCAAAAGCTATGGGAATTCCTTCTATCACGCAGCAATTATACAGAAAAGTAGAAAGAAAATAGGGAAGAAGAAGATGAATAGTGTTCTTGCTGTCCACAAACTGTGGGACTTTCTCTCTTCTTATTACTCACTCTGCAACTGCAGAATTCTGTGAGAAATTACAAAGTGTTGTAATTGATACAAAATAATGAGGGAAACTCCCTATTTATAGAATTAGGTTTGCTTGCATCTCAAGACAAAACCCAAACTATAAAAGCCCAAATCAAATCTATTTAGATCTAAACAAATCTAACTAAATCTAAACAAATCTGTGTAACAAACATTTTCGACAGCATCCTATTTCGACTTCGACTTCGACACTAAGACACTAGGAATTACAATTTAACACACCACCTAATTCATTGTGTCAAAGCTATCTACATTCATCATGGCTCTTAGTCTTCTGAAGGCTTCGACCTGCACTCCCTTCGTCATGATATCTGCAATCTGATTCTCAGTTCTGCAGTGTTCCAAATTCATCTTCCCTTCTGCTACCTGCTCTCGAAGATAATGGAACCTCATTTCGATGTGCTTGCTTCGACCGTGAGCTATTGGATTCTTCGCCAAATTGATAGCTGACATGCTGTCGATCTTCATGGTAATTGCTCCATGACTCTTCCCTGTAATCTCTTCGACCAAGTTCACCATCCAAGTTGCTTGACATGCACAAAGAGAAGCAGCTATGTATTCTGCTTCGCATGATGACAATGCCACTACTGGCTCCTTTCTCGAACTCCAAGCTACTGGTGCACCACCTAGCATAAACACATATCCAGCTGTGGATTTTCGATCCTCAGCATCACTACACCAACTTGAATCAGTGTATCCCACTAACTTGCATTCTTTTCTTTCATCAGCTGCTGGAAACAAAATGCCATAGTCGAGAGTTCCTTTCAGATACCTTAGTATCCTCTTCGCCGCTGCTAGGTGTGATACCTTTGGCTTCTGCATGAATCTACTTACCATACCAACACTGTATGCTAAGTCAGGCCTTGTGTGACAAAGGTATCTAAGTGACCCAATAAGTCTTCTGTATTGGGTTGGGTCGACATCATCTTCGTCTGGATCCTTCGACAGTTGCAGTCTGGTCTCAGCTGGAGTCGAAGTTGAGTTGCAATCTTGCATCTCAAATCTCTTGAGTATTTCGCCTGCATATCTTCGTTGGTGCATCGTCAAACCTCTACTAGTCTTGTAGAATTCGATGCCAAGAAAATATGAGAGATCTCCCAAGTCTGACATTTCAAACTCTTCACTCAGGTCATGTTTGAAATCTTCGATCTCCTTCTTGCAACTTCCTGCTATCAACAAATCATCGACATAGAGACATAGTATAAGCAATTCGCCATTGCTTCTTCTTACATATACTCCATGCTCAGTTGTGCACTTCACAAATTCCTTCTCCCTTAGAAAACCATCAATCTTCTTGTTCCAAGCTCTTGGAGCTTGCTTGAGTCCATACAGGGCTTTGTGCAGCCTGTACACTTTTCTCTCTTTGCCTTGTTTCACAAACCCAACTGGTTGTGCAACATAAACTTTTTCGTCTAAGGGGCCATTCAGGAATGCACACTTCACGTCCATCTGACATGTGTGCCAATTATTCATATTTGCTAGACCAACAACCAACCTGATTGTTTCGATCCTAGCAACTGGTGCAAAGACTTCGTCATAATCAATTCCTTCCTTCTGAAGAAATCCTTTCGCTACGAGTCTTGCTTTGTGTCGAACTACTTCACCTTTTGGATTCAACTTTACTTTGTAAACCCACTTCACATCAATTGCCTTCTTGCCTTCAGGCAATTCGACAAGTGACCAGGTGTTGTTGACTTCGATGGATTCTATTTCCTCATTCATTGCTTTCACCCACTTCGAATCTTTCAATGCCTCAGCTGCATCGACAGGTTCGACATCTGCATAGAAAGCATAGTGTACCAGTTCACCTTCTTCATCGACAACATCATCTGATGTAATCACACATTCCTGCAACCTTGCTAGCATTTGTCTTGTTCGACGAGGTCTACTTGGTCCTGCTTGGTCTTCGACACTTTCTTGTCGAACTTCTCTCTCAGCTTCTCTAGCTGGTTCTTCACAACTGATTCTTACTGAATCTTTGTTGACATTTTCTGTCCAGTCCCACTCCTTAAGCTCATCAATGATCACGTCTCTGCTGATCACAATCTGCTTGTTCACTGGGCCGAACAACTTGTATCCACCTGTCGAATGATATCCCACCAGGATCATTTGACTTGACTTGTCATCTAACTTTCGTCTCAACTGATCTGGCACATGCCTATGTGCAATCGATCCAAAGACCTTAAGATGACTTAAGCTTGGCTTCACACTAGACCAACATTCTTCTGGCGTAATCCCTTTTAGCTTCTTCGTCGGACACCTGTTCAGAAGATATGTCGAAGTCGAAACAGCTTCTCCCCATAATTCTTTAGGAAGATGTTTGCCCTTCAACATACTTCGAACCATGTTCATGATGGTTCGATTCTTCCTTTCTGCAATTCCATTCTGCTGTGGAGTATAGGGTGACACCACCTCATGCACAATCCCTTCTTTCTCACATAGTCTGTCGAAATCTTTCGACACATATTCTCCACCACCATCAGTTCTCAAAACCTTGAGCTTACGACCACTTTGTCTTTCGACCATAGATTTGAACTTGGCAAATACCTCAATCACTTCACTTTTCTTCTTGATCAGGTAAGTCCACAGTTTTCGACTGAAATCATCTATGAATGTGACAAAGTATTTGTTACCTCCCATAGAATCGACCTGGATTGGACCACATACATCAGAGTACACAACATCAAGAATTCCCTTCGACCTGCTTCCTGCATCCTTACTGAAGCAATTCTTGTGTTGCTTTGCCTGCACACATTCCTCACAAACTTCATCTGGAATGTTAATTTCTGGCAAACCTGAAACCATGTTCTTTCTCTTCAGATCTCTGATGTCTTTGAAGTTGAGATGCCCAAGCCTATAATGCCATATCCACTCATCTCTGCTAGTTGCAGTTGCAAGACACTTGTGCTCCATCACATTTAGTTCAATCTTGAAGGTTCTATTCTGAGACATTGGAGCCTTCAAGATCAACCTACCACTTGCGTCGACAACTCTCATCACCTTGTCTTCGACCAACACCTTGTAGTTCTTTTCGACCAACTGCCCTATGCTGAGCAAATTGCTCTTCATGCCTGGTATGTACAAAACATTGGAAATTACTGACCTCTTGCCATCCTTCCTCTTAATCAGAACATCACCAATACCTTCAGCTGCTAGAGTATTGTCATTTGCAAATTTCACTGTGTTCTTCATTGAGGGCTTCATGTTGACAAACCAGTCTTTCCTTCCAGTCATGTGTGATGAGCATCCTGAGTCCAAGTACCATTGGTCCTTGAAACTCTCATTATCTCTGGTTGTAACCATCAGCATCATACCTTCTTCTTCTTCATGCTTCGCCAGCTTTGCATCATCTTCTTGATTCTTCCTTTCAGGACATTTTGTCGAATAGTGACCATACTGGTGACAATTATAACACTGAATGTGGCTTTTGTCAGGCTTTCGACCACCACCTCTTCCTCTACCTGCAGCACCACCTCTTTGGTTGCCTTGGTTCTGGGTCCTTCTATGGTTCGACCAATTCGCCTCTTGCTGATTTCCTCTGCCAGTCGAATTGTTGTAGCTTCCTCTACCTTTGTCAACCATCTTTTCTTTACCCTTCTTATCTTTCGCTGATTGAGCTTGCAAGGCCACATCATTCTTCGACTTGCCTGCAGCTCTTTCAGCCATTCTTTGTTCATGAGATTCAAGCGTCCCTTGAAGCTCTTCTTTCGTCACCTTCGACAAATCTTTTGATTCTTCTATGGCTACTACCACGTGATCAAACTTTGGAGCCAACGATCTCAAAATCTTTGAGACAACTGCTTTCGTCGCCAACACTTCTCCACACACCTTGATTTGATTCACAAGTTTCGTAACTCTTGTGAAGAAATCTGCAATACTTTCGTTGTCTTCCATCTGAAGCAACTCATAGGCCCTTTTGTGAGTTTGTAACCTCACCTCTTTCACCTTCTCTGCGCCTCCAAACGATTTTTCCAGAATCTCCCATGCGTCATTCGCTGTTTCTGCATCACTAACTTTCTCAAAGTTATCTGGATCAACACATTGATGGATTATAAAGAGAGCTTTATAATCTTTCTTCTTCAATTCTTTGAATGCAGCCTTTTCTTGATCCGTCGCACCTTCTTCAAGAGTTGTTATTCCTTCCTTCACAAGATCCCACAAATCTTGATAACAGAAAACAACCTTGATTTGCTTGCACCAATTCTCATAATTATCTTTCTTGAGAATTGGAAGGTTTGCTGGAAAATGGCCGTTTGGATGATTCGTAGCCATCGCGTTCTTGCGATTTCTTGCCCTTGAATCTCTTAAACCGGAGCTCTAGATACCAGATGTTGGAATTAACCCAAAAGCTATGGGAATTCCTTCTATCACGCAGCAATTATACAGAAAAGTAGAAAGAAAATAGGGAAGAAGAAGATGAATAGTGTTCTTGCTGCCCACAAACTGTGGGACTTTCTCTCTTCTTATTACTCACTCTGCAACTGCAGAATTCTGTTAGAAATTACAAAGTGTTGTAATTGATACTCCCTCCGTCCCAAATTATAAGAGAAATTTACTTTTTAGATTCATTGAATAATTAATGTATCTGGTCTATATATAGACCAGATACATTAATTATTTAATGAATCTAAAAAGTGAATTTCTCTTATAATATGGGACAGAGGGAGTACAAAATAATGAGGGAAACTCCCTATTTATAGAATTAGGTTTGCTTGCATCTCAAGACAAAGCCCAAACTATAAAAGCCCAAATCAAATCTATTTAGATCTAAACAAATCTAACTAAATCTAAACAAATCTGTGTAACAAACATTTTCGACAGCATCCTATTTTGACTTCGACTTCGACACTAAGACACTAGGAATTACAATTTAACAAACTGTTGGTTGAAGGCATGTAACTTGTCTCATATACTGATAATCGAAATAGTGTCTAGAAATAAAAGGTTTTGTTTTGGATTCAAAAGCGAACAGTTTATTGTTGTGTACTGTTTAAAAGTTTTTTCTGTCATTTGATGAAGCTGCATACTGTCCGTGTGTTATTTGCTATCTGATATGTTCTGAATTCTAAACTTAGTGCAACATTTCCTGTTCCTGCTATATCTCCAAAGGTTGCTCACGAGTTCTATGACTCTATACGTGGGAAGACGTTCAACAAAACCAAAGTCATTGTTTCATCTCACAACTATCAGTATACTCCGTCAGTTGAGGATCTTGGCGACCTTGTGGCAAGAATACAAGCAACTGGGGCAGACATAGTAAAGATTGCAACGACTGCCGTGGAGATCACTGATGTGGCGCGTATGTTTCAAATTATGGTGCATTCCCAAGTAAGTCATGTATGTCTGAAAGCGGAAATTTTGAATAAAATGTTGATCCCATACACATTCTCTCTTATCTTTCATGGTGGGTGCTATGGACCTTATACATTTGTGTGTTCAATTATTGCATGATCATAATTATAAAAGTACTTCAAGGTCGGTTAAGAAATTAATCTTTCTGATTGATCGACAACTAAATTGAGGAAGAGAGGTCAAAATTGTTGTCAATGTGCATATAGGTGAAGATAAAGGTACCGATGCAATGGAAACAAATGCAAATTTTTAATCAGTATTTTGTGCTACCATTTAAAACAATATACCGATGACGCTGGAATGAATTCATGATGTAGTCTGCCTTTACAGTTTACATGTTACATGTCAAATGAAAATTTGCAATAGGTCTGGATTATATGACCTTCTCATATATGATTCCTTAAAATTTATGTTGTCAATTTCAAGTCCCATTCCCCTCAAACAGCACTCCTGTTGCTGATTATACTTTGACCGATAATGCTTATTTTTTGATAATTACTGTGTTAAGCTGTGTTATATGACGAAAAATAATTTTAATAGAACTATCGTTGGGATTTCCAGGTTCCATTTATTGGACTTGTTATGGGGGACAGGGGATTGATTTCACGTGTACTTTGTGCAAAATTTGGTGGGTATCTCACTTTTGGTACACTCGAGTCAGGGGTAGTTTCAGCTCCTGGTCAGCCTACACTTAAGGATCTGTTGCATCTATACAATTTCAGACAAGTGGGACCTGAAACAAAAGTGTATGGGATTATTGGGAAGCCTGTCAGTCACAGTAAATCACCCATATTGTTTAATGAAGCCTTCAAGACAGTTGGTTTTGATGGAGTTTATGTATTTTTATTGGTGGATGACCTTGCCAATTTTCTCAGGACTTACTCATCAACCGATTTTGTGGGATTCAGGTTTGAACTCCTTATGAAGATTGTTTGAATTTATGTATTCTAATTTTTGGCATTTCATGCATGTCTTATATGGTTACGTTATGTTAAGTGGTATATAGTAATAGATGCTATACTCTCATTGAATTCTGGAAATCTTTCATGAGTTTGCTAACAAGCTATGTATGGAGAGTAAACTATCAGTCTACTGCTTATTCATCCGTGGCATGAGTTATTGATATGTTTACACTAAGTTTCAGGATACTTGCCACTTAACGATATTTCAAAACATTGGAAGTGCTGTCAAAGTAGTTCCTAAAAAGAATATAAAATCTTGTTAGATATTTATATACTAGTAGTTTTATGGTTTGTTTAATTTAATGTTTGCAATTTGTAAGGCTTATTAGTTATTTCATGATAGCTTACATCACTGTTTAAGGTTAATGGATCTATAATATTTATTGCTGGCCAATCATCGTAGCTGGTATACACATTTTACCTCTCACACTACTAAGGTTTGATCTTTAATATTTATATATTTCAGTGTTACCATTCCTCACAAAGAGTCTGCCCTTAAGTGCTGTGATGAGGTTGATCCAGTGGCTAAGGTATTTGATTATTAATTTACATTGTGTCACAGTGTATGTTCAATAGTCTCGGATCATTCTTGAGAAGTGTTTTAATTTTCTTTAAAAATAATTCAAACTGGTTATGCAGTCAATAGGAGCTGTAAACTGCATTGTAAGAAGACCGACAGACGGGAAGTTGATTGGGTATAACACTGATTATGTTGGTGCTATTTCTGCTATTGAGGATGGGCTACGAGGTAGGCGTCGTATCTAGCTGCTAGAAATTATACTATTACTGTTGTAGGCAACTCGTCTTCTGAGATGCTATTATATACTTAAATTATTTGTTGGCAGGTAAACTCAATAGCAGTGGTACAGCTGTTTCGCCGTTAGCTGGTAAGCTGTTTGTTGTTATTGGTGCCGGTGGTGCTGGTAAGGCACTTGCTTATGGTGCAAAAGAGAAAGGAGCAAGGATTGTGATTGCAAACCGCACCTATGGTAAGCTTAATGATACCTATTTTTCTACGTAAAGTTAAAAGAGATTGAATTGTGAAAGGTTCTTCCAGGATCTTGTTGCAAAACACCATATGTGGGAGATAGCTGATAGTGTGATGAGTTGTTATAGTTGATTAAATGGATGCTAATTATCTTCATGAGATGTTTCTAATTCTAGTCTAGAAGAAAAAAATCATTTTAGTAAAAAAGTTGCATGGTTTTGTGAATAATTAATTATATTGATTTGAACAGTATGCATTGCAATCCTTTTACTCGTTAAAATTCTTCTCTTAAATAAGAAAAAGGTTTTTGTGTTCATGATATTATGCATTCCACTCATATATGTAGATTTGTTTGTTCAGTTCATTGCCAAATGGATGCAAATTATATTGATTTGAACCATCTCAGTCAGTTACTTTTGTTTGCCTTGTATGTGCATTACTATCCTTTTGCTTATTAATATTCGTTTCTTAAATAAGAGAAGGTGTCTGGATTTACAGTATTATGTATGCCAGTCATGTATGCAGATTTGTTTCCTCAGTCCATCATCAAATGGATGCAAAATATTTACACAAGTTTTGCACAAAATCATGTGTTGCTTGCGGCTTCTATCAGTGTTGCATTCACTATATATCTTTTATGACAAAAACAGTCTTGTTTTTTATTTGGCTTCCCCTGTAAAACACATTTAATGATGCTTTATGTGTATCATTCATTTATATTTATACATAGATCGTGCCAGAGAACTTGCCGATGTAATTGGTGGAGATGCTTTAGCCCTCAGTGATTTAGATAGTTACCATCCAGAGGATGGTATGATTCTTGCAAACACAACATCTATTGGAATGCAACCAAAAGTTGATGAAACACCTATTTCTAAGGTATACTCCTTATATAGTTGTACTATCAATCAGTGTGCTATTATTATTAGCGGAATTTTTTAGTTTGATATTTTAATGACCATCACATCTACTTTCATTTTCCTTTTGCTGATTGGATTTCTACGCCAATGAAATATAATTATTTGCTTTGAAAATGCTTTTTTCATTTGCTGATTTCACTATAATTTTGTAATATTACAATATTTATGAGATTAATTTGTATGTATTCATGGTGTAAAACTCTTTTACACATGCATGTAATCAAATCGCATTATGATGCCACTTTGCTATGCTGGTTTTTAAAATATCGGCATGATGAAATGCAATTGGATGCACATGTAAAAACATTTTACACTGGTTGTGCTTACAAATTAAATTATATATTTATTCCTGTTTCTTTAAGATAAATTTGGTTGGGAATCAATATGGTTTACAATGTTTAAGTGCGTCCTAAGCCATGTCCGCGACTATGGAATTTTGGTTTGAAATATTGATGCGCTCAATGATTGTGTATTTATTTGGTATAGCTGAGTTTAACTATTCCAAAGACTATTAAGAATACTCATTCTTTATGTAGAAGTGGTGCTTTTACCCAAATAAGCACACTTCTTCCATTGATTTATGTCTGGTCCACGGTGTTTCTGTTCTAGATGGGTGTCACTGTCAATATTACTACTATTAAGGCACAATATGTCTTGCTATGGAACAAGAGTATGTTGAACTCTGGGAACTGATCACTCCTTTGTTTTTGTAGCATGCATTGAAATTTTACTCGCTGGTTTTTGATGCTGTCTACACGCCAAAAATTACTAGACTCTTGAAGGAAGCAGAAGAGTCAGGAGTCACTATTGTAGAAGGAATGAAGATGTTTATTGGACAAGCATATGAGCAGTACGAGAAGTATACTGGATTGCCAGGTAAACTGACTATATTACATGAACTTTTTGGCCCTGGTTCCGTTGTCCCTGTTTCACTGGTCTGTACTTTATTTGGTCCAGTGGTTTTAAATTAACATCTTATTTTAACTCTTTGATTTCACTTTGCATTTGCAGCACCAAAACAACTCTTCAGAAAAATTATGGAAAACTATTAATGAGGTTTGCTAGTCCTATATTCTATCTCACAGCATTTTATATTTTCACGTTTTATTATAAAAAATATCTTTCTATTTTCACTGCATATCTTATTTTGTATAGGAAACAGTGAAAATAATTGAAAATTTGATTTCACAATTTTTTAACAAACAATTGGAAACAAGAGGTGAAATGAAAACGAAGTTTTGTTATTAAAAGTGAATATAAAAAATAAAGACAAAAATCATTCCTTCTGCACATAACCGTATATATACTTCCTTCTCACCTTTTAAGTTTATTATATACTTTTTGGTTTTTCCCATTAAACTTTTAGCACAGAATCCTTGATATAGATTTCTAGTTACCCATCTGTTTATTATCCTTGACTTATTCTCCTCTGAAACACTGACTACAGATCTTATTAACTATCCGATTGAACATATGTTCTTCACATTTTTATTGTAATAGGACGGAGAATAAGGCATAATATCTAAATGTGAAAAGGTAATGGTTTTTTCTTTATCTTTTGCAGAGTACATCTTAATCCTAGAAGCAAGATGGTGGTGATCTACATTGTTTACTTTTGTAGTTTTATCTTCAAGGCTGTGAGTGTGATATCGGGTTGGATTTGTCATCTCAATTTTGTATTTTACCCAAAAGAAAAAAAAATTTAGATTGCTTTGGATTGTTGGGGATCCTTCTATAGGGCTTAGTGATTTATTTACATTTATCCTTCCCATTAGGAAGACTTCTTGGTGTTCACAACTAAAATATTAGCAACACGTTTTTGCTTTGTAATTGTATTATTGTATTATTGTATTATATGTAACTTTTAAAGCCTAATGAACATTGTTTTCCAATTAGTTTTATGAGAAAAAGTAAAGAAGAAACTAAGGAAAAGGACTTGCAATAAAAATATAATCTTAGTTCAGTAATTAATTTCGTATTATATACTAGCCAAGTGACTTTGTCTAGTGAAGAGTTGCTATGCATCTGTACCTTTTTTAATAAATAAGTACCATAAAGTTCGATAAAATTAACCAGAGCTTCAAGTTCAATCCATTATAGGCTTCTACAGGCGGCGATCACAATGGCACCACGTTGGCGGCGACTTGTAAAGCGAGCTGCTTAGATTTCACTTTGTCGTCCTACCAGTAACATCAGTCAGAATTATCTTTGCATCTTAGGGAAGGAAATCATGTTTACATTCTTTATATCTCTTAAATTGTCATGTTTTAGTTTCAATTGCTAAAGTTGATTTTTGCTTTTGTTGTTTTAATTGTTTAATAAGCCAATGGCATGCCTGTTGAACACAAATACTGATGGAATGGAGGTTAGGTTGCAGGATAGTGGTTTATGTATTCCTTCTTCAACTAGTTCCGAGCGGTCATGTCAACAAAGAAAATAAAAATAAAAAGAATTTTTGAATGGACCCTAGGTACTAGATACAAAATATCCTTAGTTTTAAGAGATATATTTTCAGACGCATCATGAGTAAATAGAAATATGACTTAATGTAAAAAACTCTGGAGATGCATCTTTTAAATTATTTCGGAGATGCATCTCCAGACGGTATTGGAGCTTAAATCGCACCAAAACTTTTCCTCTTCCTCATTTCTTAAAAAACACAAAATTTGCTCAAACTCAGTTTTTTCCATCAACCAATCCCAAAATGAAACAATCAAACTCAAAGGTTCTTCAATTAACATCAAGTACATCAGAGACATCATCCAAGTGTGAAGCAAACTCTAAATTTGTAAGTTTTTGATGTTTTGATAAGTATTTGAGTTTTAATGTAAATGAGTAGAAATTGATGATTAAGGTAAGAAATGAGTCGAAATTGCATGAAAGATAGTTTATACATGCTGCAAAACATATTTGTTAGTTGAAAATAACGATCAAATTATTTGGGGTTTGTTGGTCTGCATTGCCGCCATTGAATGACTTGAAGAGTTGTAGAAAATTTCGGAGACACATCTCTGAAATTTCTCAACGTTTGGATTCTTATTACCCGGAGATGCATCTCCGTAAATTATCAGTCTGTTTTAATTTTTTTGTTGTTTTTATTGATTGTATGTTGCTTGTACCAATTGTCTGATTTAGTTACAAACATTATGGCTGATAAAGGCGATAAATTGAGACACGATAGGATTGCACAACATGCATCAGTGCGGAGGGAGAAGAGTCAGGTTTTGGAGGCTCCTATTCACTTTAGCCATGCAGAGGCATCTAATTTCGGGACTCACGCTTCTCCATCTTCTTCTTCTCGTATGAGACATATTTCACCTATCGACGCATCACTTCCTCCATCCTCCCGCAGGCGACAAATTTCACCTATTCCTGCGCCAAAGGTACCTGAGTAACTGGTGGTCCTTGAGGCACCGGTTCCACTTCAAACTGGTGAGGCTTTTGAGCAAGTGCCACCTCTGACTGATGAGGCTGTTGAGCCAATGCCACCTCTGACTGATGAGGCTTCTGAGGATGATGAACCACCTCAGGCATTTGGAGGAGGACCCTGTAGAGTTATCACTGTTGCCTCTGTACCCATACCATACTTCCAGACATATTTGGGTCGGAGAGGTAAAATTAGTTGAATTCATTTTTTTTAATTTACATTTATTATTATATTACAAGTTTTTGACATAGTTTATTTTTCTGCAGGACCGTGATTCGCTGAAGTATATTAACCGTGACTGGAAGATTACTGACTTGCCTCAGCGAAATAAGGAGTGGTTTCAGGCGGCTTTGTCCCTAATTAGGATGAAGGAGTTGTGCATGACCAGTTATATTACAATCAACCACGAGATGCTTAATGCATTCGTGGAGAGATGGCACACTGAGACCTCGTCATTTCATCTACCGCTTGGTGAGATGTTTATCACACTTGACGATATATCGTGTTTACTGCATCTTCCGATCAGGGGGAACTTTTAGATCATGGAGGATTAGCAAACATGAGGCACTCGAGATGATGGTAGACTATCTGAGAGTTAACCCAGAGGATGCCATGATAGAGTTTCAAAAAACCAGAGGGGTTCTTGCTAGGTTTGAATTCCTGAAAAAGGTATATACATATGAGATCGTTAGAGTAGAGAAGGCTAGAGGCGATGACGAGCATGTGGGCCTCCATAGAGCATATGCTATGAGAGCATACATGCTATATTTGGTTGGCACCGTAATTTTTGCAGACAAGAATACCACTTATACATATGTCATCTATATACGCTACTTCAAGGACTTCGAGTGGATCCATGAGTACAACTTGGCGGGGGGGGGGGGGGGGGGGGGGGGGCTTTTTTGGTCTACTTGTACACAAAATTATCAGAAGGTTGTAGGTGGAAGATGAAGTAGGTCACAAGCAACATCACACTACTAACAATAGTATTTATTGGTCTTTTAATATTTTTGTGTCATTTTCATTGCATAACGCCCTTACTGATGATTTGTGTGTTCCAACACTTTTTCAGGCTTGGATCCTCCAGCACATCCCACGCATCTCCGACTGATCGTGTATATCCTGAGGATATGCTGTGTGCTTCTACATTTGCCCCGCTAATAGGGAACCGAGCGATAGAGTCGTTCATAGTGTATCTTGTTGGCTTGGTTGTTGAGGATATGCACTTTAACAATTATGTTGATCACTGTGAGACGCGACCATTTGACGATATAGTGTTATACTCAAGATGGTTGACTTGCGGGTCACGTCTCACATTTACTCATCTGCCTGAGCGTGTCATGCGACAGTTCGGCTACACTTAGACTATTTCGAGGTACCCTGTAGTTTCTGCTCCTCCTGCTATGACACTTAGAGATGGATGCTATGTTTGATGATTATTTTAGTCATTTGGTACGGGAGGAGGCACAGTACCATAGCAGAAAGCGACTGGAGATACGTCGACGGGTACATCTGGTGGTTCTTCAGGATGTCACATCCATATATGGTGCAGGCTACTCCAAGAGATCTACCAAGGCCAGCTCATCGAGAGATATTAGAGGAGGAGCAAACACAGTTAGATCATGCTCATGATGTCTTGCCTAGATGTTATCGCATAGTGGAGATTGCGCAGGCAGACATTGACAGAGGTATATTTTTTGATGGGTCTAATGTGAGGCAGGTCCTATATGCCATTATGACGGAGGCACGAGAGGCATTGATGTACCAGAGACAACACTAGAGGACAAGGGGTAGTGGAGCCAGAGGATCTAGAGGAGTTGTAGTCCGACATACGTAGTAATATATAATAGTTGTACTTTAGATTCATTATGGATTGTCTTTTATTTTCACTTCATTCAACTTTATCGTGTATTTTGACTTTATTTATATATGTCATTTTTGGACCATCTAGATCTATATGTCATTTTTTGCATATTGATTGTATGGTTTAAATCTCATCACATAACAAGGATCTTAACGTTTATAAATCATCACTTTCATTTGCGTAAATCATACAATAAACATAACATGCACTATTCTGATAGGGTACGAAGATGCATCTCTGTAAACCCTAAACGAAGATGTATCTTTGGAACAATTAATGTGTAAAATGCCTTTCAGAGTGAGATTCATGGTATATGTTTAAGATATTTCAGAGATGCATCTTCGGATCAATTAACATCTTGATTTAAAACAAGGTGCATCCGGAGATGCATCTCCGAAATCTAAGGGGCATTTTGGATTTTCTAGAGGGTGTTTTTTCACCCCATAGGGTGCCATAAGAAATTCCCAAAATAAACCAAGTTGGCCCATTAGTAATTGGGCGGCCCATTTCAATTACACCTATTATTGCATGTTGCTCAACTCAGTTGAGCACAAAAAGGGAAGGAGAACTCGGGGTGAGTCATAGGTGGGTTAGTATTGAATCTAAAATGGGGGTAACACAATTGCCATCTTGCACCATTGCGGAACTGAAGATTGAGCGGCGATTTAGTAACAACGTTGCAACGATTGCAGTGAGTTAGTAATAATGTTACAGTGACTGCGACGAGTTAGGCGAGTTATTAGCAGCGTTACAACGAATGCGATGAGTTAGTAACAACGTTACGGCGACTCCGACAAGTTATTAGTAGAGTTTTGACAATTGCGACGTGTTACTAGCAACGTTATACATCTCCTTCTGGAGGTTGAGCAAAAAGCATGTGAACTAAAGCAAAAACATTCGAGTTCATTGAGTTTTATGACAAGTTTGACTTGGAGGAGAAATGTGGGGAATGTCATACCGAGAGTTTGAGTTTATCATGCTAATGTTTAACATCTTTCAAGTACTTGGAGAGTGGCCTCATAAAAAACATGTAGTTTCTTTTAGTGAAATTGATTTAGAAGCTCGTAAAGAGAATTCAATAAAACTATTCATGCATTCTGCTTAATGTTGTGTGTCTTGTTATAAACGTTATTATTGTAGTCTTCATTGGTAATTGTCGAGTGTCTTTCGCTTAGGTCTCTACCTACTCCCTCCTAATCTTTTTAACTCATTTTCCTTGCCTATTTAAAATCCTCCTTAGCGTTTTAATCTTCATCACATTTTTGCATTTTCTAAAAAACTAATTTTATAAGTTTTATCATCTTTTACTTCCTTCTAAAACCTCAAAATGTCTTAAGTCTGTGGTGTTGAATTCCCTCTTTCCATCGCTTTTGAAAAATCTGTTGACTTTGATGAATTCAAGAGTCAATGTCTTGATCTTCTCAGTGTTGTCTATTCCAAGAAGTGGGAGAATTACTTTAACACACTTAACGGACCCATCTATCTGGTTCCCGTGAGAGAATTTTGGTCAAATGTGTACCTCAAGCAGCTTAGACAAGATGCTTCACGCATTCAGTCTAATGTTTTTGGTATTCCCATAACATTAACTCCTGCTTTGATTGCTAAGTTAATCCAGTGCAAGGAGACTAGGGCCCACATGGACATGTACACAAGAACAATTCCCTTCCTTGAAGACATTACAAAAAATATCCTTTCCACCAAAAATAATCTTGCAAATGTCTGATACCTTCTTCCTAAGGATAAAATCTGGCATCAACTGTTGGTGTGAAACATTCATCCACATGAGGATGCTCTGGAAACACTCACCTTTGATGATAAACATCTTATCTTTTTCATCTTGTCTAGGATCAAGGTTAACCTTCCCCTCATTATCTTCAACTTTTTGAAGAAAAATATTATTGTCTCACACGAGAGAATATCTTTTCTCATTCCTTTTGGAAGAGTTCTTTCTAAACTTTTCCATCAAGAAGGAATAATAGAGAAAGTACAAGAAGCTGGGCTAACTGTGGCTCTAGAGACTCACTGGAGTCTCAAGCTCGAAGTAGCTGAAGGCACCTCTAGTGTTGGACTCTCGATCCCCTAGTTTCTCTTTTTCTTTTGTCTTCTGTCTTTTGTTTCTGTTTCATATATTTTTCTTCCACTTTGTATTATTTTAGTTATTAATGAAAGATGTTTTTTCTTTTCTCTAGGTTATCTTTTACTTTGATTGCATTTAAATCATTTTATGCTATATCGTTTATCTTAATATTTTTGATTTATGACAAAGGGGGAGAAAATGAATATGATTTTGATATATCTTGTAACCCTAATAAATCCCAAACAATGGTAAAATCATACTGATTATTTTTCTGAACTTCAAACTTTTTGTTCTAGTCTCAACTCAAGGGGAGCTTAAAAACCTCACTCTGAAGAAACTAAGAATTTTTTTGATAAGTATAAAACTCAGAGGTAGCTTACAAACCTATCTCTGATGCTTTATAAATATGGTTATCCAAGTAAAAATTGTTCATCAAAATACATGGATTAATTAAAAGCGTTTATAAGGAAGTCAGACATCTGATTTGTTAAGTTAATGTTTTTGAACATAAACTATCCAGATAAACCCTGATAAAGATTAGGCCTACCAGCATCTGAAAGTCTAAAAACTCCATAGACTCTGAAGTCTCACCAAGTTCTGAAGATAGATTCTAAACTCTACTCAAGTTTCATCAACTTGTATATGAAGCCTCTGACTAGAAGGTTAAATCCAAAGGTCAATGACTGAATGAAGTGACAAAAGTACAAAAGCAAATCTACTTTCTATGTAAAGTATTGTACTATGTACCAACAAAATTTCGCTCGTCCCATTCTCCTCACCAACTCTCTGCTACAAGCGTCACTCTAATGTTGCAATATGAACTGATCTTCATACAACTATTAATTTGAAGATATTACAACTTCACCCTCCAATGGATCTATTTCTTCATATATAAAAAGTTCTTGGAAGATTGGAAAAATATAGATTTTGCATAGTAACGCATCCACACCAAGAACATACGTGAAAGAGAAAAATAAAAGAAGTGTTTCTCACACTCATACACTTAAAATATATTATTTGAATATTTTTGTTAAGTGTAATATTTGATTTAAACCCATGTATCTGTTTTTTCAAGCAACTTGTAAACACAAACCTTGTTTATCTTAACCTATGGTTAATTTCCTTGAGAGACTAAGTTTAGTCAGAATTCTCAAGTAGTCATCGACGGTTAGTCTTTGAGTTGTTTTTCCTTTAAAAACTAGGGTATAGTCAGAATTCTCAAGAAGTCTTAGACAATTGGTCTTTGAGTTTTTGTAATCAATTGGATTATTGGATTAAGTCCTTTTTTAGAAGGCGACATCACTCAAGCGGGAGGACTGGACGTAGCTTCGTTAATAGCAAACCAGGATAAAATCGCTTATGTTATTTTTATTTATCATTATCTTTGCTGTTTGTAGGGGTGTTCATGGTATAGTTCAGTTATAAAACTGAACCAAACCAAATAGAACCATAATAAAAAGTTATCCGAGCTGAACCGAATCGTTTCAATTTGTGCAGAACCGAATTGAACCAAAACTATTGGTTTGGTATAACGGTTCGGAATTCCGAACCATACCAAACCATTAGAAGACAATTTTTTTCAAATCGAACCATTTTCCATTATACTTATTTTTGAATTTTTTTAATAAAAAAATCGTTTAAAATTAATTTTTAACATTTTTTATTGGTAAACATTTTTTCAATATACTACTGTACATGACTTTTACTAAAAAATCATTTCCTATCTACTTTAACAATCAAATTCTCAAATCTACTCAAATCAAAATGACAAACTCATTAAAAATTCATAAATCACAATTACTTGTATAAAGTGAACAAACTTACAAGCAAATTCTTAGTTATGTTTGTAGATTATTTAAAATAGACTAAACAATTATATGTTTTTCAATAAACTATTTAATTACCAACCATAATTGAACCATTACATTAGAGAGTAGTACATGTAGTTATTAGCAAAAACAAAATAAAACATTCACAAGTAAGAAAAAACACTTTGTAACAAGTTCATTTAAAATAAATTGGTAGTTCTAGTCTTTAGTCTGTAACTAATCTAGATTCAAACATGAACTTTTACATCATTTTACATTGGATAATTTAACAATTAAATTTATTCAACAAAAATTTATCCAAGCAACTTATCCAATCAATGATTCATAAGCACAAATTAATCACAAACCAAAAGAATCATTCAAGACAAAAGCTACTAAAAGTATTTTTGATGCAACAGTTGCAATGCTAATACATTATAACACTAACACTGTTCAATGCTAATATACTTTTCAATTTTATGTTGTAAAATTAATGGTTCAGTTTTGGTTTATGTTTGGTTAATTGCAATTCAGTTCAGTTCTAGAACCATTAGTAAAATATCGGTTCGGTTCACTAACCAAACATAACGGTTCGGTTATTTTAACTTCGGTTTAGTTTGGTTCGGCGGTTCGGTTCGGTTCACAGTTTTTTTGAACAGCCCTAGCTGTTTGAGATATTGAGTTTCAAAAGTTTTTAAATCTAGAAACTCAATTCAAACCCCCTTTCTTGTGTTTCTTGCACCTTCAAAAGAGAGTCATGACCACCTGAGAAAATTGGGACTGAAATCATTTAACAAAAAGGTTACCTATTGTAACTCTCGTGTGGCTCAATCTGACTAACTTCTTAAGAGATAGCAAATTATGTGCTTTGCGTGAACAGTAGGCCACAGTACCGAAAATCTTAAGAATTTAGAAATGTTCAATATGACGAGAAGTAATTTCATATTTTTTAGCACAATACAACCTCACTCATATGAGTGAACTTAACAAATGCATGTTTGTTCGCTTGAAATTTCAAGTACTTACTTTCTTATTATAGTATCTTTTCGACCTATTGTGAGATTTTCTCATCTTTTCCTCTATCACCTTAACTTTCTTTTCATCCTACATTCAATTCTAACATAAGATTGAAATTATGAAAAGTTAAAGATGCATGGACACTATTGTAGAAGAAAACGGTATGGGTAACACATCAATGTATTTGTATCAATATTTGCTAGTTTTTTTTTTTTCTTTTAAGAGCAACTATTAAATTAATATTTTAGACATTACAAACACATGGCCCATTAGCTCAGTTGGTTAGAGCGTCGTGCTAATAACGCGAAGGTCGCAGGTTCGAGACCTGCATGGGCCAATCATTCATATTATTTTTGGTTAAATAGGATATCTTTTTAGAAACATATCTAGTAGCTCAATTGCTATAATCTTTTTTATTTCTCCTTTTTAAAATATATTATATAAATTATTTTACAAAACAAAAGTACATAATATTAAAAACATCACATGCAATTGTTGTGCCGATGGCTATTTTTGAAGGCATCAAAGGTCTTGTAAAATCTTTAAACCTTAGCAAATAAGAGTTTTTATTTGTTTTTCCACATTTAAACTGCGTCTAACCTACATATAAGGTTTTTAAAAATTTAAGACAACCTTGATTATGCATATAAGTATGTAAAACTAATTCCATCATATACATATTCTTAAATTTCATTTCCTTTTGTTGGAGTATATATATGGTCACAATTGATACTCCATGATCGAGCAACCATATATTTAACGCAGGATATGATTTCAAATGGACAATTATTGCTAGCTCAAGAAATAAATACCTTTATAAAGATAGTGATAATTTTTGTTGTACACTAGAAAAATATATACTCCCTCCGATCATATTTATCAGCAAAAATATTTTAAATTCTTTGGCCTTAATTATAAGCATGCTTTCAATAAAAAAACTACTCTTGCATTAACTACTTAATACTACCTTTTTTTTTTATTATTATAATTTGTTTTGTCATTTTTCGCACTTATTAAAAAATATAATCATTGTTATATGAAAATGAGAAATTATGATATATTATAAAATTGTTTTTCATTAATGGTATTTATTAAGAAAAAATGTGACAAATCATTTATAATTATATAAGGAAGGAAAAAAAAGAAGAAGAAAAATTGGGTAACCCACTATTCAACCCAAACCAACCCACAAATTTGTGATTTTACCCAACCCGACCTAATGATGTTGTGGGTGGTTATTTTACCTCACCCAAACCAATGTACCCTATATGGGTTGGGTCATGGTTTTGGCTAAATTTAACCCAAACCGACTCATGTACACCCCTTACTGTATTGGAAAGTTAAACTTAAAAATGAAAAGAAGAGAGAATAATAAATGCTCGAGGGTATAATAAAAAAATATTATTAATGATTTATTGGTATTGTAAAATGATTTATAATTTAGTAAATTTATTTTCTCAAAACGATTTATAATAAAAAACGAAGAAAGTATTGTTAAAGGATAACAATTTAAAATTAAGAGTAAATTACCAATTGTGTTAACTCTTTTACATCAAGAGAATTAAATACACTAACTATCATTATTAATAAACGTGGAAGTTGTATTTTTTTGGTTTAAAGTACTAAGATGAGTTATCTTATTATGATATAGTAATTAGCGGCCGTACATGAAAGGATATCACTATAGGCTATCACCTGGCCACCCAAGAACATGCTTTAATCAATCCTTTAAAAAAGACAATGATAAGAAAATGGTCCCCCGATGATGTTTTTGTTTTTATTGTCTCAGGAAAATGACATGATAAAATGAATTGTGACATGATAAAATGAATTGTATCATTCTTATTTCTTATGTTGTGTCTTCATCAGATTCATGCATTAATATGATTGCCTTTATTTTCCATCCCATTGAATTTTACTCCCTCCATTTTTATTTATAAGTAAATTTTAATATTTTAGTTTCATTAAGTAATTAATGCATCTAATATATATATATAGTTCAAATACATCACTTATTAAATAAACCTAAGAAGTCAAAATTTTCTTATAAAAGAGAATGGAGGGAGTATAAAATGTACTGATAGTGATAACTACTTAAATGTTGATAACAATTGGGAATTTGAAGAGTCTGCATCTGAACTCCTTAACGATGCACTTCTTTCATGTAATACCTTTCTACTAAATTCCCATAAGTCTGCTAGGGTGTTTTCTCCAATTCTATCACGACATGTTTCCTTTGACATGTCATCTATATGCTACTTAGAAAGACCTTATTGAATAACATCATTGTCAAATGACACTCATCCGATATTAGATTGATTGATAAGTTAATAAGATTCAATTTAGACATCTAGCATTAATTAAATTTCGTTAATTGATGTATTGATTGTTTAGCGTCTTCATCATTCATCTTTATTATATTTTATGATTATAGTGTAATTCGTGAAATTTATCCAAAATACATATTTTATAGTGTAATTCGGGAAAACTGAGACTTTTAGAAACTAATTTCTAGTGGAATTTGAGAGGGATTGAAAGACATACCGACTTAAGGAAGTATAAGGCGAATGATTCTCGTAATTATGTATCACCTCTCGTGGAGATAGACATGTGGTGGGGCTTTCGCAGAGTAGGTCGATGGTTCTCATAGATATGGGTTTAACAAAGATTAAGAAGGTTTTGACAATAGATTTTGTAATTGAAAAACCTTCGATTTAGGGAGAACCTTCAAATTGGGGAGAACCATCGATTTGGAGTGAAGTATAAAGTGTGGTACAATCAGAGTGAGAGTGAGGGTGAGGATGGGAGTTTCTGATTTCGATGATGAGGATGAGTTCTACAGTATGTGAGGGTGAGGTTGAGTTTTAAGTTCCTGAGGGATACCGTGTTTTTTTTAAACTTTTTGTTTTAATTTTGAAGAGCCTGAAATTAAAATATGTATAATTATTTTTTGGAAGAACATGAAATTTAAAAAAATGTATATTTTTCTTTTTTGTTATAAATCCTATAAAAGCACTTTCACAAAAGTGCTATCAAAGAAGACTATCTTATAATAACACTTATCCATAAAGTGCTATTAATTTCTTTATTATATTTTCTCAATGTTCTACAGGAGCGTTTTAAGAAAAAGTGCTAATGTAGGGGCTCACATTTAATAGCGCCCGATATGTTCTACACTAGCGTTTTAAAAAAAATACTAATGTAGGGGTTCACATTTAATAGCGCCCGATACAGAAGCGCTATTATAGGTCGCTGTGTGAACTTTTTAATAGCGCTTTATTTAAAAGTGCTATTAAATTAGTGCTATTATAGATAGAAATTGTAGTAATGAAAATGACATGATAAAATGAATTGTATCATTCTTATTTCTTAGTTATGCCTTCATCAAATTCATGCTTTAATATGATGGCCTTTATTTTCCCTCCCATTGAACTTTCTAAAATGTACTGATAGTGACAACTACTTAAATGTTGGTAACAATTGGGAATTTGAAGAGTACGCATCTGAACTCCGTAACGACGCTCATTCTTTCATGTAAGACCTTTCTACTAAATTCCCATAAGTCTGTTAGGGTGTTTCCTCCAATTCTATCACGACATGTTTCCTTTGACATGTCCTCTATATGAAACTTAGAAAGACCTTATTGAATAACATCATTGTCAAATGACACTCATCTGATATTAGATTGATTGATCAGTTAATAAGATTCAATTTAGACATCTAGCATTAATTAAATTTCGTTAATTGATGTATTGATTGTTTAGCGTCTTCATCATTCATCTTCATTATATTTTAGGCTTAATACCCTTTTGGTCCTCTAACTATAGGGGTGGGTCCAATTTGGTCCTCTTTCTTTTAAAAGTTCCAAATTGGTCCCATACGTTATTAAATAGGTTCATAGTAATCCTTTCCGTTAAATAAAGGCTAACGGTGTTAAGAATGGTGATGTGTCATCTGAGTTGGATTGTTTGTGTAGCACAGTCAGCATCTCCTTGTTCGTTGAATCTGAAACTGATATAAATCCACCCCCAATTACAAACCCTAGGTTTCAAAATCCCCAAAATTAACCAAATTCAAAGGAGAATCCTCTTCCAATAATGAGTTCTGGGTGTGTTTCGTCTTCCTCTTCAAGAACCCGCGTCGATTCGCAAGTGTATACCAGTTTTGGGAAAGTCATGTGTGGTTGTGGAGACCTTGCTGTACTTCGCAAGGCAAGAACCGTCCAAAATTACGGAAAGCTATTTTGGGGTTGTCAACATTTTAAGGTAATCTTCTATCTCAAACACATTTATTCCGTCCTGTACATCTTCACCGTTCTAAATACACTGCATATTTGTACAGGGACACACAAATGCCGGGTGTGGTTTTTTTGAATGGTTCTATGATGATTCTAGAGATGACAAGGAGGAAAGCTTGAGGAATCTGCAATGGAAGATTGAAATGCAATTTAAAGAGATTGAAGAAGGCAAAAAAGAGTTGGCAGAGGCAAAAAGAATGGTTGAAGTGTTGAGTGAAGCTTTGAAGAACACAAGGAAATGGAAGATGATCTGGAAGTGCTTGTGTTTTACTGTGTTATTTGTTTTAGTAGTTAAGTTGTTGTGAATTTTGGAACATATGTTGTTAGTTGTTGTAGTTTCTAGTTTATTAGTAGTTGCTAGTTTATCAGTTGTTAGTTTTCTTGGTTAGTTGTTGTAAAAGTTGTTGACATAATTTTGTACCAAGGTCTGAGTAAAAGAGTAGTGTTGTTGCCATATTTTAGTGTCATTGCAAAATTGTAGTGTTATTGCAAAATTGTAGTGTTATTTTTGTACCAATGGTTTGATGTTAACAGATTTGTAAATAGAGAGTTTGGTGTTAACAAGTTTGGTTCAAACAGGTTTGTTAACAGTTGACATTTAGTGCAAAATGTTAACATTTTGTACACTTAATATGAAACAGAAAATTTGACAATAGTTTGACAGAAATTTTACATTTTGTACACCAAACTTGTAACCACATGTGTACACTAAATATGAAACAATTTTGACATCAGTTTGACAGAAGTATCAGTAGTATTACACATAATAACAAAAGTAGTAGTAGCATTACACAAAATAAGAGAAGTAGCAGTAACATTACACAAAATATCAGTACAAAATAGGAACCATTGTACACCATAAGTACTTAGTTTATACCATTACACATAATATCAGAACTTCTGCACAAATGCTCAATACACAGAAGACATGATTACACAATACAACACAACCTATAGACTCTAAGAGGATTTCTTTGGAATGTTCCTTTTAGTTGCTGTGGTCCTCCTAGTAGTAGGATCCACTGCATTCTGTGATGCACTCAATCTGGTGGTGGGTCCTCTTGAAAGTTGTGTTGGTCTCTTAAAAGGCAACTTGTGCCTAGCTTGTGTTGCAGTCTTCTTCTTAGTTGTCTGAGATATCTGAGTTGCCTGGGTTGCACTTGACTGAGTAGCCTGAGTAGCTTGAGTTGCCTGAGTTACCTGAGTAGCCTGAGTTGCCTGAGTAGCCTGAGTTGCCTGAGTAACTTGTGATCCTTGTTGTGCCTGTGATGCCTGTTGTGCCTGTGATGCATGTTGTGACTGTGATGCCTATTGTGTTGCAGTGGTATGAGTTGCCTGTGGTGGATGAGCCATCTTACATGTTGATTTGTTGTGCCCAGTTTGTCTGCACCTAGTGCACCTCACTATTATACCAGTTTTCCTGATTTTCCTATCTGAACCATCAATCTCACCCTGTTCTCTATTCCACTTCTTCTTTGGTCGTCCAGGCATTTTCTTAAATTTGGGAGGCTGCACATCAGGGTATTCGGTTCTCACCCATAAATTTGTACCATTCAGAGGGTAAATTATAGGTTCATACACCTTAATATACCTAGCCTTCTTGTAATATTCTGGGACAAACTCATCAACATCAAGACCTCTACTCTTCATTGAGGAAATTGCATGGACACATGGGAGACCTGTCAGCTGCCACTTTCTGCAAGAACATTCTTGTTCCTTTAAGTTGACAGAGAACATGTCACCCTGATTCTCAATATGTCTCACCTCAAAAATATGTTCAGATGACATCCTATAAAAACACAAAAGTAAGTCATAAGAGAGAGACCTAAATTAGAGAACTTCTAACATTGTTACCAAAGGTTTTGCCCTAAATTAGAGAACTTAAAAGAGAGAGACCTAAATTAGAGACCTAAATTACCTTACTATCCAAAAATTTGTGAAGCTGCTTGTTTTCTCCACCTTCTTCTTTATGTTTGGCAACACTTCATCATCACCTAAATTAGAGAACTTCAACCTATTTGCAGGCCATTTTTCCATTAAATATCCCCTTATTTCTTCTAACATTGTTACCAAAGGTTTTGCCCTTGCTTCCACAATCACACTGTTAAATGCTTCTGACATATTATTTAGGACAGTGTCAGACTTGTTGGTGGTTCTAAAATAGGACTTGCTCCAATATCTTGGTGGTGTTTGCATCATGTGCTTGTAGGCCTCTTCATTTATCCTCCTCATACCTCTCATCTCCCTTTCTCAAGCCTGTGGATAAGTAGCCCTAGCTGCTTTCCAAATGATCTCCTTCAACACTTTTCCTGGAAATTTCTTCCTAAAATTGTTGTATAGGTGTCTCACACAAAACCTCTGTTCAACACTGGGTAGCAATTCATCCATAGCTGGAAGAAGACCCTGCAAATGCACATAACAAATAAAGGTTCAAAAATACATTTATTAATCATAAACACAATAAAACTTAAATTAATGTAATGAATATAGTGGTACCTTTTGCTGATCAGAAATGAAAGTATAGGTCCTACATTCTTCCCTTCCACCCAAATCATCAATAAGGAGCTTCAAAAACCAAGTTCAGCTGTCTCTAGTTTCCCCTTCCACCACAGCAAAAGCAATAGGCAACATTTGATCATTAGGATCTATTCCAATTGCAGCTAAAATCTGGCCACCACATAGGCCCTTTAAAAAGCATCCATCAAGGCCAATAATTGGCCTACACATCTTGAAACTCTTCTTGCATGCATCGTAACAAACATACAACCTCTTAAAATAAGGTCTAGTGTCCTCAATACCATCTTGAACTGGTGTGACATTTATCTTGACAGTGGAACCAGGATTTGTCCTCAAAATTTCATGATAGTAGTCATAAATCCTAGTGTAATCTCCTAAAAAAGATCCATCTACCATATCCCTGGCTGTAAATCTGGCCCTTATTGCCTTTGTCTTGTTAACACCTACATTCCATTTCTTAAGAGTCTTTTCCTTAATATCCTTTAGCTTAAGTTTAGGATTATTTTTCAATGTGTTTTGCAACCTCTTGCTTAGCCATTTTGTGCTCATCATCTTTACATTGTATTCTCTAGCACAATTATGTGTGTCAACTAATTTCCTAAGCTGCCAAGTGTCCTCATCAGGAAGCTTTCCACAATAAGCCTCCCACTCACATCCATCTTTACATACCACCTTCACTCTTTTGTTGTCATTTTTTAGAAACTTTAAACCTCTCCCATTCTGAACAACATATGTTTGAATAACTTCCTTAAAATCACTTTTTGTATTAAAATAGGTTCCCAACTCCCATTTATAGATAAACATGTCTTTCATAGCCTTGAAAATTGGATGCTTCCTCTTCCATGGTTCTTCACCATCCTCAGTGTCACAACCACTGTCTAGCTCTTCACTATCATACACAACTCCATTCTCCTTTCCACTTTCTTCTTCACCTTTCCTTTTCTTCATTGTACTACTTCCTTCATGTTTTTCATCATACTCCACCATTTTGTCAACATGTTCTTCATCATAATCCAAACTAGCATCAGAATCACTAAAATTAACCTCCAAGGCACTATCATATTTATATGTTGAATCCTCACTATCATCATCAGAGCTTGTGTCATTCCCATCATGCACCTGACCATCAATCCCATCACCATTCATATTCATATGTCCCTCTTTGTCAACACCCTCACCAGAGTTCACACCCTCACCAACCTTGACACCCCCATCACTAGTCAAACCCTCACCAACATTGACACCCTCACCATCTTTGACTCCCTCACCAGCACTGACTCCCTCACCACCATTGACACACTCAACATTGCTTACATCCTTAAGGACTTGATCAACAAGTTCAACAACAATATCATATTGTTCTGGATTGACAACATCCAAAGGTTCTTCATCTAATGTGTCCTCCTCCATGTCCAAATGTTCTTCATTTAATGTGTCACCCTCATCAACATACTCAAGTTGGGATAATGGGTGTTCAATGTAGATGTCAACTTTCAGGTGTACCCTACATAAGTCAGCTATCTCTAACGCACCTTTATCTTCACTAAGCACATTAATCCCAAATGTTGGTTCCTTGTAGTAGATATTGTCTACCTCAGTATACCTTATGTCCTTCAAAACTCCTATCAACTCAAAATACGACCACCTATCAACATCTACCTGTAATTCATTACATTTACCCCCCACGTAATTCGTTTTATCAGAATCAATAAATTCCCCACTATGATGAATGTTGAGAGTAATCATTTCTTCCATTTGAACCTAATATCATAAACAAACGGAAATTTTACGAAAGGAACATCACAAATCCTAGTTTTAACCTAATATAAAAAACAAACAGAATCACAAACTCACGTTCTTCAATCTACACACAAACCCTAGACTACAGAAAAGGGAACGAAAGGAACATAAAAACCCTAATTTTAAAAAGGGGGCCACTAACCAGGATAATGATTCGTCTTCAATCATATGCTACGTCTGGGATGCTTTGTATTCGTCTTCAACCTCAATCATCTGCTACGTCTTTGTCTTCTACCTAAATCGTCTTCGTCTTCTACCTCAGATGCTATGTCTTCTCTTCTAGGGTTTAGTGAAAGGTTTAGTGAAAGAACTGAAATGACTTAGAAAATTTTTCCCACAATTCTGAATTCAATAATATATACAGCGCGTCACATCCCCATTCAGTAACATACACATCAGCAAATCCATTCCATGTCAACAACATTTTAAGTGAAATTTTAACTTTTCTAACGGCAACGATAAACGTGGACCTATTTAATAACGTATGGGACCATTTTGGAACTTTTAAAAGAAAGATGACTAAATTGGACTCACCCCTACAGTTAGAGCACCAAAATGGGTATTAAGCCTATATTTTATGATTATAGCGTCATTCGTGAAATTTATCCAAATACATATTTTACAAAATTTTGATGAGTTTCGAATTTTTAAGAAAACATTTTTAATTGGTTTTAAGGAAAAGGTATATTCAACTCTCGCCTATAGATCTTTCTAGACATATGTTAGATGATCCCTTGGATTAATTTTTGATGATCTTTTGGTCTTGTCATCTCTAATCATATGTATTTTTAGAGCAGGTCCATATCAAGGTTCCATAGTACTAACCCTTATTTATGAACGTCTTCTTTATAGGACTGACATTATTGGACCTAGTTTCACAACTAATATAACAGTCCTTGGGAACTTGTTCGGTCTCAATCTGGTATAAAACTAGGGTGTGACAGTTATGTGGAAATTGATTTATAAGGTATATATTAGAACTGATAAGGCTATTTGGTATCTGAAAATCGATTTATAAGGCATTAGAAATTGATTTAGGGATGTAAAAGTCATATATTTTCGAAGTGTTATAGAAATAAATTTTTAGGTTGTAAGACATTGATTTCTAGGTGAGCATAAGATAATAAGACTTGAGAATCAATGGGTGATAAATAATGAAGTGTAATTAGACTTAATTAGATTAGTTAATGGATGTAGATGATAATTAAGTCATTCAAGATAAAGCTTGATTAATCTCTGACATTTGAGACATTTTGAGTTTGTGTGAAGTATAACACTAAAGCATCTAAATTTATAGAAGACAAAGATCAATTGGACCATTCATTAACTGACACATTGATTCTGGAGATATATCTCTGAAAACGCACCCTATTATCATGTTTTAGAGATGCATCTCTAAAACTTCTCCTGAACTACTACCACACCAGAACCATATAATAGAACCATTTTTTTTCAATTTACAAAAATAGAAATGTTGTAATGGGGAATATAAAAACAACATGAAGAAAAATATGAAGAAAAGGTGAATATATAACACTTCATTTATATTGAGACACAATTACATACAATTATTTATCCGGTTAAACAAGAAATCAAAATGAAACGAAACAATGTCGTCAGGTAAATCTATAGGTGGTACCCCCTTGGACTTTTGTGCATTCGATTCTTTTTCAATGTTGTTCAATCTCTTGAATTCTTGCATCCTTTACATAAAATGATCCGACCACATCGAAGCTTTTGCGGTTGAATGAGCCATCTAGTCCGGTGATGTAAGTGGTATGGGGCATCCTGGTTTCAAGTAAACTTGAAAAAAATGACTTGATTTTGAAAGTCATCCAATACACATGATACGATTATTTGGATTTTGGGGTGGGGCGGTGTGTAGTAGGAAAAAGGTTTCTGAAAAACCGTAGTGTGTCAGGTCAATACACACTCTATCATATGCACATGATATTTGGTGACCCATATTAGGGAAGCTCATCCATTTTGCCTCTGGTGTCGTACCGCTCAAGCAAGGAACAAGAGACTCATAAACTGCATTGTATTTTTCTTTATTTTTGTACAACCACGTGTAAGATTTTTCATGCGTCTTCAACTCTTGGATAAGTTGATGTCAAAAAAGTGCATGACTATCTTCTCCTTTACCAAGTAAAGCCAACACGGCTCGGTAACCGCAATTACCATCCCTAATAATATTGATGTTCCGCTCGATATATTTATGCATAAAAACTGGCATCTTGTCAATGAATGGAATCTTCGGTGGAAGCGGCGTCAGAGGTGGTTTGCTAATGTGGGCTCTTTTCACAAAACTTTTTTGAGATTTTGGAGTCAGTGAGTCGGGAAAAACTTTGTCAATGTGTTCAATATATGAAGGAGACCGTGTAGTCGAGTTGTCATTCGCCGTAGGCTTCATTTTCTTCGGAGCACCTTTTATTTTTACCGGTTGAGAAGGCAGTTTCATGTCGGTGGTTTTGGGATTGGAAATCTTCCTCAATTATTATTTTATGTGGAGTTTCATGTTGTCATCGACCTTCAAAAATCTCTCTTGCATCATTTCCCATTAAGTCAAAATAGAGATATTTGATTTCTCGTCATCCATGCATCCATCATAATCAAGCCTAAGTCTCTTCCAATGAGAGTAATCCTTGTCCATTCTTATTGGTTCACCAAGTTTTACCTTTTTTAGCAATAGTACAAGCACATTGGAGACCATATGTTTTCATAATAGTGCATCCACACTTTGCGCTATCGGAGCCTACATTATCAACTTGTTTAGCCTCGTGAAAATATAGTTCAAGCCCACTTGAGAAATGTTACCAACCAACTGAGAATATAAAGTGTTGTCTTTAAATCTATGTTCCAAAACCGTGATGCTCCGACCAAATGATATTTGTATCTCTTTATGCTAGTTTTGAATCATGTGGTTCATGGAGTCCCAATTTCTACACAAATCCTCTTTACTGTTTCCCAACCAATTTTCAAAGTAGCATGGGCCGACTCAACTCTGTTAGTAGTTGTATATCTAAGGTGTCTAACATTATCAGTCCACGCACAAATTATCTTCTCCTTCACCTGATCAAGAATTATGGTTTCAACATATTTCAACAAATCTGGGTACTTTTCACACATTTTCCGGAAATGAATAACGGAGTCAGCATATAGTTCTTTTGTGGAAGAATTTATTATACGATTCCATGCATCCATAATTTTTTTCACATTCATACCCGTCTTCACCAATTTTCCACCTTCGGAATCTATTTGTTTCGTCCCTACTGTGGGTTTAACACGACTTCTCACATTCTTTGTTATGTGATACTTACAAAGTAATCATAAGAAGAAGGAAATACATTTGCAACCGAATTCATCAATGTTATATCACGGTCGATAACAATTGCTTTAGGCATCTCACTTTGAACCTTCAAAAGTGAACGACACACCTCTAATGCCCAAGTAAAATTGTCCTCTTTTTCACACTCAAGAAATGAAAAACCAAAATAATATGTCTTCTCAGTTGAGGTAACACCAAATATTTCAAATAATTAAAGTCTATACTTGTTGGTCTTGTAGGTTGAATCAAGTATCAACACTGTAGGAAATGCGTTGAACAACTTTATGGAATCATGACGAGTCCAAAAAATATCTCTAACCGTAACTCCATCATTGCACGTTCGGTATCTGGACACGTAACTGTTATCATCCAACAATTTCAAGAGTTGTTGCATCTCAGTTCTATCCCCCCTAAGCGCCTTGTTAGTGAGGTACTAAATATTATACACTTGCTTGATATTTGATGTATTATTGAGTCGTTTCCGTTTCAATGTTGTAAGCATATTTTCTGTTGAACAAGATTCAAGGTCATATCACTAATATATTCCTTCTCTTTTAGCTTAAGCCGACATACACTAGGATGACAGGCTAATTTTAAACACAAATCATGGTTATGAAAACCACATATCACATTAAATCTCCAATTTTTGTTTGCCAACATATAACCAAGAAACATAAACGGACATTCACATTTTCTACTACCCGTGTCGTCTCTTTTAAAATTCTAGAGAGGAGTTCGATATTTCCCGCTTCTTTCGCACACCATTGTCATAAAGACACATATTCTATCCGAACCATTATCGTACCTTCCGCTAACCACACCAAATCCAAGTTCAAAGGTCTCCATACGAATCCATTAAAGCATTTTATCACGAGATTCAAACTCTTGCTTGTTTTTAAAGTTGTTGCCAACATCTACCACCTTCATAACAACCTCTTGAACATTCGGAGAAACAACATGTTTTAGGAAAACATCGGGGGTGCACCATATCTATTGAAAACAATTAAAACAATAACACAACAACTACTGCTACTGAATGATGGGAAAATGAACATAAATAACTTTCAAAAATGCATCTCCGAACAAGTTCATATACGTTTCGAAGATACATTTCTAGACACAGCGTAAGTTTTTTTTAAAAAAATTAATGATTAATGTGAGCAATATAGAGGGAAAAGAACAATATTTACCTGAAACTCTATCTTCTTTTGCTCCATGTGATATGTTGAACCAAAAGGATGAAGATTTGGAGTGAAAAAATGGATTGAGAATGAAGGGTTTTTAGGGTGAAGGGTTTGGTTGAGAATGAAGTATGAAAACAATGGAAAAGTGATCATGCTGCTGGATGCTATATCAAATATTTTCAAATATGTATCTTCGGAAAGACCTGACATGCAAAGGTGACAGAAAATTTCAAAATGTCGCATATAATTCCGGAGATGCATCTCCTGAATATCTACTGAACTAAACACTTAAAATGTCTTTCTTAAAATATTCTAGAAATACATCTCTGAAATAAAAATAACCCAATGTATGGGGAGTAACTCAGAAGGACCTTGGTTGAGTATGCAAAAAGTGCGTCTAAAGATATATCTCCGAAACTAAGGGGCATATGTGGAAATTCACACGGAGCATAAGAAACATCTAGGGTGGAAAAATAAATTATCGTAAAATATAATTACCAATTTATCCAGGGCCAAGATCAACCTTGTACGAGAATAACAAGCTCTATTGTTCAAAGTATTAAAACAGCGCTTCTAGTTTAATTACCAATAGATCTATTTTTTAAAATTAAAACAGCGCTTCTAGTTTAATTAGGTCCGATCCTATCTCTATCAATTAGTGCTTTCATTTTTGCACTCAAACTCACTTATGGAGTATTCTAACTTGGAAATTTCTTAATGTATCTTATATGTTACTTACACACCACACAAAAATATTAAAATGCCCTTAGATTCTGAAGATGCATCTTCGGACGAACCATCCACCAACGTTATGGCGCACCAAATGAGTGTCACCCTAGATGAATACTAAAAAAAGTTTTGGAGATGCATCTCCGGATATTTTCAATAAATATATTGATAGTTGATCAGCTCAGTGAACATTCCGGATATGCACCTTCGGAAGTTTGGGGCAGGATTTTGAAATTGTTGTGACCTTTGCATGTTAAATATTTTCGGAGATGCATCTCTAGAATAATTTGATAAAACATAGAGCTGCATGATCACACAACCATACTTGTTTTTCACTCAAAACCCTCACAAAAAATCCTTCCATTCTCAATCCACATTTTCACTCCAAATCTTCAATCTTGTATTTATCACATTAAAGGGAGCAAAAGAAGTTGGAATTCCATGTAAATATCATTTATTTCAAGCCTCATTACTCATATTAAGCTTGTTTTATGTCGGAAAAACGTGTGTTTATTCTGGAGATACATTTCTGAAAAAAGTATGAACTCATCCAAAAATACATTTCCGGTATCTATCTGTGTTCATTTTTTCAGCTCTATTTACAATATTAACACTTATTTACTATTCTGTGGTAATTGTTATTATTAGATATGGTGCACCCTGATGTTTTCCCCAAATAAGTTGTGTCTCCCATAGTCAAACGCGTTGTTGTGAAGGCGGTAAATGTTGGAAATTAATTTAAAAATGAGAAAGAGTTTGAATCTCATGATCACATGCTTTAATGGATTCATACAGAGGCCTCAAAAATGGGATTTGGTGTGGTTATCGGAAGGTCCGATAATGGTTTGGATAGAAGACGTGCTTATGTGACAATGACGTGCGAAAGAAGTTGGAAATATATGCCCCTCTCTAGAATTTTAAAAGAGACGACACCAGTTCAAGAAAATATGAGTCTCCGCTTAAGGTGCATGCTTATATGTTGGCAAACAATAAATGGAGATTTAATGTCATATGTGATTTACATAACCATGACTTGCGTGAAAAGTTATCCGACCATCCAACTGCGTGTCGCCTCATGCCAAAAGAGAAGGAATATGTTGCCGACATGATATTAAATTTGGTTCAACCGAAAAATATACTTGCAACTTTGAAACGTAAAAGACCAAAAAATATCTCAAATATCAAGCTAGCGTACAATATTCGGTACCAAACTAACAAGGCCTTGAGGGGGAATAAAACTGAAATGAAACAACTTTTGAAACTGTTGGATGATAAAAGTTATGTGTCTAGGTACCAAATGTGCGAGGATGGAGTTACTATTAAAGATATATTTTGGACTCATCCTGATTCCATCAAGTTGTTCAACACATTTCCTACTGTGCTCATACTTTATTCAATGTACAAGACCAACAAATATACACTTCCATTATTGGAGATGGTTGGTATTACCTCTAGTGAGAAAATCTATTCTGTCGGGTTTGCATTTCTAGAGAGCGAAATAGAGGAGAATGTTACTTGGGTCTTAGAGGTGTGTCGGGCAATTTTGAATGACCAAGAAGAGATGCCTAAAGTGATTTTTATCGACCGTGATACCGCCTTGATGAATTCGGTTGCAAAGGTATTTCCTACTTCTTATGCATTACTTTGTAGGTATCACATAACAAATAATGTGAGAAGTCAGTTAAACCTGCAGTAGGGACGAAACAAATAAAGGCCGAAGATGGAAAAATCGTGAAGGCGGGTGTGGTTTTGGAAATGATAATGGATGCATGGAATTGTATAGTAAATTCTTCCACTAAAGAATTATACGCCGATTCCGTTATGCATTTCAACAAAGTGTCCGAAAAACATCCTGATTTGTTGAAATATGTTGAAAGCGTAATTCATGACCAGGTGAAGGAGAAAATTGTTTGTGCTTGAAGCGATCTGGTTAGAAACCTTGGAAATACAAAAAATATCCGAGTTGAGTCTTGTAACACCCCAAAATCAGTAGAATATTTATTTAATTGATTTATTATAAATATTCGTATTTTCGGTGAACTTTTAGTGAATTATTGTGATACCTGATGATTTATGTTGTGGGGTATTGACGATGTTAAAGGGGGTGTTGAGAGTACTTTAGAAGTATAAGGATTATTAATATTATTTTGATAATAATAATATGGAATTATGTGAGATATATTATTATTATTATTATTATTATTATTATTATAAATAATTAAGTGAATCATTAGGGGCAAGATGGTAACATTAGATGGGTTAAGTGAGGACAATGTTGGAAAAGAGTATTAGGGGTCCTAGGGGTAAGTTAGACAAAAGTAAAGAGAGAGTGAGAAGTCATTCTTGATACGATCAAATTTTGGGAAACCGCTCTGAAGAAAGGAGAAGAAGGCTAGGGTTCAGAAAAGCTTCAGAAGAACTCAGAGAGGAGATTTCAGAAGCAATTTACTAAGGTATGGGGAGAATATTTTATCATTATATTTGATATAGGAGTAGAAACATGTAGGTATTCGGTTTCCGGGTAGATTAGACGAGTTCATGTCGGAATTGGGGTTTTGGGATGTATTAGATGTTAAGGATGAAACCCTCTATGTTGTGTTGTTATTGTGGTGTTGTTGCTGTGATGAATTGTGAATAATGAGACTGTTTTGGTGCCGAAATCGTAAGCCTTGAGGGTCTGAGATAGTACAGAATTACAACTGAGAAGTTGCAGGTTCGTAAGGATTCGTCGGGCAAAAGTCCTGTCTCGTTGGGCGAAGCGATTTTTCCCCGTCCTCGCCAGGCGAATGACGAAGCGAAGGGAAGGTGAAAAAAAGGGGTTTATGGACTTTATATGGGGGGAGATGTTTCGCCCCAGCTTCGTCGGGCGAACACCCAAGCGAGCCAATGGCTACGCCAGGTGAAAGAGAAGCGAAGGGAGAGGGGGAATTGTGAGCTACTGGATTTTTATAGGGGGAGGTACTTCGCCCCCGCTTCGCCGGGCGAAACCCAGGCCAGCGCGCTACTTCGCCGGGCGAGCTCCAGGCGAGCAGGAGCAATGTTTTTGTTTATTTTGATTTTCTTTTCTTGTGCTTTGGGCTGCCTTGTGCCTTATTGTTCGTAGGCCTTGGGTAATTGATGTGTTGAGTTTTGATGAGTAAATTGTGATGAAGTGAGATGTATATGATGATGTGTGACCTTGATGACTTTCGATGCTTGATGATGATGAGATAATATGATGTTTAATTTTATGAATGATGATGTAATGTGACGATTTTATGACGATGACGATTATGACGTTTGCATTATGCATTCATAGCATCCTAGGACTTCGGTCTAGTGACTGTTTTAGGACTTCGGTCCAGTGGTGGCTTTAATCCCTTTGTGCAGATTTAAATGTAGGACGTTGCTCTGGTTCTTGTGTAGAATCGATCCTATTGGTGGGGATCTTTGAAGGGTGATGGCCCAGTGTCCATAAAATATGACGAATTGGTAGCACATGCATGAGTCTTGTTGTGCATTTCATATTATGTGGCATTGCATGATTGTGAATGAATGATGTTGATGACATGATTTCCATGATATACGATGATGATGATGATGTATAATGACGATGTTGTTTTGTTTTGATGCATGCTACCTTATTATTTCTTATCTTATATCTTGTATAATGGTTTATGATTACTCACTCTACCTGTTTGAATATTGCCTCCATGTGGGTAACGTGCAGGTGATCAGGACTAGCTTTCGGTGCCTGAAGAGCTTACTTGAAGTACTTTTGGTTATTTTGGTCGATGTAGAGGGTCTTGCTCTAATATGTAACATCGGGTCGGGACGTTTGAGTCGAACCATAGTTTTCTTTTGTTTGATGATGTTATGATGTTTTGATGTTTCGATTTTAAACCTTTGGATTGTTTTGATGATTATGATGCTTATGGAGTTTTCCGCTATGTAGTGTTCAAGTTAATTTTGATGTTTGAACCCGTGTTACGGAGCAGGATGTTATTACTTGATGTTTATGATGAAATGTGATGTCCTTATGGGATTTTACTCTGATAATTATTGTTATATTATTCGTGAATGTCTGTTGGGTAGAAAGGTGTTACATTAGTGGTATCAGAGTAGGTCGGTCTGTCCGTCCAGGTCTTCATATGATGTCAGTCCCCTGTGAGTCGATGAGTGTGTATACACTATCAATGTTTTATTTCTTCTAACCTTGTTGGTGATGTGCAGAATGGCTATAAGAAACTGTTAGTTCCTGGATTGGCTGGAATTTTGGTAAAACAAAGTATATTCAATGTTGATGTCAAGGTGCTGATGTTGCAACATTGAAGTCTTAACACTGGGCTGTGTTAAGTAGTTAAGTGCTGAAGTTGGATGTCTGATGTCACACAGGTGATGTTGTAACATCAGACGTGCAGAATTAACAACAGCAGGATATGTTATTAGGGTATGCGTATTAGTTGGAATTTTGGTAAAACAAAGTATATTCAATGTTGATGTTAAGGTGCTGATGTTGCAACATTGAAGTCTTAACACTGGGCTGTGTTAAGTAGTTAAGTGCTGAAGTTGGATGTCTGATGTCACACAGGTGATGTTGTAACATCAGACCAGCAGAATTAACAACAACAGGATATGTTATTAGGGCACGCGTATTAGCTGGAATTGTGGAGAGTGGTTGACTCTGAAATTCTGGTACAGATGTGTGATGTCTTGTGCAATGTCACAACATCGCAATCTGCTGAACAAGGCAATAAAAACAGAATATAAACACAATCAATTGTTCACCCAGTTCGGTTCAACCAACCTACATCTGGGGGCATACCAAGCCAGGAAGGAAGTCCACTATTAGTAGTATCAAATTACAGACTCAACACACCAGTTGACAATCTACCTAATTCAATCACTACCCAATGACCCTTCTACCTAAGTCCTCCCTAGGTAAGAGACTCCATCTCACTTCCAATCATCTCGATGATGTCTAGCAGTCAACTACACCGTCACTGCATCAACAGCTTGACTCCTTAAACTTTTCTATTACATATACCTTGGAAGACACACTTCCATGACAGCCCTTTGGAGTTGCTTCAAAGCTTCCTCCAAGAACAATACAAAACTCATTACCTACAGGTTTCTGAGTTAACCATAGTGACCATCTCACACCCCGAGTGGTTCACTAGACAAAGCCCTAATGATCTACATCTTGGACCCGTGCTCATTCTAGGTTACAAGTACTCTATTTATAATATCATCCCAACTGAATTTGGGCCTTCAATCATATCATATCAGCTGTAACAAATCTGATCATATCTTCAAATAAATCTTCATTTATTAGATCAGAATCTTCTCTATATCTTTATGCTTTAGATTCGTAACAATTTGATCTTCATAACAGATTGTAACAGAATATATATCTCCCTTGATTTTCGCCTGCATTCTCTGAATCTCTTTAGCAGAAAATCTCAAACACACCAGAACCACGTGCAGCCCTAAACACATTAAAGTCTGATGATCTGGTATAGTGATGTTACGACATCGCATGTGACATCACTCTTCAGTACTTTAATTCTTCAACAACAAACCAGAATGTTAGTTAAAACAAACCTATACTATTAGAAGCTCATGTTGTAACATCAACCATGACAACACATTGTTTTAACAAAATTACAGCCAATTACAAGAACTTACAATCTCCCCCTTTGGCTAATTTTGGCTAAAACATATACATAGATATTACAACTCAGATTACAGCAGTAATTACAATCCTACACTAGTGTTGGGTGTTATCTGATCCTAACAGTGTACTGCATTCATGGGGAATCCTCTTCTGACTGATGTTAGGACATCACCATACGACATCAGCTCCAGGCAGCACATCAGGAGGTGCACATGAGGAAGAAGATATCCAATATTCCCCCTTAATACAACACATTTCTTTTTCCTTTCAACTCAGACCCGGAGAGGATGTAGAAGACTCCTCCAGAAAAGAACTGCTTGTCTAGACATCAAAGACCAATGGTGGCATGAGAGACTTATGCACACCTAAATTGATCAGACGCCCCCAGTCGACCTATGACATAAGATGAAACTTAAGACGTGCCAATCTGCCAACTCATGTAACTCAGAACACAAGTCACAACTGTGTTCATAACTCAGGACACAAGTCACAAAGACTCAACACCAACTGTGGCTGAGACCTCGTTCTGCAACAGCTGGGACTGCAGACTTCAGGCAAAACATCTGCGCAAACCATTTAGCCCATCTCTCACTTTTCTCCCCCTTTTTAGCCACAAATTGGCAAAGAAAGCCCTCACAAAACCAGATCCAAGAAGTACTCACCCAAAGGCACACAAAAGCCATAAGCCTTATGAACCAAGAACACTCACGAGTTGAAGGAGAGAAGAATTGCCCCTATATATATCAGATCAGTTACTTAGGAATTAACGAGCTTTGAATATTTCACAGTTCTTGGTCAAGGAAACGCTATTTTAGGAACTAAAAACTCCATCCAAATTCAATGTCTTCCGTCCAAAACAGTCTTGACCAGATTTATTGTTTCCTAACTGATATATACCATAAATTGTGCCAAAACAGTTCCATGCAGAGTCGGATCCACGTGTTGCACCTCACCGTCCAAAATAATTCCTTGTTTGGCCCAAGAGAAACATGTCCTATCCCATGTTCTGACATCTCATCAGACATTGTCTGCTGGTTCACAGCACAACCAATCCAAGACTTCACAGTAGATTCCAAGACACAACCAATATCAATCACATCCAAAACTTCACAAGGCTAAACTCCTCCTAAAGGCAGGAACCGGCTGTACAACCATGCGCACTCCCCCTCAATCCTAGAGCCTTCTTAGTCAACACACATTGGCTATCTCTCCCTCCTTGTAGCCACAATAGGACAACCAAGTACACACAATTCCAAAAACAACCTCTTAAACATCCAACCACCATACTCACACAATGAGGTAGATGTACACTACTGGTTCAATCAGGTCAAAATTGTCATGTCCACACCAACATGTCATTATATCCAGTCTTCTTGATCAGCATGCAGTCTTCAGAAACATCAGCAATAACTTCCTCTCAACATCTGAACCATATCAGACAAGGTCACACACCTACACACCTAGGCTAACTCTCCAAAAGCTTTAACACCCTGCAAGCTTCACACTATGTGCACCTTTGCAGAAGAAACCATAGCCAAGTACCCCAATGCATTTGCCCACTACTTCACATATCTGCTGAACCTCTTGGTTAGTTCACTTCACATGCTAGGCTGATCAACTTCTCTCCAGCAGGACTTGACCAAAGGGCTAAATCTCCTTCACAGGCGTTTAATAGGTGAATAACCCTTTTCAGACTCTCAAGCAATCAATCCTGATCTAATTCAGTCTTCTCTACATACTCCATCTAAGGCAGACCTTCTACTTCATCATTCTCCCGTATGACTATGTAGACGCTCCTTAGGCATAATGTAGGCACCAAGCTCCTGAACCAGAGCATAATCATCCTTCACCAAGGATATCCAACCAGATAATGTCCCAACACAAGTTAGAACATTTGCCACACACCAAGACATCATCACCTTGATTCTTGATATGCTCCACCAACTGGACTTACTATTGCACAGTAATCCAAAGCATCAGGGAATAACCTCTCATCCACCTTCAAGAAGAATAATCTTCTTGAGTCTTCAACTCATCACCCTTCTGCCCAAGAGTAACTTGTTCCAAGACAATCCTCAATAATAACCAGCTGCCACTCTCTGATTATTTTGATTCCTCGACCCCACTTCTGAGATCAACCACATGCCACAATTTGGTCACCTCATTCACGAATCCTCATATGAAACCAGTCAAATGCCACATTTTGACCTTTTTCACGTTTGTCATAACTCTCACAAAGGTGTCTACCAAGGAAACTTGATCTTCAAGTCACATGATCCACTTGCTCAAAAGCAAACCTACTTAGACTCCCTAAGCCATGGTCATGTACCATCTTCTCTTTCCTGCAGCTCCTGCAAACTGCCATGAGAACGATCTTTTTAAAGCCCCCTATCATTCCTGTAGATCATCCTATCATTAGCTGATGTGCCACATCACCAGCTGAGACTCCTGATGTTGAGCAAGATGTCAGAACATCTAACTGTTGAATTCAGCTCAACCTTCTGCCACTCAGAAGAACCTCCTCCCTTTGCAGAAACAGATTTCCATGCTCTCATAGGCTTGATTCAATAATCAAGTTTAAGTAGACAACCTCCATCCTGCTTAGAAACTCCAAAGACTTCAAACCTACCACATCTGAATCTTCAGAAAATAAGTAGTCCAAGACTACCCCATAGCTATACCAAAGAATGCCACTTCCCTTAGTAGAGCCGTCAGTAGAAAGCCAGAGATAACTGCCACTTATCCTAGACCTTCACAACCAGAGCAACCACCCTGCTCCAGACCACTTAGATCAGAAATAAACTGATCCAAGCTGAAACCCACAAGACTATGATGTCTTCATATCTTTTAGCCTTAAACACATCAGCTTGTCAACATTCCTCAACACTCTGCCTCTTCTAATTCAAACTTATCCCAGATAATTTGGATGATCCTTCAAGCACACAGTCACCAATCAACCCCACCAGATGATACATTCTCACACCACAAATAGAAATAAATTCTCAATACTTCTGCAGTCCTGCACTTGTACCTCAGACATATACATAGTCTCCCGTCAATGTATATTGTCATTAGTTGAAGACAGACAAAAACTCAACATTTGATCTGGTCTGAAACTTGAGGCCCTAGCTGATCCCTCTTCTGCTAATCCACATCACTGATCACTATCTTTCTTTGGCTGAAATGATGTGTCAACATCAGTTCTGACATCAGTCTTCATCACATTAAACACTTCTACAATGGATTTGGAGACTCCGACCATATTAATCCACACATATCTCATGTAGGGGACACATGAGAACATATCAACATCTGATCAACTTCCAAGATTAGACCAACAAAACTGCAGTAACTGCATACCACACTCTTCCAAAATCTTCTTCTTATAAGCACAAGGTTCAGACCTTTGTCAACTTAAGAGTGATAACTACCATCCTTCTGCATCTAAAGCCATACCCTAGACACTCTGCTACTTCCAATCCTTTAAGCCTCAAAGCTGGAAGAGTTCACTCCATACGACTAATGCAGACACCAATTGACCCCAGGCTGATTTACACTGCTATTGAACACAAACTCTAGGATGCACTTTCCCTATAATATTGTCCTCAGACTGTTTAGTTCAAGCTTACTACCTTTTATATGAACAGCATCTCACAAATTGTTCAACTTCACAGCTTCAGAGATCCTTCAAAACAGCTACAGTCTAACAGGTCTTTGACTCAGCATTTACCTTTAAACAGCTGATATGTAGCGCGATGTCGAGACATTAGGATTGACATATCAAGCTTAGCTTCTTTCTTGATGAAACTGATAACATAACCAGAAAGACCCTCCTGAATAGGTCACCACAACTCAGCTTAAGAGATACCTTATCAAGATCTTCACTCCCGCATGAAAGATTTGACAGTGATACTCTTTTGCCTTGGGCTCCACCCTCTTCTTTCTTCATCAAAACAATCCATTCACCTTCTGATCACTTCTTTCCCCAAAACAAAGGTATGAGATAATCCTCAAGAATCTTCGATCTCTCAAACTAACCAGTTGAAGTTGCCTAGCACCAACTACCACGTCAGAGACCAACATACTGAGGAGACCAACCCTTAATGTCTTTCCAAGAGAATACCTTCCTAGAATCTCACCACCAGAGATACGAGAACCAACCAGGGTTACCTGCAGTGGAACATACAACGACTCCTCAACAACCTTCAGGTGCTGCTAAAAAATCCTTGCTTGTCACCAAGGGTCAACACTCTCACAATGGCAGCTCTGATAAATAGTCCATCCTTTACTTCAAGGGATCCTACACCCAACCGTATGAACTGGCCTAGTCCACAACTCAGCAACTATCTTCCTTGCTCACGAACCAGAAAGTATCTTCCCTAGATCTCATCCAGAAACAGACAGGATGCCTGCTCTGATACCAATTGAAATTCTGGTACAGATGTGTGATGTCTTGTGCAATGTCACAACATCACAATCTGCTGAACAAGGCAATAAAAACAGAATATGAACACAATCAATTGTTCACCCAGTTCGGTTCAACCAACCTACATCTGGGGGCATACCAAGCCAGGAAGGAAGTCCACTATTAGTAGTATCAAATTACAGACTCAACACACCAGTTGACAATCTACCTAATTCAATCACTACCCAATGACCCTTCTACCTAAGTCCTCCCTAGGTAAGAGACTCCATCTCACTTCCAATCATCTCGATGATGTCTAGCAGTCAACTACACCGTCACTGCATCAACAGCTTGACTCCTTAAACTTTTCTATTACATATACCTTGGAAGACACACTTCCATGACAGCCCTTTGGAGTTGCTTCAAAGCTTCCTCCAAGAACAATACAAAACTCATTACCTACAGGTTTCTGAGTTAACCATAGTGACCATCTCACACCCCGAGTGGTTCACTAGACAAAGCCCTAATGATCTACATCTTGGACCCGTGCTCATTCTAGGTTACAAGCACTCTATTTATAATATCATCCCAACTGAATTTGGGCCTTCAATCATATCATATCAGCTGTAACAAATCTGATCATATCTTCAAATAAATCTTCATTTATTAGATCAGAATCTTCTCCATATCTTTATGCTTTAGATTCGTAACAATCTGATCTTCATAACAGATTGTAACAGAATATATATCTCCCTTGATTTTCGCCTGCATTCTCTGAATCTCTTTAGCAGAAAATCTCAAACACACCAGAACCACGTGCAGCCCTAAACACATTAAAGTCTGATGATCTGGTATAGTGATGTTACGACATCGCATGTGACATCACTCTTCAGTACTTTAATTCTTCAACAACAAACCATAATGTTAGTTAAAACAAACCTATACTGTTAGAAGCTAATGTTGTAACATCAACCATGACAACACATTGTTTTAACAAAATTACAGCCAATTACAAGAACTTACAGACTCATTGAATGAGAATATCTTGGGATAGATATTTTCTGGTACATGGGAGATTTGATTGCAGGTCTGTTGGAGAATTAAAAGGTTGAAGATTTAAAAAGATTTTGGGGATAAAATCTGTTTTGAAGATTCAGTTTTAATTAACAAATCTGATCAAATATTGTGACAAGTCCAAGCCCAATTCAGGAGCTATATAAAGCGCGCTAGACCAAAGGAAAAAGTACAGAAAACATTCAGAAGATCAAGAGCAGGAGGATTAGTGTCTAGAGTTTGTTTAAAGTGCTTGTATTTACACTATTCTAGGGTTTGAATAGGTGTTGAGTTTCTGTCCTCTCTAGAAGCTGTGAAGCAATAGAGAGTAGTTGATTGATCGAAGCTGTGAAGTAAGATCAAGGGTACTCAAAGTGGTTTCTTTGAGTGTTTGTAAGGGATTGAGTGGTGTTCTCATACCTAAGTGGTTTCTTAGGTAGGAAGTCATTAGTAGAGTATAAGTTTAGGAGATTGTCAACGGGTTGTTGAGTCTGAAAATTATATCTACAAGTAGTGAATTCCATCCCTGGCTTGGTAGCCCCCAGAGTAGGTTGGTTGTAACCGAACTGGGTCAACAATTCTTGGTGTTATTTTACTGTTATTGCTGTCCATTGTGCAGAGTGTGTTGTTGTGACATCACACCTTAACATCACACGTCTGATACCAGAATTTCAATTGGTATCAGAGCAGGCATCCTGTCTGTCTCTGGGTGAGATCTAGGGAAGTTACTTTCTGGTGAAAAGATGGACAAAGAAGTTGGAGGATTCGTCAACAGACCCCCTATTTTGGATGGATCCAATTATGACTATTGGAAGCCAAGGATGACCACCTTCTTAAAATCCTTGGACAGTAGGGCTTGGAAGGCTGTTATTAAAGAGTGGAAAACACCTGTCATGTGTGAGAAGGATGATGCTGGCAAAGATAAAGAAGGCACCTCTAAGCCAAAGCCTGAAGAAGAGTGGACCAAGGAGGAAGATGAGCTTGCCCTTGGAAATTCCAAAGCTCTGAATGCTATCTTCAATGGAGTGGATAAGAACATCTTCAGGTTAATTAATACCTGTGAAGTTGCTAAGCAAGCATGGGATATCTTGCAGGCTACTCATGAAGGAACATCTAGAGTCAAGATGTCAAGACTTCAGATTTTAACATCAAAATTTGAAAGCCTGAAGATGAAGGAAGATGAGACTATTCATGATTTCCACATGAGTGTTCTTGACCTGGCCAATGCATCTAGTGCTCTTGGAGAGAAGATGCCAGATGAAAAACTTGTGAGGAAGATCCTTAGGTCCCTACCTAAGAAGTATAAGATGAAGGTTACTGCCATTGAAGAATCACAAGACATCAGCAAGATGAGATTAGATGAGCTCATTGGATCTCTTTAAACCTTTGAGCTTGGGTTGAATGAGGAAGAACCAGAAAAGAAGCCAAAGAGTATAACCCTGGTGACAAATGGTGAAGAAGAGAAAGGGAAGAAATCTGAATCCCAGGAGGATCTGTCTCAGGCCATAGTGATGTTGGGAAGACAGTTCACCAAAGTATTCAAGAGAATGAATAATAACTCCAGGCCTAATGTCAAGAACATGACTTCTGACACCAGCAAGAAGGATGAAGAGAAAACTGCCCAAGATAAAGGAGTGCAGTGCTTTGAGTGTGAAGGGTATGGACATGTCAAGAAAGAATGTCCCACCTTCTTGAAAAAGCAGAAGAAGGGCATGACAGTTTCCTGGTCTGACTCTGATAGTGAAATTGAAGGCGAGTCAGCAAAGCATGTGAGAGCCTTAACAGGAGCTGTGGTTTCTGATGATGATTCTAGTGATGGAGAAGTAACTTATGAGGAGTTGGCATCTACCTATCAAGAGCTGTGTTTAAAGAGTGCTGAAATTTGTTAAGAAAACAAGTGCCACAAGCAACAGATTGCTCAACTAGAGAATGAAAAGACATATCTGGAAAATGAAGTGGTACTAGTTAGAGCTCACCTTGATCAAATGACCAAGTCTGTTAGGATGCTGAGCTGTGGTACAGACACACTTGACAAGATCCTTCAGTCAGAGAAAGCTGCTGGAGACAAAGTTGGGATAGGTTATGTGGCTGAGGACAAGGGAACTTCAAAAGGAAGCACTTCAGGTTCAAAGAAGGAAGTGTCACAACTTTCATCTCAACATCAGCCAAAGAAACAGGATCCTACCCCTAAGAAAGCTGATGTTTCACAACCTAAGAAGATTGAGAAGAAGACTGGTCCCTATCAGAAGAGAAAGCAGCCATAGAGAGCTAGCCAATATATGCCCCCACAATACCATGAGAGCATGCAAGCTGCTCAGTTCAAATAGCACATGTCTCATCAGATGTCTCAACATCAGGACAACTGGTATAGGTATGGATACACCAATGCTGTTCCTTATGTATATGGAAGAAGAAAAACACACCATCATGGGAGACAATCGAGGAAACAACATTCTCAGCCGTCTTATAGGAGAAGTTATCAACATAATAGATGGCAGGGCAGTTATGGTAGGAGGAGATCACATTATGGATGTCAACATAGGCAATCTCATCATGGCAGAAGATTCAGAGATGAAAGGGTGAGATGCTATTATTGTGGAAGATTTGGACATATGCAGTACTCTTGCTACAAGCTGCATGGATACCCTCAGCCTCAAAACAGATGGAGAGAGCACAGGCCCAAAGTTGTTAAACAATGGGTACCTAAGGAGAAGGAGAAGTGCTTATTGGCTCACATGGGTGATAAAGAAGGAACATGGTATTTTGACAGTGGGTGTTCCAAGCACATGTCTGGATGTAGATCCATGTTTGATAATCTTAGACCTTGCCTTTCTCATGAGCTCATATTTGGCAATGGAGAAAAAGGTGTTGTTGCAGGAGTTGGGAAAGTGCAAGGTGATGGTAGACCTGAACTTGACAATGTTCTGTTTGTCAGTGGCTTAAGTGCAAATTTGATTAGCATAAGCCAGTTGTGTGATGAAGGTTACAAGGTAAACTACACTAAGGATGATTGTGTGGTTTCTGATGAGCATAATCAGATTGTTATGAAGGGTGCCAGAACCAAAGACAACTGTTATTAGTGGACCTCTCTTGAAGGAGATTCAACTAGTGATGTTCTAGTTGATGTTATAACATCAGACTATGGCATCAGGATGCTGAAAGGTCACTCAGAGTTAACAAGTGCAGATGTGAATGTTTTAAAAGGAAAGTCTTTATGGAGGGAGAAAATTAGTAATTGGTCTTTAAAGAGTATTCAAAATCAGGAGCCTTACTATATTGAGACTACATCAAGACTTACCAAAGCATTCTTATCACAACGCTTCATCTCCCTAAATCTTAACAGAATAGAAAGTTCTCCTTCAAACCTAGTCTGTCACAAAGGAACGATGTCTGTCCCTTCCAAGAAATATGAGCAGGTACGAACTAGGGTTTCTTCCGAAGAACTCATTTCTATTGCTCTTCCCGAGTCAAGTAACCCTAAACCCTCAACCACGGTAAACAAACCTGAAGCTAGGTCATCATCCTCTCAAGCTGTTGAGGAGAAGTTTGATGTAGATGTGCATTTGGAACAGCTTGCCACCAAAATCCTTGAGAAGGGGATACGGGTGAAAGGGATTTCCGTCCCTCTAAGGCAAATGCCTGCTGAATAAGTCGACTCTCAAGGAGAGGACAAAAATCTTCAAAGACAGGCCCTTGGTCAAGAAGCTGAAGGTGAAGATCCTGATGACACTGATGTCAGTCTTGATGTCAGAACATCGTCCCCTAGGAATGAAAGCCACAAGGGTAAAGGGAAGGAACAGGTTGAGGTTATAGAGATTGAGGACTCATCTGATGATGATAGAATTGGAAGAGGGAAGGATAAGAAAAGGACTTCATTTACAGACTCTCCCAAGTCATGGAGCAAAGGTGTCAGGTCTGGCAAGAAGAGGAGAATCAGGGAAGAGTCAGATTCTGAGAGTGATGCTCAAGACATCAACCCTGCTACTAATCAAGTGCCTGATAACATCTCATCTCACAGTGCCAGAAGTGCATCCTTGTGGAGTTGTGTGAGCCTAAGAAAGATAGCTCTGGAAAGAGAGGTAGTAGCAAAAGATTTAGAGTCTACTAAAATTATAGACCTAATTAAGCTTACTGGTCTCATAAGGACTGTGTCAAGGTTGACTAATTGCTATGATAGACTGGTAAGAGAATTCATAGTTAATATACCTGAATCAATAAATGACAACAAGAGCCGAACTTTCAGAAGAGTTACCATCAGGGGTAAGTGTGTCTGGTTCTCTCCTGAGATAATCAATGCCTACTTAGGGAGAAATGAGGAAGATTATGGGGAATTAGAAGCCTCCAACAATGTTATATGCAAAGAAATCACTACTGGTCAGGTAGATGTTTGACCCGTAGAAGGAAAGCTGTTAGCCAGTTTGTTGAGTGTCAAATATGCTTTTCTGCACAGAATAGGTATTGCCAACTGGGTTCCTACTAGTCACAAGACCACAATTTTTGTTGAATTGGGGAAGATAATTTATGCAGTTGGGACAACAGAAAGAATTGACTATGGCTCCTACATCTATGATCATACTATTAAGCATGCTGCTACAAATGCTGTAAAGATGCCCATTGCTTTTCCCTCTCTCATCTGTGGGATTGTCCTGTCTCAACATCCTGGAATTCTACAGCATTCAGATGTTGCTTGCAAAAGGAAGCCTGCCTTGTCACTCCATCACAAGTTGAAACATGTTCCTTACAGTGTCAAGACATCTGCTTCAACATCACAACAGTCACCAGCCAAGACTGGGTTGATTACAGAACTTGAGGAGGCTTGCAAGGAGTTAGATGAAGTCATAAGAGTTAGCACTGAAAGGAAACAAAAATTTGAAAGACTTGTCATGTCTCTGAGATTGTCAACACAAGGAAGGATGCTGTTGATGAAGACGATAATGATGATCTCAGCTCAGAAGATTCAAGCTTTTAATGTTTGCCTTCTAATTTAGTAGGGTTAGCTTTATTTTCTGTCCTTGTTTTAGCACTTAATGTGCTTGGTTTTGTAATTTGAATATTGTGCTGTTTTATGCACTGTTTATGTTTTTAGTTTCCTTCTATGATTTGTTTTTCCTGTTTACTAACTGAGAAGCTAACAATGAGAGCTAGGGTATACTGACTATAGTTAATAGGGCTTCTAACTGAAGTTTGCCTAATTGTGGCTAAAAAGGGGGAGAAAATAGCCAAGATAGTCAAGAGTATTATTGCCATATGCTGCTAATGTGATGCAGACATTAAGGGGAAGTTTTGACATTTGAAGAGTGCAGCCAAGCAGACATCTAGGGGGAGTAAATTGCTGCACATTATGAGCTACTGAACAGCTGTGATGCTGGTTCATGTTTTCAAGGGGGAGCACCAATTGGCTGTTGTCAATAATGAAGATGGTGTTGCAGCAGATCAAGTGATGAAGACTTTGAAGATTGTCAAACTGCTGCTGATTGTGAGTTTCAAATTTCTGAAGATTATTCCGCTACTGAAATCTCTGAAGGTGCAGAGTGCAGAAGTTGATTGCAGAGTGCAGAGGTTGTTTTAGCCAAAATTAGCCAAAATGGGAGATTGTTAGTTCTTGGATTGGCTGGAATTTTGGTAAAACAAAGTATATTCAATGTTGATGTCAAGGTGCTGATGTTGCAACATTGAAGTCTTAACACTGGGCTGTGTTAAGTAGTTAAGTGCTGAAGTTGGATGTCTGATGTCACACAGGTGATGTTGTAAAATCAGACCTGCAAAATTAACAACAGCAGGATATGTTATTAGGGCACGCGTATTAGCTGAAATTTTGGTAAAACAAAGTATATTCAATGTTGATGTCAAGGTGCTAATGTTGCAACATTGAAGTCTTAACACTGGGCTGTGTTAAGTAGTTAAGTGCTGAAGTTGGATGTCTGATGTCACACAGGTGATGTTGTAACATCAGACCTGCAGAATTAACAAGAGCAGGATATGTTATTAGGGCACGCGTATTAGCTGGAATTGTGGAGAGTGGTTGACTCATTGGATGAGAATATCTTGGGATAGATATTTTCTGGTACATGGGAGATTTGATTGCAGGTCTGTTGGAGAATTAAAAGGTTGAAGATTTAAAAAGATTTTGGGGATAAAATCTGTTTTGAAGATTCAGTTTTAATTAACAAATCTGATCAAATATTGTGACAAGTCCAAGCCCAATTCAGGAGCTATATAAAGCGCGCTAGACCAAAGGAAAAAGTACATAAAACATTCAGAAGATCAAGAGCAGGAGGCTTAGTGTCTAGAGTTTGTTTAAAGTGCTTGTATTTACACTATTCTAGGGTTTGAATAGGTGTTGAGTTTCTGTCCTCTCTAGAAGCTGTGAAGCAATAGAGAGTGGTTGATTGATCGAAGCTGTGAAGTAAGATCAAGGGTACTCAAAGTGGTTTCTTTGAGTGTTTGTAAGGGATTGAGTGGTGTTCTCATACCTAAGTGGTTTCTTAGGTAGGAAGTCATTAGTAGAGTATAAGTTTAGGAGATTGTCAACGGGTTGTTGAGTCTGTAAATTATATCTACAAGTAGTGAATTCCATCCCTGGCCTGGTAGCCCCCAGAGTAGGTTGGTTGTAACCGAACTGGGTCAACAATTCTTGGTGTTATTTTACTGTTATTGCTGTCCATTGTGCAGAGTGTATTGTTGTGACATCACACCTTAACATCACACGTCTGATACCAGAATTTCAGAAACGACCGTGCTATTGCTGATGCATTGGAGTCGCTTGCTCAGGCGATGGCTCAGAATAATCAGAATGGTGAAACTCCTGATGAGTTCCGTGCTTTGGGGAAATTCCAGAGGAATAATCCGCCAACTTTTGTGGGTACTCATGATCCAGAGGGTGCGCATAAATGGCTCAAGGTGATTGAGAAGATCTTCTGGATGATGGGGGTGTACGGATGCTCAACAGGTTCAGTTCAGTACTCATATGCTGTCAGAGGAAGCTAAAGATTGGTGGGATAACACCCGTCAGAGGTTGGAAGATGTTGGTACCGAGATAACATGGGATGTGTTTAAGAGAGAGTTTTTGGGAAAATATTTTCCTGAAGATGCGCGCGGTAAGAAGGAGGTAGAATTCCTTGAGCTGAAGTAAGGAAACATGACTGTGGCTGAATATGCAGCAAAGTTTGAAGCACTGGTGAAGTTTTGTCCATATTATAATTGTGTTGATGCTGAGATGTCCAAGTGCCTTAATTTTGAGAATGGGATGAGACCAGAGATCAAGCAGGGTATTAGCTACCAACAGATTCAAAGGTATGATGAGCTGGTGGATAAGAGTATAATCTATGATGAGGATAGCCGAGCTCGATCTACTCACTCTAAGCAACTTAGTGAGAAGAACGAGAAGGGCCAATTCAGAAGAAAGCCTTATGTGACTCCAGCTGACAAAGGGAAACAGAAGGCTTCAGATGGGAAAAAGACAAGTGGGGGAGCAACTCCCACTTATGTGAAGTGTTACAGGTGTGGCGAGCCAGGCCATCATGCTGAAGTTTGCAACAATAATGTGATGAGGTGCTACAGTTGTGGTAAGAGAGGTCACAGAGCTACTGACTGCAAAGATGAGGGTCCGACTTATTTCAACTGTGGTGAACAAGGTCACATCAGTACTCAGTGTCAGAAGCCAAAGAAGACTACTACTGCGGCTTAGACTAATGGCAGAGTGTTTGCTTTGAGTGGTTCAGAGGTTCCTCAGAAGGATAACTTGATTCGAGGTACTTGTTTTATTAATCACGTTGAGTTGGTCGCTATTATTGAAACTGGTGCTACTCACTCGTTTATTTCGCTTGAATGTAATAATAGATTGGGTTTGAAATTGCCTGATATGAATGGTAGTATGGTAATAGAGACTCCTGCTAATGGTTCTGTTACTACTACTTTTGTGTGTTCAAGATGTCCTTTGATGATTTTTGGGAAGAGTTTTGCGATGGATTTTGTGTGTTTGCCCTTGCACCAAATCGATGTGATTCTGGGGATGAACTGGTTGGAGTACAACTATGTTCACATCAGTTGTTATAATAAGACTGTGGAGTTTCCTAAGTTCGGTGATAATGGAAAGTTGATGTTCTTGTCTGCTAGGCAAGTAGATGAACTCTTAGAAGATGAAGCCTTGATGTTTGTGATGTTTGCATCGTTGCAAGTTTATCGTGAAGCTGCGAGTGTCTAATTACCTGTTGTCTGCGAATTCCCAGAAGTGTTTCCGGATCACATAAGTGATTTGCCTCCAGAACGTGAAGTAGAGTTTGCGGTGGATTTGATACTAGGCACGAGTCCAGTGTCAATGGCTCCTTATCGGATGTCAGCTTCTGAGTTAAGTGAATTAAAGAAACAACTGGAAGAATTGCTTGAGAAGAAGTTTGTTTGACCGGGTGTTTCTCTGTGGGGTGCTCCTGTGTTGTTAGTGAAGAAGAAAGATGGTAGCATGAGGTTGTGTGTTGATTATCAGTAGTTGAATAAGGTCATTATCAAGAATAAGCATCCACTTTCGAGAATTGACGATTTGATGGATCAGCTTGTAGGAGCTTGTGTGTGCAGTAAGATTGATTTGAGGTCTGGTTATCATCAGATTCGTGTTAAGCCTAATGATATTCCAAAGACAGCTTCAAGATGAGGTATGGTCACTATAAATACACTGTAATGCCGTTTGGTGTATCCAACGCACCTGGTGTGTTCACGGAGTATATGAATCAGAATTTTCATGAGTATTTGGACAAGTTTGTTGTGGTTTTCATTGATGATATTTTGATATACTCTAAATCTGAAGAAGATCACGCTGAGTATTTGAGGACTGTGTTGCAAGTACCGAAAGAGAAGAAGCTATATGCAAAATTGTCGAAGTGTGAGTTTTAGTTGCAAGAGGTGAGTTTTCTTGGCCATGTGATTTCAAGTGGTGGAATTGGTGTTGATCCTTCTAAGATCGATGGTGTGCTACAGTGGGAGACTCTCAAGTCTGCTACTAAGATACGAAGTTTTCTTGGGTTGGCAGGTCACTATCGCAAGTTCATAGAAGGTTTTTCTAGATTAGAATTACTGTTGACTCAGTTGACTCGAAACAGTCAGGCTTATGTGTGGGATGTTGCATGTGAAGAAAGTTTTGTGGAATTGAAGAATAAATTGACGACCGCTCTGATTTTGGTTTTGTCTAACTCGAATGAATCTTTTGTGGTGTATTGTGATGCTTCGAAATAGGTCTTGGTGGAGTGTTGATGCAGAATGGACAAGTTGTTACTTGTGCTTCGAGACAATTGAGAGTCATGAAAGGAATTATCCTATGCATGACTTAGAATTGGCATCGGTGGTGTTCGTGTTGAAAATTTGGAGACATTACCTTTTTGGTTCTAAATTTGAAGTGTTCAGCGAGAATAAGAGTTTGAAGTATTTATTTGATCAGAGAGAGTTGAACATGAGGCAGAGGAGGTGGTTGGAATTGTTGAAAGACTATGATTTTGATTTGAATTACCATCCTGGTAAGGAAAATGTGGTGGCCGATGCATTGAGCAGAAAGTCATTGCATATGTCCATGCTTATGGTGAGAGAGTTGGAATTAATTGAGCAATTCTGAGATTTGAGTTTGGTATGCGAAGAGACTTCTGACACTGTGAAATTAGGTATGTTGAAGTTGACTAGTGGCATTCTGGAAGAGATCAGAGTGGGACAACAATCTGATTTGAAGTTGGCTGATCAGTCGGCTTTAATTAACCAAGGTAACAGACGTGAATTTCGAACTGATGAGAATGGTGTGATGAGGTTCAGAGACAGAGTGTGTGTTCCAGATGTTCCCGAAATTAAGAAGAGTATTCTTGAAGAAGGACATCTAAGTAGATTGCGTATTCATCCCGTTGCTACGAAGATGTACCAAGATCTGCAGAAATTATTTTGGTGGCCAGGTATGAAGAAGGATGTTGCTGAGTTTGTTTACGCGTGTTTGACTTGTCAGAAGTAGAAGATTGACCATCAGAAGCCTTTGGGTATGATGCAGCCATTGAATATTCCAGAATGGAAATGGGATAGTATTTCCATGGATTTTGTGTCGGGATTGCCGAAGGCTGCAAGAGGGAATGATACTATTTGGGTGATTGTAGACCGGTTGACTAAATTGGCTCATTTCTTACCGATGAAGAATAACCATTCTATGCAGAAGTTAGCTGAGATGTGCATTGAGGAGATTGTGAAGTTGCATGGGATTCCTTCGAGTATTGTGTCGAATAGAGTCCCGAGATTTACGTCAAGGTTCTAGAAAAGTTTACAAAATACTTTGGGTACTAAGTTGAGGATGAGTTCTGCATATCATCCGCAGACGAATGGCCAGACAGAGATGACTATCCAGTCTTTGGAAGATTTGATGAGGGCTTGTGTGTTGGATCAAGGAGGATCATGGGATAGCCATTTGCCGTTAATTGAGTTCACGTACAATAACAACTTTCATGCTAGTATTGGGATGGCGACGTATGAAGCTTTGTATGAAAGGAGGTGTAGAACTCCATTGTGTTGGTATGAATCGGGCGAGAATGCTGTACTCAGACCTGAAATTGTGCAGGAGACGACTGAAAAGATTAAGATGATCCAAGAAAGGATGAAAGTTTTGCAGAGTCGTCAGAAGAGTTATCATGATAAGAGAAGGAAGACACTTGACTTCCAAGAGGGAGATCACATGTTTTTTAGGGTTATGCTGGTGACTGGTGTGGGTCGAGCTTTGAAATCTATGAAGCTCACTCCACGTTTGTTGGTCCATATCAGATGCAGAGGATAGGGGAGGTAGCCTATCAGATTGCTTTACCGCAGTCGCTTACGAATTTGCATGATGTGTTCCATGTGTCTCAGTTGAGGAAGTATATTCTGGATCCGTCGCATGTGATTCAGATGGATGACGTACAGGTGAGAGATAATCTAACTATTAAAGCATTACCTGTGCGGATTAACGGAAGAGAAATGAAGCAATTGCGGCATAAAGGCATTGCTTTGGTGAAAGTGTTATGGGGTGGACCATCTGGTGAGAGTTGGACTTGGGAGCATGAGGAACAGATGAAGGAGTCATATTCGACTTTGTTTCCTTCAGGTAATTTTCGAGGACGAAAATTCTTTAAGTGGGGGAGAGTTGTAACACCCCAAAATCAGTAGAATATTTATTTAATTAATTTATTATAAATATTTGTATTTTCGGTGAATTTTTGGTGAATTATTGTGATGCTTGATGATTTATGTTGTGGGGTATTGACGATGTTAAAGGGGTGCTGAGAGTACTTTAGAAGTATGAGGATTATTAATATTATTTTGATAATAATAATATGGAATTATGTGAGATATATTACTATTATTATTATTATTATAAATAATTAAGTGAATCATTAGGGGCAAGATGGTAACATTGGATGGGTTAAATGAGGACAATGTTGGAAGAGAGTATTAGGGGTCCTAGGGGTAAGTTAGACAAAAGGAAAGAGAGAGTGAGAAGTCATTCTTGATACGATCAAATTTTGGGAAACCGCTCTGAAGAAAGGAGAAGAAGGCTAGGGTTCAGAGAGGCTTCAGAAGAACTCAAAGAGGAGATTTCAGAAGCAATTTACTAAGGTATGGGGATAATATTTTATCATTATATTTGATATAGGAGTAGAAACATGTATGTATTCGGTTTCCAGGTATATTAGATGAGTTCATGTCGGAATTGGGGTTTTGGGATGTATTAGATGTTAGGGATGAAACCCTCTATGATGTGTTGTTGTTGTGGTGTTGTTGCTGTGATGAATTATGAATAATGAGACTGTTTTGGTGCTGAAATCGTAAGCCTTGAGGGTCTGAGATAGTGCAGAATCGCAACTGAGAAGTTGCAGGTTTGCAAGGATTCGTCGGGCGAAAGTCCTGTCTCGCCGGGTGTTCGCTGGTGAATTTGGCGAACAACCTCTGGTTTCCTAATTTATGAAAAATTAGTTCACTAACAGGACCAACCAAACAAATCCTAGGACAAAGTGCTTTTGAGAATGTCTTTGATTTGAAAAGGAATGTATTCGTTTTGTGTTTTCTAAGGTTTCTTCTAGTAGTTTCTTCGACTAATAGAACAATGACGCGATAATGGCGAAAAAGTAATTGAAGATAAACTTAAACTAGAAACAAAGTAAATTGCTGAATTAAAGAAAATGACTTGAATGTAAAGAAATGAAGAAAAGCTTGGAATTTTATTAAAATGCACAAATGTAAACTAGTGTTTTCCATACATACATTTTCCAGAACACTCGTTTCTCTCACACGGTTACTTTGAGTATTTGCGGTAATTTGTACAAATTTTGGAACACCACCCATCCAACGCTAAGACCCCCTATTTATATACAAATGAAATAACTACCCATAACAGCTATTTCTTCTATTGGCGACAAATGGCATTCTGCATGCATTCATCTCCTAGATGCGTTCCACGCGTTCAATTTCAAAAGTGAAAATCCCTCCTGAGATTTGAATTTCAAATACCCGTCGAATGGACCGATTTCTCTTGTGTCGAAATCATCCTTCTTACTCAGAAACATCTGCCAATGCTTCCCTTAAGTTCCATTTTCTTCCGACTTGCCCTTTCTCATCAAAAACCTTCTAATTGAAATGTCCTGTCGAATCACCCTGTCGAAATTTTCCATTTGCTTTTGAACCATTTTCCTGGCGTCGAAATTAGCAACCTACAAATTGCCCCCCAAAAAATGCATTTTCGACCGAGGGAGAAAAACATTTTTTGCCAATGCAATTCGACGCCATGAATCATTCGACTAGTGACTGTTCATATGATTTAGACGTTAGAAATGCCAGAATCATCATTACGATTTTCCCTCAAACGTCTTTTCAGCCCACGTTTTGAGATTTTCATCATCCCTACTCTAACCTCTATCACATCGTGGGTCAAAACCCTAACTGCCACCGTCAGAATCATCCACTTCACACTCTCCACGTGTCCCACAATCTTTCCACTACTTTTTCCCATTTCAATTTCTAAATACCAACTGCTTCCATTCTTCCACTTATATATAAGTTAAAGACTTCATTTCTCACCTTTTACGTTTCCTATTTTCAAAAACTCTCTTCAAACTTCATCTTCTCCATTTTTCTCACTATTTCTCTGTAATCAACAATGGCGTCTTCTGCTACTCCAAAAGTCACAGGTAAAGATTCTCGGAAGTCCAACAGGTTAGAACCAGTGGAAAGAATCTTCGGTCCCAAGGTGGTAGGAAATCAAGAATATGTTCTAGAACCTCCCAATGAAGAGGAAAAACGCTGCATTTATCAATCTCAGGTACTCATTCCTATCTTAATTTTTGGTAAATCCCACGCCATGCTAGGACCTTTGCTTGATTTGAATTTAGACCCAGTTAAGGTACGAGAATTCTTCCCAACCTATCATCGTTACAAACCCATAGCAAATGGGGGTTAGACCTAGAACGGATAAGGAGAAAATTACAGACGAAAAGTCCAAAGTAGATGGCCAAGGGACCCCTTCTGACGAAGTCATAAACCTAGGGTACATGAATAATTTCAAAATTTTTAGATCCTGCCCTTTGTCGAAAGACCCCTCTGATTATTTGGCTTGGTTGGACAAAATAGAAAAGGTTAAAAGCAATGATTGGAAAATTATGGGTATTTATGATCTTATTCAGCTGTCGAAAGTAGGGCCAGGATATTGTCCTTCCATGCTTCTAGCTTCCCTTTATTTCTGGGACATCACTTACAACAACTTCCACATTCCTTGTGGGATGATTACTCCTACCCTTTTCGACATAGCTGCCATTACTGGCTTAAGCCCCTTAGGAGTCGATTATGATCCAAACTTGCTAGCTGATGACTCAATAGGCTTCGACACCAACAAAGCCACCTTTACAGCCTACATTGCCAACTATCATGACAAGGAAACCAAGGAAGTATCTGATCAAGAGCATGTAGCCTTCCTGACCCTTTAGCTGTCGAGATGCGACTTTTGCTCCAGATCTCTCCAAGTGGCGAAGTGCTATATCACCATAGCAAATCAGCTTCACGCTGGGCACCGACTTTGTCTTAGCGAGATGATTTTGGTGAATCTATACGAATCCCTTGGCGAAGGAGTTACCATCTTGAAGAACATTAAAGAGAAGAAAACTTTGCTGTTATCAGGACCCTTCTGGCTCTTACAAATGTGGCTCAATGCCACTTTCGAAGCCTCCCTTCCCAACAAACCAACTGTGGACACAGCTGCTTTAGGGGACAGAAGAGTCGAAGGTCTTCGTTTGGCACAACTAGCACCCCATGATGAAGGTCTGAGCCTCCAACAAACCTTTACCAGCTACGTCATGATGTTTGCTAAACGTTACAATTTTACACCCAACATGGCTCCCTTTGCTGATAGGAAGGTTGGACCCTCATGGTTTACCAGAAAACTTCCCCTTGAGTCGAAGTCTCTGGAAGACGAATTGCTCAACATCTGGGAATCTTTTCTTACTCCTAGACTTCTAGTTTCCAAACTTGGCCCTTCGAAACTCAAAGTTTCCCTTGTCAACTATCAGCCCAATCTGGTTTCTCGACAGTTTGGGTTTATACAAATAATACCAAAACCTCTCTTTTCCAGAAAAGGCTCTTTGATTCATTATAATATGACTCACACTGAAGATGAATGCTCTGAGTTGTTGGCGAAGTATTCTAATCTAGTCGAAATCCAACCAGTGGTCTTTCGACCCAGCTTCCTCTGCACTCACGAGTTTGACGAATGGTGGAGGGCCTACTATGATTCTCAAATTTTTAATGTGGATTCTTTCACCATTCAACTGACCAGAGCCTTTGCCCTTGTGCAGGACAAGACCAAGAAAGGTACTTCTCGACACGTCAAAGAAATCCAAGCTTTCCATAAATACTTTGAAACTACCTACAGGCCTAATGATCTTAGTTGAACCATACGCGAAGCAGCAGTTACTTTGAAACAAAAGTTTACAGAAAAACTTGATGAGTTAAAACTACCTACGTATGTTCGACCAGAACAACGTTATGAGGTAGATTTTAAACTTTATCGCCCAAAATTTCCCCCTCTACCATCTGCTGAATTTGGCGTGGCTCTTAGCCCTCCATTTCCAGATTGGTTCATTTGTGGGGATTCTCTGAAAATTCTTCGCCAAGAAAACCAGAAACGTGCCAAGCGAGTGGTTCCGACTAAGTACACCCTGGACAATTTCAAAGGCCACCTTCATATTGGCATAGAACACGTTCGCGTGGAAACTCCTATATATGAAGGTGTGGAAAATGGGAAGAAGTTCAATCTCACTTTTTATTTACTTAAATATATGTTATTTTATGCTTGACTCTTTTCTTCTTTTCTTCTCTAGCTATCAAGATTTCGACCAAAAAACCCGCCACAGGCGAAGCAACAACTGCCGGAGATGCAGAGCCCCTAAAAGACACTGCCAAGACACCTTTGGCGAAGGTATTACTTTACTTTTCTTTTAGATCACCAAAAGTTTTATTTTCTGAAATACTAATAAAATCTCTCTTGATCTTCAGGGCAGTCGAAGACCGCCATCGACGCCTAAGAAAAGAAAAGAGAAAGAACAAGAAGTCAAAGCTGCTGACACTGATGATGGTGATGAGTCACCAGACCAAGTAAAACCCACCAAAAAGAAAAAGAAGACAACCAAACCTCCACCACAAAAACCTCCTACTCCCAGAATTTTAGAAAAAACTCTACCCAAAAATCCAGGCGAGGAAACTACTCCTGCTCCAGCAGAAAGCGAAAGCTCTAGCCTGAAGACTAACACTCCAAAGGTATGGTTTTTCTTCTTTCAACGCTAAAAAGGCTATTTGCTTGTGTTACCTTTTTTTTTTGTTTGATCTATTTATCTTTCAGGTACCTGTCGATACTCATGGGCATCCCATGGTCCAAGTTCTCCCAAAGACCAGTAGTGATCCCACCTACAAACCAACCAGCGCCTCCAAATCTTCTCCTAAGAATTTGGCAAAGGAGTCAGCTACTGAAGTAAATCAACCCACTGCTATTTCTACACGAATTCCAGACGTAGTGGAAGAAGAAGCTGGTCATGAGACTGACGACTTAGTCGATACTGGTGGGGATACTGTGATGCCTACTGCAACGGTTATCACAAGTAATGAACTTGAAGATCAATCTCCCCTCAACTCACCAGTTGCTGACGAAGAGAAGGGTGAGGAGGCTGCAACTGATGCCAAAGAGGAGGAAGAAAAAGAAAATGAAAAGCCGCCAACTCCCACAGCTGCTACGGACGAAGAGAAAGAAAGCGACAAAGAAGACCTTGGTAAAGCAAATAAAACTGCTTCGACCACAACAACTTCGACCCGACTTTCTCACGAGGAGCTTGAAAATCTGAAGGTGCAAAGACCTTTTGAGTACCTAAAGACCATGCTTAGTTCCCACTACAATTTTGCTGATACTACCATTAGTAGTTCGACAACCTCAGGGACTACTTCTGATGCCAAATCAGTGGACGAATCGCTGGCCAATATTCGATAGAAAGTTCTTGATATTGACTTATTTCAACTTCTGGAGAATGACTCATCTGCTCAATTCGACCTAAAGAAAATCCTGAAGCAAATCAATGTCCTGGAGGCTCCCCCTGAAGTCACTGATGTGGTGTTGGACCTCACTACCTTGATAGATCTTGTGGTAACTGACTTTAATCGACTTCGAGAGTACTCCAAGAAGCTCGAAAATAAGACAGAAACCCAACTTGCTGAGTGGGATTCTGCTTCCAATTCGTCCAACAAAGTGACTGAACTAGAGAAAGTGTCTAAACAAAATAAGCAGGAAGCAATTTTGTGTGGAGAGAATATCCTCAAGTGGAAGAAGCAAATTGCTGCTCTTCAAAGCAAAATTTCCCAGGCGAAAAAGCGTCAAGCAAAACTGCAACAGATCGACCAAGAGGAAATCCGTAAAGAGCTTGAAGTTGGTGTGCATCATGTTGATCGGGCCCGAAAGCTTGGTGAGGAAATTGAGGAGCTTTCGAAAGGCAAGGCACTTTGTGAGCGTCGTCTCCAAATCCAGAGGTCAAAATTTGAGAAGCTAAAAGAATCTTTTCCTTTTGAATACTTGTAATATTTTTTGTTTAGACTTTTAAGGCCTTTTTGTAATGACATTGGATCTGTATTATTTTGGCGAGAAGATTTTCAATCCGCCATATTACTTTTCTTTGTATAATTATTCGACTGTTATTTTAACTTCTTGTAATGTGGGCCTATATTTTTTCAAATATTTCCCATTTATTTTTAATATACGTTTATCTTTATCCACTTCTTCGACTTCATATGCGCCATTGGAAAATACTCGTATAATTTGAAAAGGTCCTTCCCAGTTAGGGGACCATTTTCCCATAAGTCTGTCTTTTCGATCCATGGGGAGAATTACTTTCCAAACCAACTCACCAATTAGGAAAGCCTTACATTTCACTTTCTTATTGTAAAACTTTTTGACTCTTTCCTTTTGCCTTTTCAATAAATCCAACGCATTTAATCTTACTTCGTCCAAATCAACTAATTCGTCCATCATCATACTCCAATATGTATCTGATGGAATTTCATGATGCCTCTGAATTTGAATCGACTGCAAATAAACCTCAACTGGTAAAACTGCATCATGTCCATATGTCAATTTAAATGGAGTAGTATTTGTTGCTTCTTTAGTGGACGTTCGACAAGCCCATAAGATTTGATCCAAAGTCTTATGCCAATTCTTAGGCTTTGTCCCCACGTGCTTTTTAATCAAACTTATCACCACTTTATTTGCTGCTTCGACTTGTCCATTTGCTTGAGCGTAATAAGGTGTCGAAGTGAGAAGCTTAAATCCCATCTCCTTTGCAAATGTTTGCATACCCCTCCCAGTAAACACAGATCCTTGATCTGTCGTTATTGTCTCAGGTATCCCATATCTATAGATGATATGCTTTCGAATGAACTCTATGACTGCTTCTTGATCAACATTTACCAAAGGTATGGCTTCTATCCATTTTGTGAAATAATTTATCCCAACCAAGATGTATCTTTGGCCTTTCGACGATGCTGGCCGAATTTCTCCAATCAAATCTAAAGCCCAACCCCTAAATGGCCAAGGCTTCACAATATAATGTAACTCACTTGCGGGAACGTGTGGTATTCCTGCATGTACTTGACATTCCTGGCAACCTTTTGCAAATTCGACACAATCCTTCAACATTGTTGGCCAATACATTCCTTGTCGAAATAATAACCATTTCATTTTATGGCCTGCTTGATGAGCACCACACGCTCCACTGTGCACATTCGACAATGCTATAAAAGCTTCATCTTCGCCCAAACATTTTAACAAAACTCCCTCTGAAGTATTTTTAAACAACTCATTTCCAAAAAGCACATAACTTACCGCTCTATACTTAACTTTCCTTTCGGCTTTCTGATTTGGGTCTTGTAAATAATCCTTGATGGGCTTTCTCCAATCTTCGACTCTTGAATCATCTATATTAAATATCTCAAAACTCTCTTCGTCACCATACCCTAACTTTATTGTCTCCAAATCTGATGGGGATAACTTAGTTGATACAACTCTTCCTCTTACTTCAATGGCCTTTTCTAACTTTTCTTTCGACACTTTATAACCAGATGCGAGTTGCGCCAAATCATTCGCCACTTGATTTTCCATTCGAGGAATATGTCTGATAGTTACATTGTCGAATTTCTTCAAGAGCCTGTTAGCTATTACGAAGTACATAATTAAATTTTCTTTAACACACTTGTACTCCTTGGTCACTTGCTTTATTACCAACTCAGAGTCTCCCATTATTTCGACTCTAGTTGCCCCTAATTCCAATAAAATTTTAAGTTTAGTTATCAAAGCTTCATATTCTGCTTCATTGTTCGAACATAAGCCTTCGACTTTGTACTTGAATTTTGTTGGAATTCTATTAGGAGAAATAATCAATAGCCCAATACCAGTTCCATTCTTATGACTGGAACCGTCGAAGTATAGTTTCCATGGCTCTATTTCGACATATCCAATATGATCTTCATTTATGGCGTGGTCAGCTATAAAGTCAGCCACCACTTGTCCCTTAACGGCCTTCAAAGGCAGATACATTAAGGAATATTCAGTCAATGCCAAAGCCCATTTCCCAATTCGACTATGTAAAATTGATTTTGATAACATATGCTTTATTACGTCAAAATGAGAGGAAATATATACATCGACTGGTTTTATGTAGTGTTTTAACTTCATACATGAAAAGTAAACACACAGACATAACTTTTCTATTACACTATACCTAGTTTCGGCATCATTTAAGACTCTACTGAGGTAGTAGATGGCTCTTTCGACGCCATTCTCATCCTCTTGACATAACATACTTCCTAATGTCCTATCTGATGCCGCTATATACAACCTCATACTTTTACTTCTACAAGGAGACATCAAGATTGGGGGATGGGTCAAGTATTCCTTGATTTTGTCGAACGCAACTTGTTGATCCTGCCCCCACACGAAATCTTCCTTCTTTAGTCGAAGTAGAGGAGAGAAGGCTTGCGTTTTTCCACTGAGGTTGGAGATGAACCTTCTGAGAAAGTTGATCTTCCCAAGCAGAGACTGCAACTCCTTCTTTGTCGATGGTGCTTTCGCCTCCATTATTGCTTTGGCTTTGTTTTCATTGATTTCAATCCCCTTCTTGTGGACCACAAAGCCAAGGAAATCTTCTGCCTGCACACCAAAAGCACATTTGAGAGGGTTCATTTTTAAACCAAACTTCCTCATCCTTTCGAATGACTGTCGAAGATGGTCAATATGATTTTCGCCTGAAACAGACTTAATTACAATGTCATCTATATAGATTTGCATAAAAGTTTCGATAAAATCATGAAAAATCGAATTCATGGCTCGCTGATAAGTTGCCCCAGCATTTTTTAAACCAAACGGCATTACCACCCATTCATAGGTGCCTATGGCTCCAGGGCAACGAAATGCCGTCTTAGGGACATCTTCTTCAGCAATAAAAATTTGATTATAGCCTGAGTATCCATCTAACATACTTAGATACTCATGGCCTGCAGCAGAATCTATAAGCATTTCCGCTACTGGCATAGGATATTCGTCTTTAGGGGTAACTGAATTCAAATCTCGAAAGTCAATGCATACCCTTAGTTTGCCATTTTTCTTTATTACAGGAACAATATTTGCAATCCATTCGACATACCTCGTTGTACGGATGAACTTACATTTCAGAAATCTTTTGACCTCCTCTTTAATCTTCGACAAAATCTCTGGTGCGAAGCGTCTGGGAGTTTGCTTTACAGGCTTCTTTCCTGCTATTATGGGCAACTTCAATTCGACCAAACTCCTGTCGAGACCAGGCATTTCGTCGTAGTCCCACGCAAAACAATCTTTAAACTCTTTCAGCAGTTGGACTATTTCGAATTTTAACTGAGGGTTCATCTTGGCGCTTATGTAGGTTGGCCTTTTCTCTGCCCCCAGTCCTAAATCGACTTCTTCCAATGGATCCTGCACCACCATCTTCATATCTGTCGAAGCTGGATCCTTTTCAAACCCCAAGGGTTCGTCATCATAAATGGCGTATAACTTTTAATGTTGCCATTCGCCAACTTCTGCGTTGAACAGTTCCTCTTCAATGTCCCTTTGAGGACATTGTTTGTTGAAATCACTTCCATTGGCTTTGACAGCCATGTATTTTACTTCGGCTTCGAGAGCCGCCTTGAGTTTATTTTCGGCTACATAAGCCGTAATCCTTTCGAGCGCTGATGACTCACTAATCGTCACCAAACTCACTTCCCCAGCCCGTTGGCTCTATATGTGCAGTCCCAAAGACATAGTTTGCCTCGTCGACCACTTCCATATCCCACTGGAAACCATATGTGGGGTGGAGATACAGCGAACAGAAAGCATTATCAGTAGCCTTCAGGTCGAAAGTCGCTGGACTGCATGGAGCTATATGGGTCAAGTGTTTGTCTAAACTGCATCGATCCACATGGTTTACCTCAGCCATGAAATAGCTTTGATCCGCCTCTATGTTTTCGACAATTCCATCAGATCGCCAAATTGCTATACGCTGATGCATCGACGAGGGCACAACACCCACGCCATGGATCCATTCTCTACCCAGAAGTAAGTTGTAATTACCCTTTGAGGCTATGACCATGAACATCATTGGTCTAGTTATAGTTCCAACAGTTAAATCCACTTGGATAACACCCAAAGTAGTTCCCACTTTACCTTCATAGTTCGATAATACCATGTTGTGGGGCTTTGCATCAGACTCATCTTTCCCAATTCGCTTCAACATATAATGGGGCATTAAGTTAACTGCAGCCCCTCCATCGACCCATATTTTGTTCACTCCCACGTTCTCCACTTTCCCCTTTATGAATAGAGGCTTGAGGTGGCCACGCATGGAGTCATATGGCCTTTCGAAAAAGGCATTTTGTTCCTCGACACAACCGTTATTCATAATATAGTAACATACTGGCCTGTGCCCTATAACTTCACTCTTCATAACATCCTCCTCTTCTTCGACCTCCATAATCTGGTCGTATTCTTTTGGGAGGACAGAGACTACGTTGCACACGATGTCAAGAGATGCGTCTGACTCTGATCTGAAATCGTCAGTCATTTCGTCATCCTCTCCCACCTTCTCTTTAGATGGCACTGGTTCACTTGCATTGCAGGAATTGTTGCCGTAAGATGCCTTTTTTTGATTGACTACTTCGACATTGCTACTTGACTCTGGTTTGCTTCTTTCGACAGAAACTTCCTCAGCAACCCCTTTCTCAACAGCTTCCTTTTCCGCCCTTTTTTGTCTTTGGAATCGCCTCCATTGGGTCCTCGACATGGGATTCTTACCTTTATAATTCTCTGAGGGATAAGGCCTTGGTTTTGGCCTTTCTCCTTCCTTGTTGCCAGCCATAGAAGAACCCCTCTGAACTTCGAAAATTTTCCACTTTCTCTATCCCTGGGCTTCCCTTATTGGTTGAACCCATTTGTCATTAAGAGCTTTGTTGGTGGGTTTGAAGGTATTTGGGTACCTTCATCCAAACTTTTGCTGTTTTTGACCATTTCGCCTTGGGTCGAACCTCTTCGTTCTCGCAGGTGGAACTGCCCCCCAGTTTCCTTTCCTTTTGGCTTTTTCCATTCCCTCCAGGTTGTCTGCCGCCTTCTTGTCGAACACGGCGCTACAGCGGGGGCACAACATAACCTCCGATTTTTTCTTCTGACACCTTTGAAGGAACTCAATCAGATTCTCTTCCTCTTTAGGATACGCCACTTTTTGATATTCCTCTCTACGGCGCTCTTCGTCAGTCTGCATTGGAGCTTTTTGGGATACTTTTACCATATTAACATTGGCTGTTTGCCCATCTCCAATACTTAACTTGTTCATCTTCAGAGTGAGTCCCTCCTCAATCTCATGTTTCTTCTTTGCCAGGTCGAAATCCCCTTCTGGCGATGGCTTCTTAATGTCATGTTGGCAACAAAAACCCACGTATTTCTCTCTGGGATCCTCTGTTGTTCTTCGTAGAATCCCATAAACAATTGGCTTCGCAGGACCATCAGTAGTCTTTGCGTTCATCTTAGAGACACCTTCGCCAATCTCAGTATTGGCTTGATCGACAGTAACACCAAACTCCATGTTTTCTTCATTAAAGCCCTCAGTAGCCTTATTCTTGTTTTCGATAAAGCCTTCAGTAGCTTCATCATTCTTCACAAAGTTGAGACCCTCAGTAGCCTCCTTCTCTTCCTCGACGGAACCCTTAGTAGTTTCGTCATTCTTTGCATTGTTGGAACCCTCAGTGGTTTCATCCTTGTTCACATTGTTGAGGCCTTCAGTGGCCTCTCTGTTGATACAATTCTTCGAGCTTCCTTCACCAAGGTGTTCAGTAACCTTGACCATCACTGGTTTATTGACGAAATCTTTAGATATTTCCCCCACATTACTTTCGTCTGTAGGGATCTCAGCGATCTCTATTATGTTCACATTTGTGTCAAAACCTTTAGTGGCTTCTATCATCTCAAAGCTACAGTCAGAAACCTCTTCGACATCCACCATGTTCACTGTGGATGGTTCAGCATAGTGGGCTTCGACCGTCTGCATCAAATTTGAGTCAACCTTCATTGGTGGCTTCGACTTGTCGCCGAACTTCAATCTTCCATCTCGAATGGCATTTTGCACCAGATCCCTGAAAAGGAAACATTGAGATGTTTTATGACCTCAAAAATTATGGTACTTACAAAAACCTCTCTTTTTCTGTTGTTTTATAGGAGGCACTTTGGTGCCAGGTGGCACTATCATTTGGCCATCTTTAACCAACAAGTCAAATATTTCGTCACACTTAGTGACGTCGAATGTATAAGTCCTTTTAGGTAACTTATCATTCTTCTCAGGTTCGACTGGGTTTTTTCCATTCGACGGAGCCAATACTTTACAGGAGTATGGCGGACCCTGTTTCAATTCTGCTAAGTCAACTTCTTGTTCGTCGAAACTAAATGATTCGCTCTCGTCATCATCATTTTCTTGACATACCCCTACATAAGCCACTATTTCTTTCTTATTTTTAGTTACTCTAGCTTTTTCGGCTTTTAAACGTTCGACCTGTCTCACCCTATCTGCCAATTGTGCCATATCCCTCAGACATTGGGTGTCTAATTTCTTTCTAATTGAATAGTCAAGACCACCTGCTGCCATTTCAACTAATTCGTGCTCAGGCACTTGCATGAAACATCTCGCCTTGAGTAACCTAAACCTATTTAAATAATCATCAATTGGCTCAGAGAATTTTCTTTTAACACTAGCCAACTCCTTCAAAATTATTTTTGTTTGTCCCATGTAAAATTGTTCATGGAACAACCTTTCTAACTGGACCCACGTGTGGATCGAATTTGTAGGCAAAGATGTGAACCAAGTAAAAGCATTTTTCGTTAAAGAACTTGGAAAATATTTCATTTTTAAATTTTCATTGCGTGCAATTTCTCCTGCTTCGATCAAGTAACGGGCCACATGTTCGACATTGGATTCTCTAGTGTCCCCTGAGAATTTGGTAAACTTGGGGACTTTCCACCTTGGGGGTAATTCTTGTAGCAAAATATACTCAGACAATGGGGATGTATAACTGGGCCTTTGCAGCCCCACATTCACACCATTTCTGGCCATAATCCTTTCGACCATGGCTGCTAAATTGTTTTCTGCTGGCATGTTGTTATGACGCAATTGTTGCACAACATCGTCAGCATCTTGGTCTCTATGGACTAACACCCTTCTAGGTTCTTGTTAGACAGGAATTTTGACATGAGGCTGTTCGACCACTGCCTCTTGGTTTCTAGGGTTTCCTTGAGGAACATCCGCTGGCCTCTGGTTTATTGTGGGTTCCTCTTCGATAACTACTCTGGGATTCTGAACTATTTGTTCCCTTGGTTGGGTTTGAGGAACACCAAAGAAGTCAGCAATGCGCGTCATTTGCGCTGCTAATAATTGGTTCTTTTGGGTGGTATTTTGGATTAAAGGATTAAACACAGACCCCATTTATTGTGTTAGCATCTGCACCATATCATGGTTACTTTCGTCCATTTGTTGCCTAATTACTTATGCAGAATTGTTAGTGATTGCAGGCATATAAGTTTGGTATTCCGTTGGCACAGGCTGACCCATTCTGCCTATATGGTTCGCACCAGACCCTGATCCTTGTAGGGGCGAAGTAACATTAACCAAAGGATCAGAATATAATGACGACGCATTGTGCAAACTTGCCATCACCGTTGTTGGCATTCTATAAGGCTGTTCTCTATTATGTGGAGGCATTGAAAAATTCGTCACAAAAGGCCTATGGACACCTCCTAAAGGAGGAGGGGTCATCTGAGGCATTTGGGGTCCTACTGTAGAGACACTGGGCGCGTTTTGGGATGCCGAAAACGCTGGGATTGACCCCGTTGATGATGGTATCGCTTCTAACACAGAAACTGACACCGTATTGTCTCCTGTCGAAGGAATATGCATTGGGTTGTTAACATTTTGATTATTAGGCGCGCTTTGATTCGCCATTCTTCTTGTTCTTGTTCTTTTTGGTCTTTCTTCGTTGTTCATGGCTAACTTGCCACTCCTCAGAATCATACAATGAAATAAAAACTATTTCTTCTAAGAATTTGCTATAAGAACAAAAGCACAAACTAGACACATACACTAGGTCCCACTGGGCGTGCCACTTTGTTCGCTGGTGAATTTGGCGAACAACCTCTGGTTTCCTAATTTATGAAAATTTAGTTCACTAACAGGACCAACCAAACAAATCCTAGGACAAAGTGCTTTTGAGAATGTCTTTGATTTGAAAAGGAATGTATTCGTTTTGTGTTTTCTAAGGTTTCTTCTAATAGTTTCTTCGACTAATAGAACAAGGACGCGATAATGGCGAAAAAGTAATTGAAGATAAACTTAAACTAGAAACAAAGTAAATTGCTGAATTAAAGAAAATGACTTGAATGTAAAGAAATGAAGAAAAGCTTGGAATTTTATTAAAATGCACAAATGTAAACTGGTGTTTTCCATACATACATTTTCCAGAACACTCGTTTCTCTCACACGGTTACTTTAAGTATTTGCGGTAATTTGTACAAAGTTTGGAACACCACCCATCCAACGCTAAGACCCCCTATTTATATACAAACGAAATAACTACCCATAACAGCTATTTCTTCTACTGGCGACAAATGGCATTCTACAAGCATTCGTCTCCTAGATGCGTTCCACGCGTCCAATTTCAAAAGTGAAATTCCCTCCTGAGATTTGAATTTCAAATACCCGTCGAATGGACCGATTTCTCTTGTGTCGAAATCATCCTTCTTACTCAGAAACATCTGCCAATGCTTCCCTTAAGTTCCATTTTCTTTCGACTTGCCCTTTCTCATCAAAAACCTTCTAATTGAAATGTCCTGTCGAATCACCCTGTCGAAATTTTCCATTTGCTTTTGAACCATTTTCCTGGCGTCGAAATTAGCAACCTACACCGGGCGAAGCGATTTCGCCCCGTCCTCGCCAGGCGAATGAGGAAGCGAAGGGAATGTGAAAAAAATAGGGTTTCTGGATTTTATATGGGGGGAGATGTTTCGCCTCAGCTTCGCCGGGCGAACACCCAAAGGCGATTGAGAAGCGAAGGGAGAGGGGGAACTGTGAGCTACTGGATTTTTATAGGGGAGGTACTTCGCCCCCGTTTCGCAGGGCGAAACCCAGGCGAACGCGCTGCTTCGCCGGGCGAGCTCCAGGCGAGCATGAGCAATATTTTTGTTTATTTTGATTTTCTTTTCTTGTGCTTTGGGCTGCCTTGTGCCTTGTTGTTCGTAGGCCTTGGGTAATTGATGTGTTGTGTTTTGATGAGTAAATTGTGATGAAGTGAGATGTATTATGATGATGTTTTGATGTATATGATGATGTGTGGCCTTGATGACTTTCGATTCATGACGATGATGAGATAATATGATGTTTAATTTTATGAATAATGATGCAATGTGACAATTTTATGATGATGACGATTATGACGTTTACATCATGCATTCATAGCATCCTAGGACTTCGGTCCAGTGACGGTTTTAGGACTTCAGTCCAGTGGTGGATTCAATCCCATTGTGCGGATTGGAGTGTATGACGTTGCTTCAGTTCTTGTGTAGAATTGATCCTATTGGTGGGGATCTTTGGAGGGTGATGGCCTAGTGTCCATCAAATATGACGAATTGGTACCACATACATGAGTCTTGTTGTGCATTTCAAATTATGTGGCATTGCATGATTGTGAATGAATGATGTTGATGACATGATATCCATGATATATGATGATGATGACGATGTACAATGACAATGTTTTTTTGTTTTGATGCATGCTACCTTATTATTTCTTATCTTATATCTTGTATAATGATTTATGATTATTCACCTTGCCTGTTTGAATGTTGTCTCCACGTGGGTAACGTGCAGGTGATCAGGACTAGCTTTTGGTGCGTGAAGAGCTTACTTGAAGTACTTTTGGTTGTTTTGGTCGATGTAGAGGGTCTTGCTCTGATATGTAACATCGGGTCGGGACGTTTGAGTTGAACCATAGTGTTCTTTTGTTTGATGATGTTTTGATGTTTTGATGTTTCGATTTTAAACCTTTGGGTTGTTTTGATGATTAGATGCTTATGAAGTTTTCCGCTGCGTAGTATTCAAGTTAATTTTGATGTTTAAACCCGTGCTACGGAGTAGGATGTTATTACTTGATGTTTATGATAAAATGTGATGCCCTTATAGGATTTTACTCTGATCATTGTTGTTATATTATTCGTGAATGTCTGTTGGGTAGAAGGGTGTTACAAGTCTTCCCATGCTACATTGAAGAATTAGTTGGGAAATAATAAGGGCAATTTGTGTAGGGATTGGGACTCCGTGAACCAAATGATTCAGAACTAGCATAATGAGATACATACATCATTTGGTCAGAGCATCAGAGTTTTGGAACACAGATTTAAAGACAACAATCTTTATTCTCCATTGGTTGACAACATATCTCGAGAGGGTTTGAATTATATTTTTCACGAATCCAAATGAGCTGATAATGTAGGCTCCAATAACGCAAAGTGTGGATGCAAAATTATGATAACATATGGTCCTCCATGTGCTTGTGTTATTTCAAAAAAGGTGAAACTTGGTAGCCCGATAAGAATGGATGAGGTTTGCACTCACTAGAAGAGGTTTAGGTTTGATGATGACGGTGTCATGAAAGACGGTAAATCGAATATCTCTATCTTGACCGCACCGGAAGTGATACAAGAGATATTTTTGAAATTCGATTGACAACATGAAACTTCACATCAAAGAACAATTGAGGAAGATTCTTTTACCGACTTAAACCATCCTCTCAACCGGTAAAAACAAAAGGTGCTCCGAAGAAGCTCAAGCCTACACTGAGTGACAATTCAACAGTGCGGTCTCTTCGTATGTTGAACATGTTGACAAAGTTTTTCCAGACTCACCAACTCCAAATTATCAAAAAAGTGTTTTCAAAGGAGCTCACATTAGTAAACCACCTCCTTCTCCCCCTCCACCAAAGATTCCATGCATTGACAAGATGCTGATTTTTATGCACAATACATCGAGCAGATCATCAATGTTAAGGGGGACGGTAATTGCGGTTATCGAGCTGTTTCGCCTTTACTCGATAAAGGAGAAGATAATTATACACTTGTTTGCCATCAACTTATCCAAGATTTGATGACTCATAAAGAATCATACACACGACTATACGGAAAAAATAAAACTTTGATGCAAAGTGGATGCACTTCCATGAAATGGGTCACCTCATAACATGTGCATATGATAGAGTGTGTATTGATCTTATACGACATAGTTTTTCAGAAACCTTTTTCCCACTGCTTACCGCCCCACCTCAAAATCCAAATGATCGTAATATGTGTATTGAGTGGCTTTCAAAATCTTAATATGTTGTTCAAGTTTACTTGAAATTGGGATTCCGTATACCTCATACATCACCGGAGTGGACGACTCATTCAATAACAAAATTTGAGACTTGGTCGGACCATTTTGTGGAAAGGATGCAAGCGTTCGAGAAATTGAGCAAAATTGAAAGAGAATCAAATGCACAAAAGTCAAATGGGGTACCACCCATAAATTTCGTCAGTGACAAATGTTTCGATTTGTTTTAAATTCCTGTTTAGCCGGACAAATAAGTGTATGTAATTGTGTCTCAATATTAATGAAGAGTAATATACTCAATTTCTTAATATTTTAATACATTTTTTATCTTTGCCAAAACATTTGTTCATTTGCCAAACAAAGTCATCATGTAGGTTCTGTTTGTTGCCTAGTTTAGGATAGGTTTCAGAGATGTATCTCTGGAATAAGACAATAGGGTGCGGAGCCGGAGATATATCTTTGGAGTCAACACTGATGCTTGATAGAATTTTTGTGGTCCATATTTGTCTACAACTTCTATAAATTTAGGGTCTGTGGCTTTTTATTTCACACACACACAAAATATTTCAAATGTCACAAATAAACATCATCTGGTATGTCGCAAATGTCTCATTCTCCAGCTCGACACCCGGGCGAATGTTTAAGCTTAACGAGGACAACTCTCTTGCATATCTGAAATACGAAGTCCATAATCTCCTACCTTACAGAGACAATCAACAAATTGTGAAGCTCGAATACCGTTTTTCGTTGATTAACAACAAAGGGAAAATTGAGTTCAATAACTTTGAGCTCAAGACAGATGCAGATGTAAGGACTATATAGAATACATTTTTCTGTTTCAAAACAAAAGTTTCGCTTGAGTTGGAAACGACGATTTCTAGATCGGTCGAAGATATTGTGAAGACGTTGAAGCGTCCACCTAAATATTGAAGTGTAATGTTGCATTTTATGTTAAACTCATTATTATAATGCTTATTTTATGTTATAAATTTATTTTATTTTGTCAATGTTGCCTTATCATAAGACATGGATCATTTTTCACTCAAACTCTCAATTTGAATATTTTAACTTTACACCCCCACTTTATCTCTATTGTACGAACACTAGAATGTTATACTCTTATTTCCATCTTATTTTTCTAACATTATTCCATTTTATGCCATCAACATCTTTCTTACAATTTCATCACAAAATTGGTGTTTTAACCATGACTATACACCACCTTTATCTCAATCATAACTTCCTACTTATATATCGGAGTACCCATTTCAAATTACAAGATTTTGAAGAAAATGCTTTATGAAATTATAGCAATTTTTAGAAAATGTGAAATATGATTTTAGAGTTGCTATTAAAACAAGAATTTCTAATTCATTAATTTAGACTGACTAAAAAATGGCTTTATCATCTTCTATAAAAAAAAAAAAAAGAATAAATAGAAAGAAGAATGAAAAAAAAAAAGAAAAAAAGAAAGGGAAAGAAAAAAATAAACAAGAATTAAAGTAAGAAAAAGAAAGACGACGACGAATGAAAAAGACCTTATACCATACAAACATTGTTAAAATTAACATATAACTTCATTAAATTATTTTTCATATGCAAGACTGCCCCTCCAAGAATACATTAAACACTATCAATTGGAGATGGCAAATAACATGCCAATTTGGTTTAAATTCTCTCCATAAAAGTCTACAAAGAAACGAGATGGGATGAGACGAATATTGTTGAAGGTGTGATCTTCGAATTTAACTCCACCCTAGATAAAATGAAGATGGGGCATAATGAATCGGCTGGGTATTGCATGTTTTAAATTTTAAAATGAAAAATTAAAATTAAAATCTGCATCCAAAAAAAAAAGGACGAAATGGAATGGACACGTCAAAAAATGAGGATTTAAAATCGTGGCATGTCCCATAGAAAAATTTAGATAAAACAAACATGTGCCCATTTTGCCACCCAATTATTAAGGGGGTTATTATTTTCAAGGCAATTAAATTAAATATCTCATACTGATTGCCAATCTTTTAAGGAGACCCAAAAAAAAGTGTTCACTACAATTTTCATATTTTGATTAAAAATGAATATTTTTTTTTTTACGTTTATAATAAAAAAGTATATTTTAGTGTTAATTTTTATATATCCAAGACATGAGTCTAATGTACCCGACGACAATGGTAGGGAAAAAAATTAATATTAAATATGTCACTTAAATGTTTAAATATAATTTTTTTTTTGAAATCGTTTAAATATGATTTATAATTAATAATATTAATTGGAATTTTCCATTATTATTAATTGTATGTTATCAATCTTTTAAGCAAGAGATAAATGTGCGCCTACATTGCATGCTGCATCAATGAAACGGAAAATAAGTAACATGCATGATAATATATATATATCAATCAATATCAATATCCAAATACATTCATAAGACAATACACAAAACACGTGTTTTGGTGCAAACACATAAAGTTGCAGTAATGTTATTTTGTTTACTAGTATGATACCCGTGCGAAGTGCGTTCGCACAGGTGCACGTCGGTGATGCGCATTTGTTTTTAGAATGTATTTGTTTATATAATGTATTTTTTTGTAAAATGTATTTGTTCTTAGAATGTATTTATTTATATTTAAAATTATAAAAAAATCAAAATATAATAAAAATTAGTGAATTTCTTATTTACTAAAAATTAATATGATAAGTTATTTACTAAAAGAAAGTGCAAAGATCAAAGCTTAGTACAGACATCTAATATATATGATAGTATCCACCATGTCTACCAAAACAGCATGTCTTGTTGAAAGCAAACAATTATAAAGTTTAGGCAATATTAAATTATAACATAACATTCCACAAAAAATCACAAAAAACAGACTTTGAGTTTCATACTTGTCGAATTTGGTTCAGGTTCCAAACATACAGCAGTCGCACCACACGAAGTGTGAACATCTCATTCACAATCTAAGGGCGTTCACGTCTTGTAACAACGGAGACATAAAGCCTTTGGGGAGGATCGTTATTGTGAATTGAAGCGTATCTCCCCTACCGAGCCCCTTACTCACAGCAAACTGGTACCAGCCATTCGCCATGAACTTCTCCATCTTGTTGATCTTTCCGTTACGCCGGGCAGAACGCACCTCAGCACGATAAATCCTCCCGTCGTCTACATCCACCAACTCAATGTCCCTCTGGTTCACTCCTAAAATGTCCCTCGTAACCGGCTTTGGAAAATGCTGAAAAAATGGAAGCATAAGAATTACTTATACAATTTGTATGCGTTAACTCCATTATGTGCAAGGACTACGTAATTTGAAACTTACCATGACATTCCTTGTAGCCTTGTATCCGAAAGTGATTGTCTTTTCCCAGTAGAATTCACCTTCACATTCTTGATCATCCAACATCTATCCATCAGATTCTTCGTTGTCCGACCCTTGTCCATCAGCATCGTCATCCACATGAATGATATGTAGACGTCCATCAGATGTGTGCTGGGCAACCTGTTCGTTCATTGCAGAGCTGTACCGAATGTTGAAGAGATAGTGATTAGTATAAAGATAAAATGAAAACGACAGATTAAAAGTGCAATATAAATTCCATTGTTGATGACATTAGACAGTGGTGGATAAGAAGGTATCGAACTGAGTTATACTATTCATAGAAAGGATTTTATAAAGAAATTCAAATAGTTGCAGTCGAAGGTGTGTTTGACAGTAGACAGCGGTGGTGTTTGGACGCAATGCAGCGTATATGTTTAGTTATGTTACATATTACCTGATTTTGGTTGGGACGTCGGTGTTGTTCTGTATTTTCCTAGCACTGTTGCTCCCTCCTATTATGTATATAAGATGCTGAGCAACCATGACGTTCTCAGACGGTAAATAGTCATCCCTCCAAAACTGCACCTCTGATGCCTCTGTATTCAGTTCCCGTAGTCGGTTGTCAATCTCCTTTCTCTGCCTCAACCATGATTCCACGTTTCTACCATGACATGAAAAAACCACCAGTAGTAATAATAACTAATTAATGTAGCATGGAGTTATTTTTGCCAGACCATAGATTTGTTTGTGTCCGGATTTGTAATGTTTTAAAAGATGTTACAACCGTGTTAAAGATGCATGAAAGTGTTATATGTCAGATGTACCTTGCCTTACGGATCCTTAGTGCATCTGCTTCATTAAAATTTTCACCAGAATTTACTTGACCTTTCTGAGGGCGTTCCTGCAAGCTATACACATGTAATATATGTTTTTAGTTAAATATAATAACAACACTAAGAACCTAACATGTCATGGAATATACTGATTATTTCAGGTGCATTTGATACTGATGTAAAATTTGTTACTTTGCAGAGACAATGTTATAAAGTAATTTTGTAAGCTGCATGTATAAAAAAATAGTCGTTGCAACATAAGTCATTAGGTGAGTTATGTGAGATTTTACCCGAAAGTCATTGGGATTGCAGGTGTTTCCGGTTGATTGACTACTGCCTTGGTTGGTGAAGAAACCTGTACAGGATCTTCAGCAAATGAGACCCTTTTTTTTGGTAGCCTCTGGTCCGTTTCTAAGTTACCCACAGATGCTGCTGCATTAAGGTCCCGCATCTGGGCTTCAATTTCCCGTTTGCGCTTCAACCATGCATCATCGTCTCTGCAATGAAAGGATACCAAAATTAGATATCTTTTCATAAGTCATTGGTTAAACATGCATGCAGAAAAAAGATCGTAACCGTACCTTGATTTCAAGATTCCATCTTTCGTCCCACTGTTTCCTTCTTCTAAACCCTTTTCCAGAGACAGTCTGAGATAGTCTTCCTTAGTAAGGACACCCTTAAGTTGTCTACGATCCTCATTAGTGGTTGCAGCTTCAACAACCAATTTCTTCAGGGTTGATTCAACATCCTGCATGTGGGTGTTGCTGAAAATAGGAAAGCGCATAATTGAAATCAGATTAAGAAAGGCTACAACAAATGACGAAAAATCGTTACAAAGATGGATGTCGTTTGCTTACCCTTGCAGACGACGTCTTGATCGTTCTTCAGCCATGGATGTGTTGCTTTTGCAAGTGTGTTTGGCAACAGAAATTTTTGTCTCACATACAATGTATTGTGTGTAACACATTTCCCAAACTTAAAGTGTTATAGTCCATCCATGATCAACCCTCATTTTCGGTTCCCGAGACACTTTTCCAATGTTATACTTTATCCACACGTTAACCCTTCATTTTCACTATTTGGAACATGTATAATCCCATTTGGTATTTCTGTAACTTTTTATTTATGTAACTTATTTTTATAACTTATTATGTAATACCCTATTTGGTCCCCCTTTAATTTATAATAATAATATTGAAAACGTTTTTGGCATGGTGGCATAGGAATTATGTTAAAAATTTAAAGCTAATGTGTTTGGTAAACATTTAAATTATGAGACGTAATATATGATGACAATACTTATTTTTTTTTTATCTAATGAATTCCTGTTTGGCCGTTTAAAAAAAATACAGTTATATAAAGTGGGTCATTAAGTTTTAGCATAAAATATGCTATCAACATAAATTTTTTTTAATTGTTATTAATGAATGTTATAATAGATTTGGTTTTTCAAAAAATCAAGTGAGCATTGTATTTAAAAAAAATTAGAATTTCAATAGAATAGTTAACGATTGCAGAGAAAATTAAATTGCAGAGTAAAAACAAAACTAAAATTTTGGAAACAAAAAATTTGAAAAAGATATGATAACAAAATATGTTATAATTATATTTTACAAAATTATCTTATTGCAACATTTAAATATCTTTTTGAATATGTTTATTTATATACTTTATTTTAAAAATACACTAAATAAAATAAATAAAATTATTTATCCAAAATTACAATAAATAAAATTATCTTATGTCGAAAAGTACAATTATTTATCCAAAAAATAAAATTACAAGCATTAAAAAACTTAAAGAATGATTTGTTTTAAAATTGAGTTTATTTTTTTTATAACAAATATTAATAAATAAAATAACTGAATTAAATAATTCAAAAACACATTAATAGAATTTGAAGAGATGTGCATGAACCGATATAACATCTAAAAACGAAGTGTTGAAGATAAACTCAAAGGTTATTGTTTTACAACCATAGAAACGATTCGCTTAGCATTTCATTCTGATGATGTTGATCACTATGCAAGAAGGCGGAATTTTACCGGGAAAAGAATGGGATAAGTCTAGCTGAGAGATGATGATTCGTCAGGGTATGGAACAATGTGAGGTTCTTAGGGCATGGAGGATTAAGTTCGTGATGGGGAGAGACCGTTCGACCCTTCCTGGGAGGTTGAAACAAAATTCATGTATCTGTAGTAGTTGCATGCAAGTCATCGGTTTGACCGGTGTTTCATGTTTTGTAATAATTTTATTTTATGCAGATGTCGAGCTTATTTCCTTTTTTTTTAAAGATATAATTTGGTCTGTGATGACGTTATTTTTCGAAGTATACTCACAATTTTTTGTTCAAAGTATGTGTGCAGTAGGTTATGATCCACAGTCAGTTGAGCATGACACTATTTTTCAAAGCATATATATTTTGTGATGTGTATGTGTGTGTTGAAGATTATTACATACTGACTTTTAATGTTAATTCTGAAATTTAGATGACCAAATATTGTTGAAACTACTGAATAAATTATGATAAAAATACATTAAGTTAGTCTACCTGCTGTGTTTTACTATATTTTTCATGTTAATGAAAAAGTATATTTTAGTGTTGGATTCATGTCACTGATTACATTTAGATGACAGATTTTATTTGCATCTTTTGATCTTTGTCCTCCCAAAATTGAAAAGTTATGATTCACTCAGGGTTATGGTTCTTTTCATTGTGTATACTGTAAAACTTAAGAAAAAACATGTTTGGTATTTGTTGGGTCAATCTAAATAACCGACAAACTGTTGTGTGTCTGCAGTTATGATGGAAAGGAAAAAGAACAGAATATGGGGTCTGTTAAAGAAGTAGGAAGTTGCTCCCAAAAAAGGAAAAGGTACTTTTAAGGTTCTTATAATCTAAAGAACTCATATTTAATGTTTGTTTTGTTGGATGGGTGCTGATCAACAAAATTTGTCATCCTGTTGTCTCAATCTTAATAACCTCTAAACTCTGTTGTGTCTGCAGTGCTGATGTAAAGATGAAACAAAAGGCTGTAGCGTCTGGCATAGAAGCAGGACGTCGTCCCGAAAAAAGGAAAAGGTAATCGTAATCCTTTATACACATATATAATCAATTGTATATTGCAGGGTATGTAAGATTGCGTTTTTTTGAAAATGAAGTAATCTAATCCCGGCGATATATTGCAGGGAAACTCCTGCTATGTTTGAGCATGAAGCAAATTGGACCATGGTGGTAAAGAATGCAAAGAAATTGAAGAAAAACGTGCTTGTAAGTAATGCAGAATTCCATTGATAAGTTTATGTTCATATTATTAGGAGACAAATGCATTGCTAATGTTTGTGTACATGTGCAGAAAATTCCTAATGATGTCATCAGGAAATGCCTCCGTGGACCCATCGAGTATGTTCGTCTCTGGGATTCAGACAAATCCGTTGCGTACTATTGCGATGTGAAGAAGACACCGAAGAAATTAGAGAAGTATCTATTAGGTAGCTGGTATCGTTTTCCGAAAGATCGAGATATAAAGGATGGCGACCGTCTGCATTTTTCAATTCTGTATCCGCCTATAGAAGAAATTGTGGTTTCAGTTGAGCGCGGGGATGCAAGCTGAAGGCCGAGATGCTGGTATGCTGGTGTTGAATCTGCTGGAAGTTAAAGAATTGTTTTGTTTAGACTTGGTTTTTGTTATAGTTTTTGTATTGAATGTTATGAATGTGTTGAATGTTTAGACTTGGTGTTTGTTTCTTCACCCATTTTACCTTGTGTTCTATATATTTATATCTATAGTTATGACTGTCTTGAATGATATCAATGTTAAATTGCAAAGAAAAAATGAAATTTATATTTTGGAGAAAAAATTTACGAAAACAATATGATTACAAAATATGTTTTAATAATATTTTAGAGATACAGGGTCTTCTCAAAACCATGGCTCATGTTTCACCTAAATCTCTTCATCCATCCATGAAAAGAGATAATACCTCAATATAATCTTCAAGCTTGAGTTAGTCCATGATGCCTTGTCCTTGTACCAGACTCACACACATGAAAAATTATAAAATTTGGTTAGTATAAACTAATGATAGCATACAAAAGAACCATTCACAGTAGGCCATGAAGCAAGATACAACTAAACAGAACTCTAAGCAAAATGATTAAATAGTGACTCGACCAAGACTTGCAAAAGACCCTTGTTCCTTACATTTATTCAATAGCAGAGAAGATGGTGTTGCCTTCCTCCTTCCAAAGAGATCATCACGCAGCCTTATTTGCTCAAAATTTCGGTCCTTCAAGTTTTAAACTACAGCTGTTATTCCCTAACAAAGTCAAGATGCAAAGACAATATCAATTAACTAAATTGACAACTGTTTTAAAGGACATAGTTGGTGAGGATAGAGAAAATGCATTGCACCACTGATAAGGTTCTTTCCCTTCACTTTGGTCGTGTCCCTGATCCTATTTGCCTCTACCCAGATCAAATTCTTTCTAAAAAATAGCAAGAGAAATGTTCCAAATTCGCAACTATGGACATGGCTCTCTTGACATCCAAGTATGTGGAAAACATTCTGACATCACCTTAAGTCCATCAGCAATATTTTCTTCAATACACTTCACATGAAAACGGAGTCCAACAATACAAAATAGTGTCAAACACTGAAAATGAAAGTGTGTTGATTAGAGACACTTGTTCCCTCAAAAATCACGAGCCAGGCCGCAAGGAGTGAACAGAATACAAAGTGAAAATTCATACCAATAAATAAAAGATGGATTGATTTCAAAAAAGCAAAAAATTGAACTTTGATATATGTTTTCTTCTTCTTCAAAGGAACTTACCTCAGTCCATATCTCCCAACACTCATTCTTCTTCTCCATCATCCTTTTGTATTTCATCATCAAAATCATCCTTTAACAGCTCATCAATAGATTTACACTTACACATGATTATAATTATGAAATATGTATGGAAAAAAAGATTCTAAGAGGTTCTAAAAGGTGGTGTTTATATAAAATAAATGAATATGCTGACTTGAGAACAAGATAATGGTCATTTCTTCACGTTACCTGCTGCTATTTTATTTGAACAACCTTATAAATTGTTAAAATTAAATAACTGTATTATTATGATTTATAAATTTTGATAACAAACTACAATATTAAAGTTTTATGAGAGATATATGCATCCAAATTAAGAAATATTTCCAGATTATTGTATGCAATGCTAATAGAAATGCGTAATACGAACATTACCGTTGTGAGCGATAATTAATATGAAAAGACAAAATGAATCCAAAAGAAAGGATGCAACTAATAAATATAATTGATATCGAAAGACAAAATGATTCCAAAAGGAAGGATGCAAGTAATAAATATGACACGGTTCAATCTAGATATTATTGAAAACTTCTTTATATACTACATTTATTGTTGAGTTTTTGGCTTTATCATCTTCACCGTGTATCAATATTTTGATTCCTTTTTTGGTGGTGACTCTCGATAGTGCAACGTATATTTGACCATGTGTAAAAACATCCTTCGGCAAGTAAAGTCCGACATGATCCACAGATTGGCCTTGTGATTTATTTATTTTCATCGCAAAGGAAACAACAATTGGAAATTGGCGCCTATTTGGTTTAAAAGGCCAAAGGGATTGTGATGGGGACATATACATTCTTGGTATATAAACCAAGTTGCCAAAAAATTTTCCATCCATTATAGATGCCTCGAGAACATGATTTGCCATCCTTGTTATGATGAGTCTTGTTCCGTTGCATAACCCCTCTGCCTGATCAATATTGCGCATAAGCATGATAGGCATTCCAATCTTTAATTTAATGTGATGGTTAGGCAATCCTGAGGTAGCAAGCGAATTGAGGAATTCTGGTGTTAGAATATCAACCACACCACTGTCATGAATTTCAGATCTATCGACATAATTTGAGTTGTAATAATTATTTATATTGCCTGAAAACAAAATGAAATTATGAGGTGAATAAATAAAAGGATGGTAGTAGGCAATGAAATGGATAGGCTATAAAATTGGAACCTGGCATTAATGCGAGGACGCGGTCATTAATTTGATCAACCACCTCCAAGGTTGAAGCCAGTATAGCTCTACCCTTGAGGTAGTCATTAGATTGAAAGTTAGACAGGAACTGTGGGTATGTGCTCTCAATTATGGCATCAATAGGGTCGGTGTAATCGGTAATCAAAAGTTTATTTGGAATTTCAATGTTGGCATATCCGTCGTTTGGTTCAGAAAGTCTGCCCTCACCTATTTTTAAAAGCCAATTTGAAAATTCAAGCATTTCGTTTCTTTCATGTTCATTCTGACCGCACTGTAGTCGCATATTCTTAGTCAAAGTTAACACCTTCACAAAATGCCATATATACGACGCATTTATCGCAGAGTGAACTATATCAGAATGACCTCCCCTAGGAACAACTGACAAAATCTGTCTAAAATCCCCACCGAACACGATAACTTTTCCCCAAAAGGCACTATCAGAATTGCTGTAACTGCTCATTACATCTTGCAACGTTCGGTCAAGCGCCTCAATAGCATGCTTGTGTGCCATTGGTGCCTCATCCCAAATAATTAATTTTGTTTGCCTTAGTAACTCAGCAGCCTCATCACCAAAATTAATCTTACAAGTTGAATTCTCCAAAGTGGGGACTGGTATTTTGAACTTTGAATGCACGGTTCCCCTACCGGGCAATAATAGGGTAGCTATACCACTTGTCGCAACTGTTAAACATATATCATGCCTCGACCTCAAGGCACTTGTAAGCGTTCTCCACATGTATGTTTTGCCCGTACCACCATAGCCATGTGAAAATGGCTGGTTTCTACCTGAGTGTATCGCACACTCAAAGATACAACAGAGTTGCCACCGAACTTTATTTAGTCCCAAAGGACAGGGAAAGTATCGATAAAACCCAAGGGGAAGAGAAACGGGAACGGGGGGTCGGTTATGCGGAAGGAAGGTATTAGAACCTAACGCATCCGTCATACTCGACGGGAACCATTTCGCTTGCTTCTAGGCTTGGATGGGTTATCTATCTAAAGGCTTCTAGCTAAAAGAAAGAGAGAGAGAAAGGGGAAAAAGAAAAGAAAGAAAGAAGGTGCTCGCGGAGGAACGAAGTCCTCGTGCCTACGTACCCTCATAGTGCAATGAGGAAATCAGAGAGTCGTAGTTCATGGAACCAGGGGACGAAGAAAAGGAAATAAAGGAGGAAGACGGAAGAAAGGTGGAAGTGTGCTCGCCAAGACATTGCGTCTCGTGCCTATGCATCATACGTTAAAAAAATGCAGAATCAGAGCTTCCGTAGTTCGGGGAACTGAACGGAAAAGAAAAACAAGAAAGAAACAAGGAGACGAAAGAAGTGGTGTCGAAACCAAGAGCAAGAGTGAAAGAAAGACTCTACTGGGAAAGACCCCGCAGTAAGAGCGTTTGCACAAAAGAATAGGAAAAGAATGGTGTCAAAAACCAAGAATGACAGAAACTCCGCTGGGGATAGCAAAGAGAATTGGTGTCGAAACCAAAAAAGTAAAAGCAAGGGGAATAGGAAGGACTCCTCTAGAGATCCAAAAAAAGGGATGGCGTCAAAACCAGGAGAAAAAGGAGACTCGATATATTAACTGGCTGGCAGTGGTTAACCGAAGAAAGAGAGTAGACCCTGGCGGGGAAAAGAAGCTGGTGTCAACAGACGGACTGTGATAAACCAAGAGAGAGAGTGTTGAACCGAGAGAAGCTGTTTGACTCTGAAGGGGCCTCGGTATATTAACTGGTAACAGTGATCAACCGAGGAAAGAAAGGACTGCAACTCTGTGGGGGTAGAGAAGCATTGGTTTTAACAGATAAAACTGTGATTAACCAGAAAAGCGGGTGTAGGACCGAATAAAAATCATAACCCAAAGGACGGGTATAGGATCGAGCAAAGGTCGTGACCCAAAGGGGTTCGGTAAACTGACTGAACAAACAGTACTCAACCGAAGAAAGGGTATTTGAACCAAAGGAAGGTTACTAACCCAAGGGTGCAAGTATTTGAACCAAGAGGAGGTTACCAACTGCGGGGGATTCAGTGTTTACAGACAGACTGTGACCAACCGAAGAGAAAAGCGAGTGGTTAACCAAGAGAAGGTGATTAACTCGAAAGGGTTCAGTAGTTTAACAGACGGACTGTGGTTAACTGAAGAGACGGGTGATTAACCAAGAAGAGGTGATTAACCCAAGAGGTGCTCAGTGATTAACAGACTGACTGTGATTAACTGAAGAGACGGGTAATTAACTAAGAGAAGGTGATTAACACAAGGGATGCTCAGTGATTAACAGATGGACTGTGATTAACTGATGCAAAGGGTGATTAACCAAGAATAAGTGATTAACCCAAGAAAGGAGAAGAACCAAGAGAAGGTTGCGAACTCCAGGGGAAAAATGGTCGTGACAGGAAAACTGTGTTGGACCAAAGAAAGAGAATTGAGACTCTTCAGGGGAATCAAAAAGTAATGATTGATTACAAGAAGAAAGGAGTGATGGAACAAAGAGAGATTGCTAGCGCAAGAATAATGATCTCAACCAAGAAGGATGATGATTGATCAAAAGGAGAGATTGAAAGAGTGAGGAGTGATCAAGGATCGAAAGGGATCGCAAAGAGAGAAAAGTGATCAAGGATCAACTCGACTGGGGAAGGAAAGTACATTACCGCCTGGAGATAGAGATGATTAAGCCAAGCACAGGGTCATTCGTCCCCTACCTCAAGTAGTCAGAATGAGAGTAGGAATTCTCCCTTCTCATCCCTTCCCTAACACACACAGGGTGTAATGCGGAAGTTGAACCGGACGGCCCAACAACTCCAAGTTGTACAGTGCTCCTGCGTAGAGAAACGGACAGCATAACGACATCAATTTGTACAGTGCTCCGATACAAGGGGCAGCGCGAAACTTCAACTCCACGGGGGGGATGAGAGAGAAAGCTCTAAAGGAGGCCTAAAGAGAGGAAAATGGAAGATCGATTAATCGAAACAAAGTTTCGATCAATTAATCAAGGGATAAACATGCTAACAACTTTCCAAAGAGGACGAAAAGTCATTAAAGCACAAAGGAGTGAATTATTGATTATACAAGATTAAGTTTATCCATGAAGAATAAACTTAATGAAAACTGAAATGGAAGGTGCAAAACAGTGCCAAATGATCATCAAAATGCCACACAAAGTCATGTATCATGTGAACAAAGATAATGCAAGAATTGTTATGTTCATACAATGCTAAGAACATGAAACAAATGAATAATCGAAAATATGCATCGAAAGTTCATGAATTTGCTTTAACCAGAAGTGAAATGACATAAAAAACATCCATAAAATTAAGCATGACAATCAATGGAAGTTAAAATGAAGAAAGCATGGCAAACACACTTGAAAATGCAAGAAAATGGCCTTCTGGTTCAGTGTTAATCGATTAACATAATTACACTGCAAAGTGTTAATTGATTAACACGTGAAAAAGTGCAAAAAAACACTGGTTAATAGATTAACACAATTGCACTGCAATGTGTTAATCGATTAACACTGTACAGGGAGCAGAAAATCAGTTTTGAAAAGCGCTTTTGGCCAACTTTTTGATTGTGCAATCACTCCAGTGCTAGGGCAAACAATTATGCACGAAAAATCAAGCTTAGAAACAGAAAATGATCAACAATAGAATCAATTAACAATTAAGATCATGGATCTATCAAAAGTGTAATTAATTCACATGCAAGAATATCGAAATTACATCGCAAACGATACGAAAAAGATCGAAATGATAAAATGAATGAAATCCACCAACCTACAAGGCTGAGATGTGCCTTGGTGAATGTTGCAAAGTGACCTTGGTGCAGAAGATTAAAGAAAACCAGAGGATCCTTGAATTGTAGACGAAACGCGTCGAAACCGATCAAAAACGCGAAAATCCACTGAATTCGAACTTGCACCAAAATAAATGGTGTGAAACCCTTGGATTGAAGTAAAATGAGATATAATTCCAGAAATCCAACCAAAGAATGCCAAATGATGAAGGTTAAGCTCAAGAATTAATCACTTTTAATGTGAAAAATGATTATCCTTCAAGAATAAGAGCTTTTGGTGAGGTTTGATGGAGAAGAATTGAGATGAAGATGAAGAATGAGTAGAGAAATTAGAGAAAAAGTGAGAGAATTGAGAGTGAAATGTGAGAAGCTTGGTGAAAAATGGTAGAGAATGGTTGAGGAATTGAAAAGTGAGTGGAGGTGGGTTTATATAAGCTTTAGGTTTGGAATATGAGATGGTTTGGAATTTGGTTTGGAATTAGCTTTGGGTTTGGAGCTAGGTTAGGAGTTAGTTGGACTTGACTCACCGAGTCAAGGCGGTTAACTCGATTAGTTAGAACCAACTCGGTAACCATCCCAAGGTGAATTCCAACATCCAAAGATCCATATTACTTGGAGAACAAGGAACATGGTGCACTTGATTTAAAGTGAAGTATCATAGCAAATGCACTTGGAATGAATTGAGTAGCTTGGAAATGTTTAGAGGTGTCTAGAATATTCCATATGCTGCTAGAATCCAAGACCAAAAGGTGTGCAAAGGTGCTGTCATGAAAAAGCAGCAAATTGTGCCTATTTTGCCTGTGTTAATCAATTAACACAATTGCACTGCAAATGGTTAATCGATTAACCAGACCAAAATATGCCCAATTTACCTAAAAAAGGGGTGCGGGCTTGGAAAACCTGAATATCCTGCAATCAAAACACCATAGGAAAAAATGCGAACGCGTATGCCAGCGATGCGCATGCTTATGCTTATGCAAAAGGAAAAAGAGGGAGGTCAAATTTCGGGTTACGACAGCTGCCTCTATTTAATCCGCTTGGACCTGAATGTACGAATTGTGTTAGCTTTTCGATGATTCGAGGTAAAAGGGGATTAAATAAAAGAGTAGCTCAAGAATTTGGCCGATGGCGACAAAAGAAGAGTGGAAAGTGTTTGAATAGATGAGTGCAAGGTTTGGCGGAAAATCTGCTGGGAGATAAGTCAGCCAATGTATGATATGTATGCGTTACTACATGATGCTTGATATCATGCAATGAAAAGGCTCAAGATAAGGCACAGCGAGGCGGTTAGGCATAAATCGTAGCAAAACGATCTCGACACCCTCGGTCAGGGAGAGGACCCGCAGATGAATACAATCTCTGCTGGAGAGGAAAGTTCACAAAGGATGATGATCCTGTCAGGGAAAGAAACTGAGGACATCTCAGGTTTCTAAATCACCATGGTTGTCCCTGTTGGGGATGAAAGAACCAAGTCAATCCTTTCTACCAAGACGGGTTTTGCGTGGGGAAAAGAAGTTCCTGAATCATGTTGACTCAGCTGAGGAGAAACCGCTGCTGCTGGTGACAGATAATTCCTAATCATTAGGGATGATGCACGACCCTTGTTGGGGAAAAGAGAACAAAGCGTCTTTGCTGGGGAACACCCTGGCAACCTGTTGGGGAGGATGATGACTCTGCTGAGGAAATAACAACTTCTTCACTGAATTAAAACATTGCCGGCCAGGCGTTAGGCTTACCAATGGATATTACTGATCACCCTGCAGGAGTTACCAGTAACACATGCAATGCATATTGCTTTCTCGAATGATTTAGGTTTTTATTGTTCTCAACGTTTTTTAGTATTATGTGATCGCAAATAATTATTTATTTTGCTAACAAAATACTAGAATGAAACAAATTGAGATAACAAAGAATGCATTTTATTGAATGTGAAATTTTTGTACATAAAGTGTGTACAAGGATGCAAAATCCTTGATGAGGAAGTTTGCAATAAAATTGAAAAACAAATGTAAATGGCAAAGGGAAATCATGTTTTACATTGATTACAATATTGGCCACCATCCACTGTAAGTCTAGGTTCCAACGCTTTGCACCCGTTGATGATGATTAGAATGTTCTGTTACCGTCTGAGGTCTAGCCATGAGGAAAAGAGGCTCAAGTGTTCACAGTCAATGCCTTTATCCCTAATTTTTGCCTGGACATGTTTTCACATTTTTTTTCGTCCACCGGGATGCCCATTTTTGCCTAAGTCGCCCTTTCGGGTTTTCAACTTAGCGGGCTACTATTGTTGTTTTTTCCATTGTCCCTAACTTTTGCATGGACATTTCTTTTTTTGGTCCATCGGGACGTCCATTTTTGCCTAGATTGTCCTTGCGAATGTCAATCTAGCTGACTCTTATCCATTTTTTTCAGGCATAATATTTTTTGACTGTATCGGAGTTCACGGGCGATGGCAACTCCTCCCCATCCATTATGGTAAGGATCAGAGCTCCGCCTGAGAAGGCTTTCTTGACAACAAAAGTTCCTTCGTAATTGGGAGTCCATTTGCCTCGTGGATCCGAGTGAACAGGTGAATATCTCTTGAGCACGAGTTCGCCTTCACAGAACATTCGAGGGAGAACTTTCTTGTCAAAAGCTCGCTTGAGGCGTCTCTGATACAATTGACCATGACAAACGGCTGTAAGGCGCTTCTCTTCGATGAGATTCAGCTGGTCGTATCTGGATTGAACCCATTCAGCTTCATCAAGACCTGCTTCCATGATGACTCTGAGCGAAGGAATTTTGACTTCGATGGGTAGAACAACCTCCATACCATACACAAGCGAATACGGAGTTGCCCCAGTAGAAGTGCGAACTGAAGTTCTGTAGCCATGCAGTGCAAGGGGAAGCATTTCATGCCAATCCTTGTAATTCTTGACCATTTTCTGGACAATCCTCTTGATATTTTTATTTGCTGCTTCGACGGCGCCATTCATCTTGGGCCGATATGGTGAAGAGTTGTGGTGCTCGATCTTAAATTCTTGACACAACTCCTTCATCATGTTGTTATTCAAGTTGCTTGCATTGTCCGTGATAATGTTACTAGGAATTCCATAACGACAGATTATCTCTTTCTTGATAAATCTAGCAACCAATTGTCGTGTAACGTTTGCGTAGGAAGCAGCTTCAACCCATTTGGTGAAGTAGTCGATAGCAACCAGAATGAATCGATGACCGTTGAAAGCCTTCGGCTCGATCATTCTAATCATATCTATAACCCACATGGAGATTGGCCAAGGTGAAGTCAAAACATTCAATGGAGTTGGAGACACATGGATCTTGTCTCCGTAGATTTGGTACTTGTGACATCTTTTGGCAAAGTTGTAACAATCTACCTCCATTGTTGTCCAGTAATACCCAGCTCGAAGGATCTTCTTGGCCATAGCAGGACCTTTAGCATGTACACCCTCGCAACCCTCATGTATGGACCTTATAATCGTGTGTGCTTCGTGTCTATCCACGCATCTGAACAACACAGAATCATAATTCCTCTTGTACAGTATACCACCACTTAAGAAGAATTTGGCGCAAAGCCGTCTAAAAGCCTTCTTGTCAGTGATAGTGATACCCTCGGGATATTCCTGTTTTTCCAAATATCTTTTGATATCGTAGAACCAAGGCTTGTCATCAGACCCATCCTCGATTGCTAAATAGTGTGCTGGTTCGTTCAAGTGATCAATGCAGATATGAGGAGCTTCATTCTTCTACTTGACCTTGAACATGGATGCTAAAGTGGCAAGAGCATCAGCTAGTTGATTTTCCTCTTTGGGAATATGATGAAAAGTGATCTCATCAAAGTAAGGAATCAACTTCGCTATGTGTTGTTGGTACGGAACCAGCTTAGAATCCCGAGTCACAAAGTTCTCTCTGACTTGACTGATGACCAAGGCAGAATCTCCATAGACCTCAAATGCTTGATTCTCATGTCAATTGTCGCTTCAATACTGTAGATACATGCTTCGTATTCAGCCATATTGTTGGTGCATGCAAAGCATAATCTGGCAGTGAAGGGGAGGTAAAAACCTGGTGGCGAGATGAGGATAACACCGATTCCACGACCTTTAGAATTGGAGGCACCGTCGAACATGAGCGTCCATCGCGCCCCTGGTTTGGGTTCTATGTCAGGATCTGGAGTCTCATAATCTCTGATAAACAGGACATCCTCATCGGGAAAATTAAGCTTTATTTGTTGATAACCCTCTACAGGTTGATGAGCAAGGTAGTCAGACAAGACGCTCCCTTTTATTGCTTTCTGGGTAACATGTTGGATATCATACTCAGTTAACAGCATCTGCCACTGAGCAATCCTTCCAGAGACAGCAGGCTTTTCAAAGATGTACTTTATCGGATCCATTTTGGATATCAACAAAGTAGTATGGCAAATCATGTATTGTCTTAGGCGTCGAGCAGCCCAGACCAGAGCACAACAAGTTTTCTCTTAGAGTGAGTATCTGGTCTCACAATCAGTGAGCTTCTTCTTCAGATAGTATATTGCATATTCTTTTCTGACAGTGTCATCATGTTGACCCAATACACATCCCATTGATTCATCGAGAACGGTGAGATACATGATTAAAGGCCTACCAGGAATCGGTGGTACTAAGATCGGTGGTTCTTGCAAGTATTGTTTTATTTTGTCAAATGCTTCCTGACAATCATTATTCCATTCAACCGATTGATTTTTCCTTAGCAATTTGAACATTGGTTCACAGGTAGCCGTCAAATGGGAAATGAATCTTGAAATGTAATTGAGCCTGTCCAGAAATCCACAAACTTCTTTTTCTGTTTTGGGAGGCGGCATGTTCTGAATTGCTCGAACCTTATCAGGATCAACTTCAATGCCCTTCTGACTCATAATAAAGCCCAACAGTTTACCCGATCGAACTCCGAAGGTGCACTTCGTAGGATTCAACAGCAATCTAAACTTCCGGAGTCTGTCAAACAACTTCTTCAAATGAACCAAGCGATTATCCTCAGTTTCAGATTTGGAAATCATATCGTCCACGTAAACCTCAATCTCTTTGTGAATCATATCATGAAAGAGGGTTGGCATGGCACGCTGGTATGTTGCCCCTGCATTCTTTGGACCAAATGACATGACTTTGTAACAATATGTACCCCATGGCGTGATGAAAGTAGTCTTCTCCATATCAGTTGGGGATATCTTGATCTGATTATATCCTGAAAAACCATCAATGAAGGAAAAGACAGAGAACTACGCAGTGTTGTCTACCAAGACATCAATATGAGGCAAAGGAAAATCATCCTTCGGGCTTGCCTTGTTGAGATCTCGATAATCCACACACATTCTGACTTTTCCGTCCTTCTTGGGAACTGGGACGATGTTGGCATACCATTTAGGATACTCGGAAGTGGTGAGGAACCCAGCGTCAAGCTGTTTCTTTACCTCTTCTCTGATTTTGAGTGCCATGTCAGGTCTAGTCCTTCTGAGTTTGTGCTTGACAGGAGGACATCCGGGCTTGAGTGGCAAGTGATGCTCAACGATGTTGGTATCCAACCCAGGCATATCTTGATAGGACCAGGCGAAGATATCAACATACTCTTTCAACAACTTGACCAACTCGGAGTGTACATGCTTTGCAAGGGATGCGCCAACCTTAACTTCTCTTCTGACCTCATCAGTACCAAGATTGACAACTTCCACTGGATCTTTGTGTGGCTGAATCTCTCTACGCTTGTGCTCAAGGAGCCTTTCCAGTTCAGCTGGTAATTCACAATCTTCCTTACCATTTTCTTCGGCTTGGTTAATTGGAATTCCAGAATTACAATGGATGTTTGCCATGTTGTTATCAATGCTTTTATTAGTTCTGCATGTTTATGAATATGTTTAGAATGAGCTATTTTAAAAATGAAAAAGAAAAGAAACTTTTGCCGTTTATTTTGTGAAAAAGTAAAATAAAGAAAGAAAATAGAGCATGATTTTGAATGCAAAAAACTTTTATTTATTGATCACATAATATTGCAAAAGCGTGAGGCCCTTTACAAGCTATCCACTCATGTCGGGCGAGGACGAGGGAATGAGAAAGCAAAATGCATTACATGTTATATGGGAAAACCACAGGAATCACGGTAGATGTCCAATTGTTGAGCTTGAAACCTGGCGAACACTTGCGCACAAAGCTTGAAATCTGATTACTGGGACCAGCATCATCAGCAGCTGCCACGGTGTCACCCTGCTGGAAACCCGCGCTATGGAACTTGACAAAGTTGCATTGCTTCTGACCAGAGGAACATTCAGCCACTGAATTATCCTCAACCATGTTAACCGCAGGCCCACCGTGATTCGGCAATGGATTACTCTGAATGTTGGGTCCCTCCTCAGCAAAAGTCAGAACCTTCTTATCAATAAGTTCCTGGACCTTGGTTTTGAAAACAAAGCAATCCTCTGTTGCATGTCCTGTGTATCCAGCATGATAGGCACAAGATGCATTTGGGTTATGCTTCGGGCCAAATGGAGGAATTTCAGGTGTAATCTGCTTGGGGACAATTGCCCCTTGGTGAACCAAGTAAGGAAACAACTCCGTGTATGACACCGGAATTCTGTCGAAATTTGAACGCTTACAGTTTCCTTGACTGTTGTTGTTCTGACGGTTCTGATTCTGCTGATTTTTGTTCTGTTGATTCGGTTGCTGATTCTGAGCATTCTGAACTGGTTGTTGCGGATGATACTGATATGGAGGTTGTTGATACTGTGCAGCAGCAATGTACGGATATGGATAGTACGACAAGGGAGCCATGGGAGCTTGATACTGAGGAGAAACTTGAGCTATCACAACATTGGCTTCACCTTCCTTTTTCTTGGAATGACTGTTTTGAGATTTCCGAGTGGCCGGCTGCTGGGAAGCAGTTCCAGGAATCCTTCCAGTCTTCAAACCATTCTCAATCCGTTCACCAATCGTCACAACATCATCAAAACTCGATGAAGAACTACCCACCATTTTCTCATAGTAAGATCCTTCCAATGTACCCATAAAGATGTCAACCAACTGATTGTCAGAGAGAGCCGGTCGCACACGAGATGCCATCTCACGCCATCTTTGTGCATACTCCTTGAATGTTTCAGCTGGGCGCTGGGATTGATTCTGCAATTGCAATCTAGTTGGCGCCAGATCAAGGTTATACTTGTATTGTCTCACGAACGCTTCCGACAAATCCCTCCAAGTACGGATTTTGCTGCGCTCCGGACCCATGTACCAATCCAATGAAGCACCAGACAAACTATCAATATGGGATGCCATCTTCCTGCAATACATAGTGATGTGACTACGCGGGTAGCTCAAGCCTTTATACTTTGGCAAATCAGGTATCTTGAATTTCTGCGGTAACACAACATTTGGAACCAGACACAAGTCTTTGGCTTCCATACCAAAAGCAGAGAACCCTTCGATAGCTCTGATACGGTCTTCCAACAACTTGTAGTCAACAGATCTATTCTGATTAGTGGGCCTAACAAGAATCTGAGGATTTGGCAGCTGAGAAGCGGCAGGAGCATTTACTTGCAGAGTAGCAAACTGAGAAGGATACACCAAACCCGGATTAACCATCTGACCAGCATTCTGACCCATCAGAACACCATACGGATAAATTAGAGGAGGCATCACAGCAGCTGAGGAAGATGCCCCAGGATAGAACATCCCTGGATGAGCATTCGGAACAGCGGCTTGAGCAACTTGAGACGGAACCGGAACATGAATAGGAGGACCCCTATACACATGCTCTTCATTATCAGGAGTTTTAGTGTCGACCAATCCGGCAGTTTGATGAGTTTGAGCCTGAAGATTCTCAGGATCATCATTCACCACTGGAGGCGGGACTGGAGTAGGCATGACCCATGGATAGGTGGCAGCATTCCCATTAGGCATGGGTGCAACAAAAGGCTGATATGGCATGAAGGCACTACCATTATTTGCAATCTGAGGAGTGTAATTCGGAGGCATGCCCCAAGGAAAACCAGTGGGCATCTGGTTCAAACTGGGTTAAACGGCAGGCTGATTCACAGTCTCAGTTGGTACTTTAACTCTAGCAGGAGAAGGAACAACAACAGTAGGAGTAGCTGTAACAGCAGGAGGAACAGTCACAGGAGTGACAACAGTTGCATCGGTAGTAGTTACAACAACAGTGGCAGCAGCAGCGATGTCCCTCTGAGCACGAATGAGCTCCATAATGACATCCATGTTCGTCTGGAACTGATCCATCTGACCTTGGAATTGAGCCAAAGTTTCCTTATAAGCGGCGTTCTCAGCTTCGAAGTCAGCCATGATTCTGGATTTGCTTGAGCGGGTGAAATACCAATGTCGAGTCGTCGTCTTGCTACAAGGAATGCAGACAAGGATAAGCAATGGTTTCGAATGAAGGGACGTGCATATGTGTGCAGATGAATGTATGATATGCATGCAAAAATAAAAGTTTAAATTCCAGGAATTCTTAAACTTATCTTTGTTGACAATATCATAAAGCATACAAGTAAAGGCATAAAATAAAGAGTGAGTAAGCATCTTCATTCATTCATTCAATAGAGAAAGAAATACAAGTCAAATACAAGTCAAATATCTGCCTTTTGGGCTTCAACAAAATCCGCACGGATCCTATCAAATACCACCCTAAACACAGATAAGAAATGAAAAACTGCCCAAGGAAGCCGGTGCGGCAATGCATCAGCATATGCATCCCTCAACAACCCTGGTAGGTCCTCCAATGCATGCTTAGCAAATCTGGCTAGACGACCATGCCTCTCACTCCAGTACTTCGCATCCTTCATCAGGTTGTGCAATAAAGAATGATTAGGTCCCTGAAGCATATCCTGAAGAAAGGCCTCTTTCTGATCCAGGAGGTTCTGTAGATGATGGCTTTGATGCTCCCAGTGAGTGTTCTCTGTGTTGAGCTGACTAATCCGCTCTTGGCTCTGATGTGCTTGATCTTGCAGCTTCTGAATCTCACCGAAGACTTTTTCGAGCTCAGCTTGACATTGGAAAAGTCCTTTGCTAACTGATTAGCACAGTCTTGTTCACTTTGCCACTTTGCCTTGAACTCGGATAACTTCCCTCGAAGATCTTCAAGTTGCTTGTTGTAGCTCAGCTCCCCCTTGTAGGCCTGATAATGAGCATCGGCGAGTTGTCTCTTCTTTGAAGCAAGTCCCTCATAGGTGCTCTTCAAAGCATCACCCACCTTCCTACGCTTGTTTTGTTCAACCCCACCTCTTTGAGCATGCGCTCACGCTTCTGATGGAGCTCAATCTGTAGGCTATCCTTCTCGGAAGTGACTCTATCAAGGTTGAGATGAAGATCAGCATTCTCCTTCTTCAACTTCTCAATAATCAGCTTGAGTTGATCGACTTCAGATGGAGGAACAATGGCAAGTTCAGGAGGATTGACATTCATGGAAGGCTCAGGAGAGAATGACAACAAGATCTCTTTGATGCGCTCTTTGACCCAAAGTGTGTAAGCTTCCTTGGCTACGCAATTCTTCTTACCCAAATTGGCTCTTCCTTCGAGATGAATCTGAGTCCAAGCGGCACTAAACCTCTTCAGCAAACCCATGTCGTCAACCCCTTCATGAAAGATGAACTCTTCCACTACCTCAGGATCAGGCTTGTCAACCATAGGGTATCCCAACTGTCGGAAAGCCATTCTCGGATTGTAGTTAATTTTGCCCTTTGTACCCAAGAGAGGCACATTGGAGAATTTCCCACAATGAAGAATGATCAGAATGTCGTCGAAGACTCGAGAATACCAAGAAATATCATCAGCGGTAAGAGACATGATTCGTCGAGACCACTTGAGATTATCCTTATTCTCAACAAAGGGACCCTTCTGTGGAAGGTGAGACATGAACCATCGGTACAACAAAGGAGCACAAAAAACAATGGTTCCCTTCTTCTTTTCATTCTTGGAATGAATAGAATGGTAGGTATCAGCAAGAAGCATCGGAACAGGGTTCTTGGACAAGAAAATGCTGATGGCAGCCTGATCTACGAAATCCTCCATGTTCGGAAACAAGACAATCCCATATATCAGCAAAGCGAGAACGGCATTGAAAGCCTTCCAGTTTCCATCCTTAGAAAAAGTAGTGGCCTTGTCAAAAAAGAACTTCGAAGAAAACCCTCGAATACCTTTCCCTTTGGTCTTGAGATTATCCTCCACATCTTTCTTACTAATGCAAAGCGCATCAGCAATAAGATGAAACTTCGGATAACCACTAGTGTAAACATAAGGAACCTGCTTCTGGATCTCAACCCCCAGAATATAAGCATACTCCTCAAGTGTAGGTGCTAGCTGATAATCCTGAAATGTGAAGCACCTATACGGCGGGTCGTAGAACTAAACCAGAGTATGAATAGCAGTGATGTTGACTTCAGTGTTGAGGATGGTCAACAGATTACCATAAGTACCTATGAAAACCCCTCTATGATCTCCAACCAACAAAGATGCCAAACCTCTCAAAATACCCAGCTTAGGCTCCAAAAACTTGTAACTGAAGATGCCACGACGACCAGTACTCATCTCCATGATAATGTCAACAGAAGATAAGCCCTCGAAAACCTGGAAATGCACATGCAAAAAAATTTAATTTACATGATGAAATGATATGCAACATAACAACAAGAAGCCAACATTGCCCAAATAATCAAATATGAATAATCCGGATATCTGCATATAATCTGTGTCAGTGCAACATAATCTGATGTGTCGGTGAAGAAATATGGCGTGTGTGAGAACAATGGTATGAAGTGGCCTGTTTTCCTGCAAAAACCCATCCCCCTCACAGGTGTGATCTAGACACAACAAGGTGGTCCCTAGAAAAGGTCGCTCAAACCATAAGACTCAGGATGAAAACCCCCCGCCGTAGTGAATTCTCATAGGACGGAGGTATTCTCAAATGAATCACGATGTGGGTCTCGTGATATCCCAACGCGCAAAACGCGATCCTCACGACTATCCACTTTCTAGCCTATGTGTATACTAGGCCCGGTGTTAGGACCTTTCTCTCCAATAATATCCACCCATCCCAACAACAGCAGATATCCAGAGTATGCAGCATATGAATATTCAAAGCAGTAAAGGAATGCGACAAATAAACATAAAGATAAAGCAAGTAAAGCGAGCAAAGTGCGAAACATAAACACCCAAGCAAGCAAGAGAAAGCAAACAAAACTAGGTGTGACCCCTCAAGGGATGGACCAGCAAGAGGTCAACCTGTCCCCAGCAGAGTCGCCAGCTGAATATGGCTGGTTTCTACCTGAGTGTATCGCACACTCAAAGATACAACACAGTTGCCACCGAACTTTATTTAGTCCCAAAGGATAGGGAAAATATCGATAAAACCCAAGGGGAAGAGAAACGGGAACGAGGGGTCGGTTATGGGAAAGGAAGGTATTAGCACCTAACGCATCCGTCGTACTCGACGGGAACCATTTTGCTTGCTTCTAAGCTTGGATGGGTTGTCTATCTAAAGGCTTCTAGCTAAAAGAAAGAGAGAGAGAAAGGGGAAAAAGAAAAGAAAGAAAGAAGGTGCTCGCGGAGGAACGAAGTCCTCGTGCCTACGTACCCTCATAGTGCAATGAGGAAATCAGAGCGTCGTAGTTCATGGAACCAGGGGACGAAGAAAAGGAAAGAAATGAGAAAGGCGGAAGAAAGGTGGAAGTGTGCTCACCAAGACATTGCATCTCGTGCCTACGTATCATACATCCAAAAGAATGCAGAATCAGAGCTTCTGTAGTTCGGGGAACTGAACGGAAAAGGAAAACAAGAAAGAAACAAGGAGACGAAAGAAGTGGTGTCGAAACCAAGAGCAAGAGTGAAAGAAAGACTCTACTGGGAAAGACCCCGCAGTAAGAGCGTTTGTACAAAAGAATAGGAAAAGAATGGTGTCAAAAACCAAGAATGACAGAAACTCCGCTGGGGATAGCAAAGAGAATTGGTGTCGAAACCAAAAAAGTAAAAGCAAGGGGAATAGGAAGGACTCCTCTGGAGATCCAAAAAAAGGGATGGCGTCAAAACCAGGAGAAAAAGGAGACTCGGTATATTACCTGGCCGGTAGTGGTTAACCGAAGAAAGAGAGTAGACCCTGGCGGGAAAAGAAGCTGGTGTCAACAGACGGACTGTGATAAACCAAGAGAGAGAGTGCTGAACCGAGAGAAGGTGTTTGACTCTGAGGGGCCTCGGTATATTAACTGGTAACAGTGATCAACCGAGGAAAGAAAGGACTGCAACTCTGTGGGGGTAGAGAAGCATTGGTTTTAACAGAGAAAACTGTGATTAACCAGAAAAGCGGGTGTAGGACAGAATAAAAATCATAACCCAAAGGACGGGTATAGGATCGAGCAAAGGTCATGACCCAAAGGGGTTCGGTAAACTGACTGAACAAACAGTACTCAATAGAAGAAAGGGTATTTGAACCAAAGAAAGGTTACTAACCCAAGGGTGCAAGTATTTGAACCAATAGGAGGTTGCCAACTGTGGGGGATTCGGTGTTTACAGAAGGACTGTGACCAACTGAAGAGAAAAGTAAGTGATTAACCAAGAGAAGGTGATTAACTCAAAAAGGTTCAGTATTTTAACAGACGGACTGTGGTTAACTGAAGAGACGGGTGATTAACCAAGAAGAGGTGATTAACCCAAGAGGTACTCAGTGATTAACATACGGACTGTGATTAACTGAAGAGACGGGTGATTAACCAAGAGAAGGTGATTAACCCAAGAAGTGCTCAGTGATTAACAGACGGACTGTGATTAACTAAAGCAAAGGGTGATTAACCAAGAATAGGTGATTAACCCAAGAAAGGAGAAGAACCAAGAGAAGATTGCGAACTCCAGGGGAAAAATGGTCGTGACAGGAATACTGTGTTGGACCAAAGAAAGAGAATTGAGACTCTTCAGGGGAATCAAAAAGCAATGATTGATTACAAGAAGAAAGGAGTGATGGAACAAAGAGAGATTGCTAGTGCAAGAATAATGATCTCAACCAAGAAGTATGGTGATTGATCAAAAGGAGAGATTGAAAGAGTGAGGAGTGATCAAGGATCGAAAGGGATCGCAAAGAGAGAAAAGTGATCAAGGATCAACTTGACTGGGGAAGGAAAGCACATTACCGCCTGGAGATAGAGATGACTAAGCCAAGCACAGGGTCATTCGTCCCCTACCTGAAGTAGTTAGAATGAGAGTGGGAATTCTCCCTTCTCATCCCTTCCCTAACACACACAGGGTGTAATGCGGAAGTTGAACCGAACAGCCCAACAACTCCAAGTTGTACAGTGCTCCTGCGTAGAGAAATGGACAGCATAACGGCGTCAATTTGTACAGTGCTCCGATGCAAGGTGCATCGCGAAACTCCAACTCCACGGGGGGGATGAGAAAGAAAGCTCTAAAGGAGGCCTAAAGAGAGGAAAAGGGAAGATCGATTAATCAAAACAAAGTTTCGATCAATTAATCAAGGGATAAACATGCTAACAACTTTCCAAAGAGGACGAAAAGTCATTAATGCACAAAGGAGTGAATTATTGATTATACAAGATTAAGTTTAACCATGAAGAATAAAATTAATGCAAACTGAAATGGAAGGTGCAAAACAGTGCCAAATGATCATCAAAATGCCACACAAAGTCATGTATCACGTGAACAAAGATAATGCAAGAATTGCTATGTTCATATAATGCTAAAAACATGAAACAAATGAATAATCGAAAATATGCATCAAAAGTTCATGAATTTGCTTCAACCAGAAGTGAAATGACATTAAAAACATCCATAAAATCAAGCATGACAATCAATGGAAGTTAAAATGAAGAAACCATGGCAAACACACTTGAAAATGCAAGAAAATGGCCTTCTGGTTCAGTGTTAATCGATTAACATAATTGCACTGCAAAGTGTTAATCGATTAACACGTGAAAAAGTGCAAAAAAACATTGGTTAATCGATTAACACAATTTCACTGCAATGTGTTAATCGATTAACACTGTACAGGGAGCAGAAAATCAGTTTTGAAAAGCGCTTTTGGCCAACTTTTTGATTGTGCAATCACTCTAATGCTAGGGCAAACAATTATGCACGAAAAATCAAGCTTAGAAACAACAAATGATCAACAATAGAATCAATTAACAATTAAGATCATGGATCTATCAAAAGTGTAATTAATTCACATGCAAGAATATCGAAATTACATCGCAAACGATACAAAAACGATTGAAATGATAAAATGAATGAAATCCACCAACCTACAAGGCTGAGATGTGCCTTGGTGAATGTTACAAAGTGATCTTCGTGCAGAAGATTAAAGAAAACCAGAGGATCCTTGAATTGTAGATGAAACGCGTCGAAACCGATCAAAAACGCGAAAATGCACAGAAATCGAATTACACCAAAATAAATGGTGTGAAACCCTTGGATTGAAGTAAAATGAGATGTAATTCCAGAAATCCAACCAAAGAATGCCAAATGATGAAGGTTAAGCTCAAGAATTAATCACTTTCAATGTGAAAAGTGATTATCCTTCAAGAATAAGAGCTTTTGGTGAGGTTTGATGGAGAAGAATTGAGATGAAGATGAAGAATGAGTAGAGATCTCAGAGAAAAAGTGAGAGAATTGAGAGTGAAATGTGAGAAGCTTAGTGAAAAATGGTAGAGAATGGTTGAGGAATTGAAAAGTGAGTGGAGGTGTGTTTATATATGTAGCGCGAATTTTTGCGTGGTTGCGAAGCACTATCGCTTTTGGGGTACTACAACTCGATTCATTTTTTATCCTATTGAAGCTGATGAAGGAAGGGAAATATATGTCTCCAATTAACCCTGCTTGCAAAATGAGTTTGAACAGATGACTGTTGGTTTACAGATGCTACAAAGATTATGGGTCTCTCTTAGGTTATTTTGTGAAAAAAGAAGTGCCTGGGTGATTGGTGGGGGTTTAAAACTGATGCTTTTCGAGTGATGTATGGAGGTACGGGATTTGGGTTTTGGATTAGTGTGCTCGCTAAGATTTTTCTTGCAATCTTATGCCTACGTATTCCCGTTTACCGAAACAGGGAAATCAGAGCAATCATAGTTCCCCCTTATTCTATGGGAGGAAATGGTGTTTTGGTGTCTTGTTCGAAGCCCAAGACGTGAAGCTAAAGGTGGTTTGTATCTTGGTTAAAGCCCAAGATATGAAGCTAAAGAGTCTATTTGTATCTTGTTCAAAGCCCAAGATGTGAAGCTAAAAGGGTGTTGACTTTAGAGAGAATTTGTCATCTCTAAAGAGGGGTATGTTTGTCACAACTATTTTATAAAGGAGAATTACTTTAACCGGGATATGTGAATCTGGCAATGCCATGATTTCCTTTATAGGGGCTTTTCAACCTAGAGGAGAAGACTTTAACTCAGTGTAGAGCAATGTTATCTTTCCTTAGGAATTTCTCATGCTAAAAGAGGGACAGTGGCGTGGATGTAAAAAATCCAGAGGCTTGCCGCTTACAGCAACTAGATGGGGGAAAAGGAGTTGTTGATGTTTGTATACTGTGAACGAGGCACATCCTTGATGCTAAAAGGTTTATTGACTCAACCGGGATTTCCTTATACAAAGCCTAAGAAGAGGCTAGTGGCCCAACAAGAGGGTGTTTTTATGTGTCTCGTACGAAGCCCGAGCTAGAGGCTAAAAGGGTTGACTCAACAGGAGAATCTTTTATATGTGTCTTGTACGAAGCCCAAGACGGAGGCTAAAGGTTGGACTCAACAAGAGAGTCTTTTATATATGTCTTGTACGAAGCCCAAGACGGAGGCTAAAGGTTGGACTCAACAAAAGAGTCTTTTATACTCAACAAGAGAGTGTTTTGTATCTCGTACAAAGCCTGAGATGTAGGCTGAAAGGTTAGCTCCGCTGGGGAGAATCATTGTACAAAGCCCAAGAGGAGGCTATGGTAACTGTTTCAGTTGAGTGACAGGTCCAGTATGTTGGTTAAAAGAGAAAATCAGTTCTTATGAAGATTAAAGGTAAGGTTGTGCTTTTGGCACTGATCGGAGGATCAGGGTTATTTCCTGTTCTTTAAGGAAATGGGATATCCAAAGGGTATTGAGACTGTCCGAGTCTGCGGGTGTTTTCCCTATCTTTGAAAGGGGCTTGAGAATGTCTTTGAGACTCAAGGATCTTAGACTGTCTAAGTCTAGAGTTTTATCTTTTGTACTATGCTTAGAGAGACAGTAGTAGGATCTAGACTCATTGAAAGACTGTTCTATTAAGATGACTACTTTCTGTTCCTATACCTCTAGGAGGTCGTTGGGACAATTTGTACGAAGCCCAAGAAGAGGCTGGAAACTTTTAAGAAGCTGAGGGACAATTTGTACGAGGCCCAAGAGGAGGCTCTCTTCCCGAAGGAAGAATCCTTATACGAAGCCTAAGAGGAGGCTGTGAAAACTTCTAAGAAGCCGACAGGTCCTTGTACAATGCCCAAGAGGAGGCGAGGATGCTTTTAGGAAGCCTGTGGGTCCCCAAACCCCCGAGAAGTTCAAGACATGACATTCACTGAGAATGGATCAAGCCATGAAAGTTCAAGAATTTGGAAGAAACTCAAGAGATGACATTCACGGAGAAAAGATCATCTCTGGGGAGTCAGAGTTTCTTTGACAATGTCTATGGGTGACAGTCTGAGAAAGGGTTCAAGAAGAATCTGCCTTTCACATCTCCATATTGTTTAACCCCAAGAGGAGGGAAGACTGTATCTGATAATCCCATGGGGATCTAGTTTAGTCTATTCAGGAGTGATCAACAGGGCATAATGCTAGACATAGTTGCCGGGGAAACTCTAAATATTTATACTATTATTACACAGTTTATATGAGTTTATGAAAGAAGACTAAAGTGAAACAGCCCCACAGTACAGTTATATACATATGAAAGCGTATAAACACTTACTCGATTGTAGAGCTTCCATGTTGTATTGTTAGTTGTTCAAGAAAGAGAAATTGAAAACAACAGTATATTTTAAAATCAAAAGAGAAAGTGCTTTGAAAGAAATGTTGGGGCTTACAGCTCAAGGAGAGGCCCAAGATTTTATCAGTGATTGCACTGTGGTTTTGACTTTGTATAGGGACTTATACAAGTGACTGAATCCCAAGAAAGGTTTTTTTGTACAAAGGGATGGATCTTACACTCTCTCAAGAGGCCCAAGAAATTTTCTTTTAAAAAAGGAATGAGGCTTATTACACGAGGGTAGGCCCAGATGATTGGTTTTTGAATTGGCGATCGCACCGAGGTTTTCTTTTAACGCAGAGGGACTTATACAAGGTCTGAGGCCCAAAAATTATTTTGGTTAAAAGGGGATTGGGTCTTACACTCTATTAGAGGCCCAAAGATTTATTTTTGTACAAGTGGTGGGGCTTACAGCTCAAGGAGAGGCCCAAGGTTTGTTTTTCAATGAACGATGATCGCGTTGAACTTTTTGAAATACAACGGGACTTATGCAATATTTGAGGCCCAAAAAAAGTTTGTATTTACAAAGGATTGGGTCTTACACTCTATTAGAGGCTCAAAGTGTTTTTTAAAAGGTTTGATGAGGGTTGAATTAATCAAAACCCTAATTTGTTTCCAAAATGTATTTTAATTGAATAAAAAATTCAATTAAAATGATCAAAATTGTTTAACATGTGGAAAACAAATTGTGATCTTGGATTAATGTTTCAAAAATCATGTTTTGACCTACAAAATGATTAGAAACCATTAAAATCTGAAAAATCAAGAAGGAAAAAATATTTTAAATGTCAAAAACAATTAAAATATTAATCCTTTGCAAAAATATCAATTATATGAAATAAATAATATTTTTGGGATTTTTTGGTAAAATAAAATATTTTAACATTTTTGTGAATTATTAAAAAAAGAATCAACTCAAAATCATTAAAACTCAGAGAGAAATTAATTTTTGAATCAATTAAATAAAATCACAAAATTCAAATATTCAAATTTTCAAAAAATGGCGCCAAGAACAAGGGCAAGAACACGCGCCACCCTCTGTTTCTGCATATTTGCGTTTTCTATCCAATCTCACTGAATACTTGATTATATCATGCAATCTACATATCAATCTACTCGTTTTAACCTCACGATCATGTCTATGGTCTTTAATTTCATTTATTTTTAACATGGAATAAGAAATCAAAGAGAAACCTCAAGAACCCTAATTTCTGAATGAAGGTTCAGAAATTCCACACACGATTCAAACAATGCAATTGATTATGGGAAAACATTCCATGCATGATTATGAACATATGGCCAAATTATTGTGCAGCAAAAATTGCATGGATCATAGAGTTAGAAGAGCTCATGCTTACCTCTTGCAGCTGGGGATTGTGTTTTGTGTTAGAGGTGTTACAGCTAGGTTCCAATGATCTGGATAGCTTCCCTAGGTGCCATGGAGTGTGTCTGGATGCTTGGAATGGATTGAAATGATCTGAAACTTGAGATGGTACCCAAACTGCAAATCTGTCAAGAACTTGAGCAACTGGCTGGTGATTTTGTGATTTTGGTGTTCCAGATGTTATGTGAGTGTTTGGATCACTTCTATATGATGTTTATGAGGTGTGTGAGTGATTGGTTTGATTGGAAAAGCTCTCAAACTCAAAACCCGATAGTGACTTGCCTTAAAAGGCAAAATTGGAGTGAAAGAAGAGATTTTGAGGAAAGCATCTGTTTGATTGCTTTGGTGTACTCAAACTGATCACAATTGAGCTCTATTTATAGTAGAGCAAGTTTGTTTTGCAAGGAATAGTGAATGGCAACTGCTGCAGAGGTTTGGCCAATGGTTGCACTTTGGAATCCAAGTCTCTTCTAGCCATTGACTAGAGGTTAGGGCACAGGGCTATGGTTCCCTTGGTCTTGGATAAGTCTTGACTGAATTCAGTTGCAAATGGCTCATTCCATGCCACCTTGGTGTATGCATTGAATGCCCTAATCCAAAATTGGAGTCTTATCCATCTTTTAGGCAATTCTAGGTTTGGCATACTACTTCTTGTTCCAAGGACTTTAGAGGCTTGGCTCAGTGTTTGTCCCCTTTAGATTTGATCCTCAGATGTTTCCAAAGTGATGACAAGGCTTGGAATTATCTGATTTACCAAATCGAGCAAAAATACAAAATTCTGCCTAGCCTTGGCAGTTTTCAGCAAGGCATATTGCCATTATCATATCTCTTGGCCCAAGTGGAATTTGGTGATGTTCTTGGCCATTTTGGAAAGCCCACATATGATACAACAACTGTTTGATCATATTTGGTTTTGATACCTTTTGAATCCAAGTGAAAAATCCCCCTACATTTGGAAAAAAGTGAAGGCAGATTCTGACTTAGTGAAAACTTCACTATGTCTTGGAAAAAAGTGACATTTTCACTTTTTGTGACTTTGATCATTCCATAACTCAAAATCCATGAGGAATTTGGAGGGAGGTCAGTTTTAAGCTTTTGTAGAGGGTAATGAGATCTACAAATCAAGCTTTGGATGGGGAGAAATGGCTTTGTGGTTTAGGAGTTATGATCCTCCAAAGTTGGTACCCTTGCCACTTTATTTCATAACTTAGAAAATTTTCTAAGTTTTTATGGTTACCCCTTTTACAAGTTATCCCACTTTTCTTGATTTTTCTTGATGAATGATGATTCCAATCATACATTAACATCATTTTAGGGTTAAAAAACCATTTTTGTGAAAAATCTCAAAAAGTCAAAGTTGACTTTTGTGCACAGTTGACTTTTTGTCAGATGAATTCCAAACTGTGCGATCCTTTGGGAAATCATGTCCTTGACCTAAATCAAACTTGATGGACATGTTCCATGGGTGTTATAGGGTATATTGAATCATGTCCTAGGGTTTGGGAGCATGTCCTGGTCAAAAGTCAAAGATACAGTTGACTTTTCTCGCGAAACCCTAACTGTGGTACTGATGAAATTGAGACTTGCTGCTCAAGCTTCCTGGATCAATCCATTGTTACAAATGAATCAATGTGGTATGTTGGAGACCCTCAAATCATGTCTTGAGGTCTTGGCTCATGATTTGTCCCAAAAGTCAACTTAGGGATGAATTAGGTCAAGAAACCCTAATTCCTGATTTTTACTGTATGCATCCCCTGAGGCTAAATTGACTTGATGATTGGGTTTATGATGTACCTTGGAGCATCATAGGTTATACCTTGAAGCATTGGCTCATGCCCAGAGGAAAATTTCCATCTGGAGGCCCTGGTCGACCAAACCCTAATTTGGTGACACTGGCGATCTTAAGGCTTGATCCACCTAGAAGGGAGCAACCTTGTGCTTAATCCTTGAAGTGGGAGTCCTCTTGATCCTTTATAGATGTTTGGGAGGTTAGACAAGTTGAAGACCATGTCATTTCTTGATTGATCCTTTGTCTAAGAACTCTGAGAGGGCTTGAAACCCTAATTTTGACTATAGTAAGTGTTCACCCATCTTTGGGGTGACTGATGAGACATGATGGTACATCCATATTGTGATGATGATTTACACAATGATGGGAAATATTAGTGGTCAAAATTTGGGGTATGACAGATGCCCCAATTTAATCTTCTTGAACCCGAAGGTGTGAATGACGGAAGTATTCGGGCATTCGGGGTGCAAGAGGATTAAATATCGGAATACCCAAAATTTTGATGGTGGTTAAGAATGGTAGTTCACGCATTCTTCTCCTTTTGCTAAGCAATGATGCTTAGAAATGGTAAACTTCCCCTCGATCCTAGTTTCCTGCCAAGGAACTGGTCTAAGTTGCTGAAATAAACTTCCCCTCGATCCTGGTTTCCTACCAAGGAACTGGTCTCAGTTTCTGAAATAAACTTCCCCTCGATCCTAGTTTCCTACCAAGGAACTGGTCTCAGTTTCTAAAATAAACTTCCCCTCGATCCTGGTTTCCTACCAAGGAACTGGTCTCAGTTTCTTAAATAAACTTCCCCTCGATCCTGGTTTTCTACCAAGGAACTGGTCTCAGTTTCTGAAATAAACTTCCCCTCGATCCTGGTTTCCTACCAAGGAACTGGTCTTAATTTCTTTTGTCAATAAACTTTATCGACAAGGGATGCTATTCATAGCAGTTTTCCTCGAACTTCTCGCCGAATTTTCCTGGGGGGGTGCCATTTGACAGAAAAATTTTGATGTCAGACTTGCTGGGGAACCCATTTGTCTGAATTGTAGAGGTGTACAAACTTCTCTGGTGGAGACGCCATTTGTTTCTACTGGGGAAAACGAGTCTCTTGAGAGACTGCTTTCCGTTTGGGGATTATTACATCATAATTTTCTCGAGATCTTCTCGGAGAAACGCCATATGATGTGATCCAATTTTGAGGTGCCGATGACCTTTTCATCAGCGAATTTTTTCGGAGAAAAACTACTGTAGTACCAGATCTCTGCTTAAGAGGCTTCCTCTGGGGATTTTTCCTTAATTTGGGAAAGCGAAGATATCATCTTCAATGGCAAAGAGTGACATTGGTTGAAGGTTCTCTGGTTTTTTAGAGGTTCAAGTTATCAAAGTGGTCAAGGGCCAATTCTGATCCAGAAATAAACTGGAGGAGAGAGATAGTTCCGACGCGACATTTCCTAACGAGGAAAGGACTTGACAACTTGATTGAGATAACTTTTATCACTAGGGGACAAGACCGACTGGAGTGATAGTGGGGCAATATGAATGCGAATGCAAATCAATAATGCATGATATATGTATGTATATGCTGACAAAACTGACGCGACATACAAACTAACGGATGAACGCGACTGGATACTCGGTCTCAGCTGGGGACGAAGAAGTACCGCTGGTTCAAGATAGCAATTCTGCCTTGCTTAGGATAGATAGTCCCTGCGGGGAAAACCGTTGGTCGGGCTTAGGAGGTAAGAACTCTGTCGGGGATGTCAGATGAAACATGGTATCTGACACGGTTGATTCTTCATTCAGGCACACTGGTTTAGAAGGAGTACTTTGATTCTGCACTTTGAAGTTCGATTACTTATGGAGAAGCGATCGATGTTCTTTCGATGTTCAACGGTCAAAAGAAATTGCCATCTTTATTTTAAAAGCAGAAAAATTTTATCAAGTAAATTCATTTTTGTTTTACTTCAAGAATCGTTAATCATACTAAAATGTCGTTCTGTAAAGCTAAAACAAATAAGAATTGCAAACAAAAGCACAAGGGCTCAAATTTTATTGATAGGATGGAAATCAGCCAAACGCGTGATTCCATAGAGTATTTACAAAGTTAGAAAATGGTCATTTACAGGGAAAAGGGCTACATTGAAACATAACGACCACTATCCTTCTACCAACTTTGAATTCGGAACATCCTGAGCTTCTGTCGAAGATGACCTTGACTAGAGTTTTCCTCCGATGGATGGCATTACTGCTGAGGAGTTGAACTAATCAGATGTAGTTACTTGCCATTATCCCTAACTTTTTCCTGGATTGTACTTTGAGATTTCCAACCCACCGGGATGATTTTTGATCATGTCTCTAATTTTTGCCTGGACCGCCCTTTCGGGTTTTCAATCCACCGAGACTTTTTTTTTAAAGCGAAGTATTTCTTGACTACATCAACATTTGTGGGGTAGGCAAACTCCTCTCAGTCCATGGTTGCAAGTCTCAAGGCACCGCGTGAGAAAGCTTTCTTGACCACATAAGGGCCGTTATAATTCGGAGCCCATTTGCCCCGGGAATCAGTGAGAAACGATTGTATCTTTTTGAGCAAGAGGTCTCATTTCTTGAAGACGCAAGGTCGGACACTTTTGTCGAACGCCTTCTTCATTCTTTGTTGATACAACTGACCGTGGCATAGTGTCGTGATTCGCTTCTGTTCGATCAGATTCAGTTCATCGTGTCTACTTTGACACCATTCAGCTTCAGTAAGCTTAGCTTCCATCAATACCCGGATTGATGGGATCTCTACTTCTATGGGAAGCACTACTTCCATGCCATATACTAGAGAGAAAGGGGTTGCCCCTGTTGAAGTGCGGACAGATGTGTGATAACCGTGAAGAGAAAAGGGTAGCATCTCGGGCTAGTCTTTATAGGTTACAACCATCTTCTGAACAATCTTCTTGATGTTCTTGTTAGCCGCTTCTACCGCTCCGTTCATCTTGGGTCGGTAGGGAAATGAGTTATGGTGTTCGATCTTGAACTCAGCGCATAACTCCTTCATCATCTTATTATTCAAGTTAGATCCATTATCAGTAATGATCTGGCTCGAAACACCATAATGACAGATGAGATTATTTTTTATAAAGCGGACCACCACTTGTTGGGTTACATTAGCGTACGACGCTGCTTCAACCCACTTGGTGAAGTAATCAGTGGCTACCAGGATGAATCGATGTCCGTTTGAAGCCTTAGGTTCAATCAAGCCAATTATGTCGATCCCCCGGATGGAAAAAAGGCCAAGGAGAAGAGAGAACCTTGAGATACGTTGTCGGTACTTGAATTTAGTCGGAGTATATCTAACACTTGTGACACCTCCTCATGTACTTGTAGCAGTCGGATTCCATGGTCAACTAGTAGTACCCTGCTCTCAGAATTTTTCTCGCCATTGTGTGTCCGTTGGCATGAGTACCAAAGGATCCTTCATGAATTTCTTTTATTAGCATGTCTGCTTCTGGTCTGTCTACGCATCGGAGCAAGACCGTGTCAAAATTTCTCTTATAGAGAGTATCACCGCTCAGGAAGAAACTGCCAGCCAGCCTCCTGAGGGTTTGTTTGTCTTTCCTGGATGCCCCAGGTGGGTACTCTTGTTTCTGAAGGAAGCATTTGATATCATGATACCAAGGTTTGTCGTCTATGACTGCTTCAATCGCAAAGATGTAAGTGGGCCATTCAAGGCGCATTATGTCGATCTTAGGTATGTCATTCCATTGACCCACACTAATCATGGAAGAGAGAGTGGCTAATGCACCAGCCATGTGATTCTCTTCACGAGGGATGTGATGAAACTCAATTCTGTTGAAGAAGGGTAGCAACCTTCTTGCATAATCTTTGTAAGGAATCAATCCTGGTTGGTATGTGTTCCAATCTCCTTTAATCTGATTGATAACCAGGGCTGAATCACCATATACGTTCAAGTTCTTGATCCTCAAATCAATCGCTTCCTCGAGACCGATAATACAAGCTTCATATTCGGCCTCATTGTTTGTAAATTTGAACATAAGTCTGGCAGTGAAAGGAATATGGGTACCCTGAGGGGTAACAATGATTGCCCCAATTCCGTTTTCGTAATGATTGACAACTCCGTCAAAGATTAGTCCCCATTGGGAACCTGGTTCTGGCCCTTCACTGGGTAGTGGTCCATCGCAATCTTTCATTTTCAATACATGACATCTTCGTCTGGGAAGTTAAACCCGATTGATTCCTGATCGTCAATCGGTTGATGAGCCAAATGATCGGCTAAAATACTCCCCTTAACGGCTTTTTGAGCATGGTACTTTATGTCATATTCTGATAACAACATCTGCCAACGGGAGATCCTTCCCGTGAGAGCAGGTTTTTCAAAAACATACTTGATAGGATCCATTTCAGAGACCAACCAAGTAGTGTGATGAATCATATACTGGCGAAGATGTTTGGCTGCCCAAGACAGTGCACAATAAGTTTTCTCAAGCATAGTGTACCGAGTCTCGCAGTTGGTGAACTTCTTGCTCAGATAGTAGATGGCAGACTCTTTCTGTTTGGTTTCGTCTTGTTGGCCAAGTACACAGCCCATGGAGTCTTCCAGGACGGTGAGGTAGATAATTAGCGGCCTTCCTTCCACTGGAGGTGATAAAATCGGAGGGTTCAACAGGTATTCCTTAATACTGTCGAAGGCGGTTTGATAGTCTTCTGTCCAAACTCAGTCCTGATTCTGTTTAAGTAATTTGAAAATCGGGGCACATGTTGCGGTCATGAGGAATATGAATCTGGAGATGTAGTTCAAACATCCCAGGAATCCTCTGACTTGTTTTTCAGTTTTTGGAGAAGGAATTTCTCGAATGGCCTTGACCTTGTCAGGATCAACCTCAATTCCTTTCTGGCTGACGATGAACCCTAAGAGTTTCCCTGAACGGACACCGAAGGTGCACTTGTTGAGATTTAAGCAGAGTTTGTACTGTCTCAAATGCTCGAATAGTTTTGACAAATGGGTCACATGCTCCTCTTCTGTCTTAGATTTGCCAATCATATCATCGACATATACCTCGATTTCCTTGTGTATCATGTCATGAAACAGAGTAGTCATGGCCCTTTGATAGGTTGCCCGGCGCTCTTCAAACCGAATGGCATTACCTTGTAACAAAAAGTACCCCATGGGGTAATGAACGAAGTTTTCTCCATGTCTTTCTGCACCATTTTGATCTGGTTATAGCCCGAGAATCCATCCATGAAGGAGAAAACTTTGAACTTTGTTGTACTGTCAACCATCATGTCAATGTGTGGTAAAGGAAAGTCGTCCTTTGGACTAGCCTTGTTTAGATCCCTGTAGTCGACACACATTCTAACCTTTCCGTCCTTTTTGGGAACAGGTACGATGTTGGCTAACCATTAAGGATATTCTGATGTGGCGAGGAAACCCGCGTTGATCTGTTTCTGTACTTCCTCTTTGATTTTGATGGCCATGTCCGGGTGAGTCCGTCTCAACCTTTGCTTTACTGGTGGACATTCTGACCTTAACGGTAGATGATGTTCCACGATGCTGGTATCCAACCCTGGCATATCCTGATAGGACCAAGCGAATACATCGGGGAATTCTTTGAGAAGCTTTGTCAAACTCTCTTTGGCAGCTGGACTGAGCAGTGCCCCAATCCTGATTTCTTTTCTCTCTTTTTCTGAACCCACGTTTACCGTTTCCAACGGCTCTTTGTGAGGTTCGATGGACCTTTCCTCTTGTCTGAGTAGTCGGGAGACCTTTTCTGGAATTTCGTTGTCATCTTCTTCTTCGGCCCCAAATACCGGGAACTCAAAGTTGGGAGAAGACATTGGATCGTATGTTTCAACGAGGTTTAAAACAAGCAATCTGCATGATGTGATGATTTGTTTTAGAAGAGATAGAGAGAATGCAAGAGTGTGTGCAGTGTATTTTTGATAACTGCTTGTTTTTATTATTGATTTGTTTTTTAGGATTACCATTTTCTAAGAAAAGCAAAAAGAGAAAACAACAATTGATGCGGAAATTACAGAACGACGTTATTTTATTAATGAACAAGTCGATTCTTGAAACTACAGCCCTGTAAAATAAAACTCTGTCGCTTTGGGCGAAGCGAAGAGGGAAAATTTATAGAAAGCGAGCCCTATTAAAACATCCTTTTCACCTGGGCAAGGTGAAAGGTTAAAGATGGCAATTACTTTGACTGATGAACGATCTTCGGAACATTGATCGTAACCCATTGGCGGCGAACTCCTCGGTGAATCACAAAGTCTGGTACCTTCTTTCTTTTGTCTTTAGAAATAACACTGATTTCTGGCGGAGCAGGATCGTTGGAATCTGTTTCCCAGGCAGAGTTGCGTAGGAGGATTCCTCTGTTGTATTTTGCATAGTATTTATGCTCTCAGGTAAATCTCCCCATCCAGTTGGCTGGATGTCTTCGAGCCTGATACGAGAGCTTTCGGGAGCAGTGTACTTGACCATATAGTCGTATTTTCCACTTGGTTGTCCCAGGGTGTCCCACACTTCTTTAGAACTGGAGGGGTCATCTCTCTCGATGACGTTGACCTCGAGAAAAGCATAGTTGATGAATTCTAGTCCTGCAAATGTTGCGGATTCATCGTCGTGCTGGTAGGTTCTGAATGACCTGAATGTTGGTCCCATGACATGGTGGGGACGCAGGCATTCTGTTCAATGATGCTCAGTTGACTTTCATCGTTCGGATGATTTTCTTGCCCCGAGTTTCCTGGGTAAGGCTGCCACATTGGCAGGCCACCCATCGGGCAATAGTAGTTGTGGTCAAAATTGTCTTTCATCATAGTGTCTTCCTCTAACGAGTTTGGTGGAGCATGGCATCCTTCAGGATCACAATCTCCGTATATCATTTCGATGTCTGACCTCGGTATAAATCTCGGACTTTGTGCGGGATAGCAAAATGGCGTAGGCACCTCTTCCTGTGATGTATAACCGTCCTCGTTGAGATAGAACCTCCATTCCTCATCTGTGTCAGAGGGATCCTCCTCATTGATAGTGTGTACTTCTTGAGTCACTGGGTGAAGGAAACCTCCACTGTGGAAGAAGTCTTGAATGGGATGAAAATTTTCATTGTTAGCAGCTGTCCGGGTACAGGTTGAAGAAAAACCAAGACCCTTCCTTATTTTATTGTTAGTAGGAATGACAAGTTGTCCCCATCCTATTGTATTGGCACTCTCAACCGCTTTGATAGCATCTTTGTATGAGGAAATAGAAGTTCCCTCTTCGGATTGATTGTCCTTGCTCACCGACAGTGCTTGGAACTGAGTTCCAATAACCTCCTCGGGTTCTACACCAGTAGATGATGATAAGTTGCTTACGAGCAAGGCTTGTTCTCCACAGACCGTGACGAGCTGGTTGTTCTGGACGAATTTTAACATTTGGTGGAGGGTCGATGTGACCGCCCCAGCCTGATGTATCCAAGGTCTTCCTAATAAACAACTGTACGTTGCCTGGATGTCCATGACCTAGAAAGCAACTTGGAAAGTGTAAGGACCAATAGTTATGGGAAGGTTGACTTCGCCGATAACCGTTTTTCTGGATCCGTCAAATGCTTTGACGACGACCTCACTGGTTCTCATCGGGGGTCCTTTAAAGGATAATTGCATCAAAGTGGACTTCGGCATAACATTCAGGGCTGACCCTGTGTCTACCAGTACGCTGGCTAAAGCATCGCTCTGGCAGCTGACTGTGATATTGAGTGCCATGTTATGATGGCGACCCTCTTCAGGTAATTCCTCATCACTAAATCCCAAGTTATTGTAGGAAGTGATGTTAGAGACAATGCTATTGAACTGTCTGATTGTTACATCCTGTTTCACAAAGGCCTACTCTAAGACTTTCTGTAGAGCCTCCCTGTACACTTCTGAACTAAGCAAAAGTGATAATAGAAATCTCTGAAGGAGTTTGTAATAGCTGATCAACAATGTTGTATTCACTCCTTTGGATGAGCTTCAGCATCTCATCATCGTTTTTCGAAAGGTCGGGATTACTGGATTGACCGACTGGTGGATTGGAAGCTTCTGTCTGAGGTTCCTGTTCTCTGCTGGATTCTCCAACTCCTCGGTTGAAGATTCTACCACTCCGTGTTACTCGACTGATGTCTGCAATATTCACAACGGAGGGTAATGGAATTTCATTTCCATTCTCGACCGTTGTTGCACCGTATTTGCAAGGGATAACCTTAGTTGATTCATACGGTAGTGGTCCCGGTAGATAGATGACTATGGGAGCCTTCCGATTTTTCTGACCATCGTAAGCAATTTTGACCCGTTCCTGGTTAGGAACTCTCGATTCGTCAAGTAGAGGAATGATGGTACAAACATTCCTAGCCTTCTGATTATTAGAGATTACGACAACATCCTCAATTTGATCAGCGAGGTAGTCCGGCGCCCAGTTGATTGGTTCGGAACCCGGATATGGGTGAATCTCTCTACGATCCACTTGACCCTGAAGAGCTGATCGCACAAGGTAACATCCTTGGTTACTTTCCGAACAGACTCTACAACGTTCATAGTTGAGTGGTGGCACCTGGCCATGCCCGCTTTGAATACAATGTAATCTCACTAGGTCAGTTTCCACAGATCGGACATCCCGACTTTGGTGCTGAGTAGGGTTCCCGTTAGTAATACTAATTTGCTGTGTGTCTTCATCCATATAGATTGGAAGCCACCAGTGATTCAACAAATGCTGAAGTGTTTCCTGGACAAGGGCACAACCTTGATCATTTTCACAGCCCGCTTGACAACTCTGATAATCATGTGATACCAGGAACCCGAGCCGGACCTGTTAAGCATGTAGCTCCACCAGGCTGGTATTCATCAGGTGAATGTCGAAGATTTGAATCATGTTGATCTGATAGGGATTCCTATCATGGTAGTCTTGAATCCATCCAAGATCCATTTGACGCTGGAGCACCTCTTGTACAAACGAGCATCCCTGTTTGTTTACCGAGCAAGTCAGACAGGAACTGTAATCGTGTCGTGGCAGATTATGATATTGGCTTTGCCTGGAGTGCATCGCCACCAAATTGACATTCATTGCATGGATGTCGTGGTTTTGAATGATGTTGGACTTCATATAGACCATGTTAACTCCACGAACTCGGTGCTCCTGGATCCATCCGAGATCCATCTGTTCCTGTAGAGCTGATTGCACCACAGAACATCCCCGATTATTTTTAGAGCAGATATCACACTGGTGATAATTATGAGGTGGCACATGGCCATATCCACTCTGTCTACAATGCATCTTGACCAAATTGGCTCTTAACAAGAGTACATCATGAATTTGATTGACGTTGCTAGTCTCTCCCTCTATCAAATTGACCGTAGCCTTCTCCTGTTGAGGCAGCGGGTTCATGAGAACATTGGGATTCGTATCCTTGAAAGATAAGACCCCGTTCCTAACAAGCTTTTGCATGTCAGATTTGAAATTGAGACAGTTCTCTATGTTATGCCCCAGCCCTCCTTGATGGTAAGGGCAAGTCTGATCCACCTTAAACCAAAAGGGCAGATTTTCCGGTACTGTAAGAGGGGACTTAGTCTGGACATGCCCCTTGGCTAGTAGTAATGGAAATAGTCCTACGTACGATACGGGTATGGGATCAAATCCTGGTGGCCCCGTTGTACGGTTGTTGTTGTATGGAGGACGATCCTGCTGAAGAGGATGTTGTGTTCTTTGTTGATTAGGTTGGCTCTGCGCAACCTGAGGTTGATACGTAGAAACAGGCGCAGGGTTGATAGTAGGAGTTACAGTTGCTACTGGTTTATAACGTCGCCTTTGCTTTCCGAGAGAGATATTCCCAATATCCTGCTCTTTTTTCTTAGCGAGAGCACTACCGTATCATTTTGTACTACTTGATGATCCAACGTCTTTAGCTAAACGCCCTTCCCGGACCACTTCCTCAAGACGAACTCCCATGCCCACCATCTCGGTGAAGTCACTGGGCGCGCTGGCAACCATCCCGTCGTAGTAAAATAAGCTCAAGGTCTTTAAGAAAATCTTTGTCATCTCTTTTTCCTCAAGAGGTGGACAAATTTGAGTGGCAATTTCACGCCATCTCTGAGCGTATTCCTTAAAGGTTTCCTTGTCCTTTTGTGACATTGATCGAAGCTGATCTCTGTCTGGTGCCATGTCCAGATTGTATTTATATTGTTGGACGAAGGCATTGCCAAGATCTCTGAAAGTGCTGATCGTAGCACGGTTTAAACCCATGTACCATTTTAAGGCGGCACCGGTTAAATTATCCTGAAAGTAGTGAATCAGTAGGTCCTGATTTTCTGTCTGAGCTGACATTTGCCGAGCGTACATCACCAAGTGACTATGAGGGCAAGAGTTACCCTTGTACTTTTCAAAGTCGGGCACCTGGAATTTGTGCGGGACTTTCACATTGGGGACTAAGCAGAGGTCTGCGGCGTCCTTTCCAAATAGATCCTAACCGCGAAGGGCCTGCAGTTCTTTCTGCATTCCCAGGAACTGTTCCTGGAATTCATTCATTCTTTCGAACATGTTGTCGTTTCCACCAGAAGGTATCTGGGTAATCTATCCTTCCGAGACCGTGTGTACCACGGGCGGTGGTACAGTCATTATGGCCAAGACTCTCGGTGTCTCCAGAAGTTTGTAACCTTCAGGAGTTGCTGTCATGCCCCTGGCATCTTCGCTTTCCCGAAGTTTGTAACTTTCAGGCCCAGCAGTTCCTGCTGCAGTCCCCTGATCCTTATTGATCAACGGGATATATCCTTCTGGGATATAATTGAGTGGCATGCCCCAGGGACGATCTTTCGGCATTTTGTACCTAGGATCAGACTTCTCCACTATGGGCGTTGAGGTGATCTCTGAGATCACAGTCCTTTGTAGCTGAGCTTCTGCCATGGCTTGCATGTCGTTACGAAGCTTTCTCATATCCTCTCTCAGAGTGTCGATCTCTTCTCTCAACTCTCTGTTCTCTTCCTCGAGATCATCCATCCTTTTCTGAAGATTGGCCCGAGTATTATACGAATGAGACAGTTTGACACTAGAACCGAGACACAAACGTGAGATTCGTAGGTAAGAAGAATGCGTTACGTGAGAATGATAAATGCAATGATTATATTATTATTTTTTGTTTAATCAAAGTAAACTTCGACAATTAGATTGGAAATATCAAACAGTGGGGAAATCCCGTTTTATTGAATTTAAAGGATTGCGAAAATAGAAATACAGTAGATTACAAGGTGCGTAAACAGAAACCTAAGCTAAGGGGTCCCGAGTCCTCTCTGAGGAGAACCCAGGTGTTGATTCTGGTACTTTCCTTTTCTTTGACCGGGGCTCTTGAGCCGTTGTCAGGTTGTCATTCTTTTGCCAAGTGAAAGGAATGAGCAAATTCCTTTGGTCATCCTGATTATCCACAGCATGTTGCTCCAAAATCTCAATTAGAGCATCCTTATCTTTCAGTAGTTACTGTATTTTGATACACTCCACATTGAGAATGTGATACTTGTTCTTCCAAGACCTCCTCTCCTGTTGAACTTTGTTGAGAGTAACCTGAAGTTTTTCCGTTTCAGTCATGAAGTACATGACAGATTCCTTCGGCGGAAGAACTCCGTGACGAGGATAAGGCATCTTTAGTTTGAGAGCTCTAGTTTGTACCCAGTGGAGATAAGGCTCCACCGAAACACAGTCCGATTTTCCTAGAGACTCCCGTCCTTTCTTATGAACATGTTTCCAAGCGTGCACTATTTCCATCTTTAGTGCCCTGTCACTTTCTCCTTCTTTGAAGAAAGGACCTTCCAGATGAGCATTACGCGGGATATGCCTCATTGGGTATCCAAATTGGCGACGAAGCAAAACTGGATGGTAATTGATTCCTCCCTTAGTTCCTATAAGGGGTACGTTGGGGAAATTTCCACAACAGTCAATGATCCTGATCCCATCATAAATCCTATTGCACCAATCTATATCAGAGTTGGTGAGGGACATGATTTTCTGCGACCAACGTAAAGCATTCCTATGATCCCAAAAAGCAGCAGACTTGGGTAAACGGGAGATAAACCATTTATACAGCAGGGGCACACAACATGTGATCATTCCTTCGTTGTACAAATTCCCTAAGTGTACAGAATGATATGCGTCCGCGAGCAAAGTTGGCACAGGGTTTCCAATGAGAAAAACCTTAATGGCATTGATATCGACGAAGTTATTAATGTTGGGAAACATAAATAACCCGTAGGTGAGTAAGACAAAGATGCTTTCAAAAGCAGTCATGTTCCCTATACTAGCAAATACAGAGCCTTCTTTGTCAGGAACTAGGCTGGTAAACCCGGGAGCCCTCCCTTAGTGGTTATGTGAGTCTTGACTTCCGCCTCATCCAAATAAATTGCTCTTGCAATGGTCTGATCCTTTGGAATTTCTTCCAGTTCAGAAAATGGAGCTCGATCAGTAATGTGTAAATTGGTCAGGTGAGAGTACTCCTCCAGCGTTGGTGCCAGCTGGTAATCCGGGAATGTGAAATAGTGATAGACCGGATCGTAAAACTGAATGAGTGCCTCCATGATTCCTTCCATCACATGGATTCTTAACAGAGGTAGCAGACCTCCGTATTTGGCTCTGAAAGCTTCAGGGTTAGTGATCATCCTTGCTAGTCCTCTCAAATCCTCTAGCTTTAGAACCCTGAAGGTGTACCTATGAGTTCTCCTTCTACCGAAGTCCATGAGCGCAATCTTTTTCTCTGACATTTGCAGTCATTGTCTTAGTTTAATTTGAAAAAGAGAGACTAGAAGAGAAGTTTTTCTTTGCTTTAGTGTTTTTTAGATGAATGAATGAATGCAGCACACAAAAACATAGAAAAAACATGGGGTCAAAGGGTCGTTGTCATGGAGTCAAGGCTCTACCCATCCCAAAGGTTTATACTAGTGATTTTTGTACCTGTCTCTCAAAATCATCAGTCCTTGTCGAGAAAACACCAGCGGGCCGGGAACCGTGCTAGGTGATGTTTTTTGAAGGACCCTAAGAAGAGGGTGGTATCGCGTGACAACCATTTCCAATAGTTTCTGCACCACTAAAAGAGGTTTTTCCTAGGTGTATACTCAATCTTTCCACATGCGGCATCACACGCATTCCCATTAGCAGAAAATAAACACAGATATTAATTAGGAAAAACAGTATATATATTTGTCCTAAAGTCCTAGACTTTAAAGAGCTATGAATCCTATGTTCCTGGCAGAAAATGGCTCCCTGACGGAATTGCCATCCTGTAGTTCCTTCCTAATTTTAAAGGTTTTTTACCTAAGATCCTAGTGGAGTCAACAAAAAGTCCTATCCCAGTGAAATTCCAAAGAAAGAAAGAAGGGCCCCACGGTGAGTGCCACTTTTTTTTCAGGCTTCTACCTAAGAGATGGGAAGCGAACAAGACCTCGACGCGTCCCCAGCAGAGTCGCCATTTTTTCTGTAGCGCGAATTTTTGCGTGGTTGCGAAGCACTATCGCTTTTGGGGTACTACAGCTTGATTCATTTTTATCCTATTGAAGCTGATGAAGGAAGGGAAATAGATGTCTCCAATTAACCCTGCTTGCAAACTGAGTTTGAACAGATGACTGTTGGTTTATAGATGCTACAAAGATTGTGGGTCTCTCTTAGGTTATTTTGTGAAAAAAGAAGTACCTGGGTGATTGGTGGGGGTTTAAGACTGATGCGTTTCGATTGATGTATGGAGGTACGGGATTTGGGTTTTGGATTAGTGTGCTCGCTAAGATTTTTCTTGCAATCTTATGCCTACGTATTCCGTTTACCGAAACAGGGAAATCAAAGCAATCGTAGTTCCCCCTTATTCTATGGGAGGAAATGGTGTTTTGGTGTCTTGTTCGAAGCCCAAGACGTGAAGCTAAAGGTGGTTTGTATCTTGTTTAAAGCCTAAGATATGAAGCTAAAGAGTCTATTTGTATCTTGTTTAAAACCCAAGATGTGAAGCTAAAAGGGTGTTGACTTTAGAGAGAATTTGTCATCTCTAAAGAGGGGTATGTTTGTCACAACTGTTTTATAAAGGAGAATTACTTTAGAGAGAATTTGTCATCTCTAAAGAGGGGTATGTTTGTCACCTGGAGGCCCTGGTCGACCAAACCCTAATTTGGTGACACTGGCGATCTTAAGGCTTGATCCACCTAGAAGGGAGCAGCCTTGTGATTAATCCTTGAAGTGGGAGTCCTCTTGATCCTTTATAGATGTTTGGGAGGTTAGACAAGTTGAAGATCATGTCATTTCTTGATTGATCCTTTGTCTAAGAACTCTGAGAGGGCTTGAAACCCTAATTTTGACTGTAGTAAGTGTTCACCCATCTTTGGGGAGACTGATGAGACATGATGGTACATCCATATTGTGATGATGATTTGCACAATGATGGGAAATATTAGTGGTCAAAATTTGGGGTATGACAATATAGGCTTTAGGTTTGGAATATGAGATGGTTTGGAATTTGGTTTGGAATTAGCTTTGGGTTTGGAGCTAGGTTAGGAGTTAGTTGGATTTGACTCACCGAGTCAAGGCGGTTAACTCGGTTAGTTAGAACCAACTCGGTAACCATCCCAAGGTGAATTCCAACATCCAAAGATCCACATTACTTGGAGAACAAGGAACATGGTGCACTTGATTTGAAGTGAAGTATCATAGCAAATGCACTTGGAATGAATTGAGTAGCTTGGAAATATTTAGAGGTGTCTAGAATATTCCATATGCTGCTAGAATCCAAGACCAAAATGTGTGCAAAGGTGCTGTCATGAAAAAGCAGCAAATTGTGCCTATTTTGCCTATGTTAATCGATTAACCAGACCAAAATATGCCCAATTTGCCTAAAAAAATGGTGCGGTGGTCCCGGCTTTGATTTTCCACCTCTCGTATTGAGGAATAGGTATGGAGCCCTTCATTTTGTGCTTGTTTTGATGAGGCGATGACCTTGTGAGGATATGATTAATCGGGCTTGGAAAACCTAAATATCCTGCAATCAAAACACCAGAGGAAAAAATGCGAACGCGTATGCCACCGATGCGCATGCTTATGCTTATGCAAAAGGCAAAAGAGGGAGGTCAAATTTCGGGTTACGACACCATGCAAAAAGAAAACTTGTCATTTTTGATCCGAAACAGCGGCCATAATTTGTTCATACATAAGCTTCTGTTCATCTAAGAAGATAAAATCAAATATGTAAGAAGCACACATGTAATACACAAAACATAATTAAAAACATTTGAACACACCTGTCATTGCAGCAAATAGACTCGTAAATTTAGATTTCAATGTAGGGATATCATAATTTCTTTCATCATATATAAACCTAATTCCTAGCTGCCGCAAGACATAATCATCTGGGTACGGAATTGGTTTAAAATCTTTGAGAGTGCTCCGATTGGCCTGTAGTATTTTTTCGATTTCAGTTAACGTCAAACTCTGTAATTGGTATTCTGATAACACCAAATCTGCAATACAGAACAACAATGCTGTTAAATATAATAATCAATCAGCCACATTGTGACGCACAAAAACTGAAAACAATGAGATTAAACATGCTGTCACCTGAATTATTAGCCAAAATCCTCTGTTTATATAAGATTCCATCAGATAAGAATTGGAAGGATTCTTTCCAAACATGATCCTGCCTATTCACAGCTCCAGACAGCAGCATAACAACAAAAGTCTTCTAAGAAAATCCCCTGAACCCCATTCACTTGCCTCTTTAATGGCACCAATATACTCTCTATCATCTTGAAGGAAGCCCATTGCAAAACAGGCATCCTGAAAAGAATTAAATTGAGTGTCTCCGATCTTGCGTATTTCCTCATATGAGGTTGGTCCTGTAACCACCGTCAACATCATCCGCAAGTAATACAGTTCTCCAGTAGTTGGCAGAACCCATATCAAACGTCCGATTGTGAAGCCTTTTTTTTTTCGAGGCTTCCATAATTGCTTTTTCTTGACATAAACAAATCAGGAGACAAATTGTCCATACGTTAATAACTTTACTTCTTCATATTTGCCATTAGCAACTAACCATGCAGTGAACATTGATTCGGTAACACTTGCCTTTTCTAAAATATCTTCCATGCGAGCAAAATCAGTGTGTAAATTAGTTTCTCGCCTATCAAATGATAAAACATCTTTTCCACAGCAGGTTTCCGACCATGGATATTATATGAAAAAATTCGCCAGCACGCCTCACTTTGCGAAACATACATGCAATCCAAATATTGTTTTATCTCATCGACTGGTTCCGCTCCATTTTGGGAATCTGACTGGGAATTAACTATTGTAGCTGTTATTCTATCATATCCTTTATGTATGTATTTGAAAAGATATTTGATGGATGTACTCTGGTTGCACCATTCCATATTGATATGCGCACGGTATTTCAAAAGTAGGCCCGCATTGTATGGCACAACATGGCAGTTGTCCAATGATATTCTGTGTTTGAAGATTGTGTGAGTTTTTAATCTCCTTCTATATAGTGGATAGCCCTCCGAATCAAGCATGGTGACCTCATTGATTTTCTTTGGGAAAATTTTTGAACATCTTCGATTCTTCATACACGGAGAAGCCATCCGGGCAAGACCACAAGGATTATGCATCATGTTCTGTTTAACCAGACTGTATAAATCTGTATACTGAACCGGGTCTGGAATTTCGGCGCATATCATAGCATCAATGTCAGATGGCGTGGGATATTTGCTCTGAGGATGTAAGGACAATAGAATATGGCATGTGACAGTCCTCGCTTCTGAAATTCAATTGTGTACATAACTGAAATAATCAAGAAGATGCATAGTTTAGAAAAAAAATTCAATGTAATCAACACACAAAAATAGATTAAAATAATCCATAAGAGACGCACATGCCAATACCCTGCCAGGACATGTTTCTTGGTTAAATCTATCATCAATTCGTTGAATTTGTTTTTGAAGATCCTGGAAATTATATCGGGCCTGTCGTGCGGCTTCAGACCAGTGTCCGTCAAAACTCACAAAATTTCAGGCCAAGCCAGATTGCATATGAATGTCACAAATAAATCTGGGAATCCTAGTTTGCTGGAAATTGCCATGCCATCAAAATACAGTTGGTCCATATATCTCTTACTTCCGACATAAGATGATGGGAGTACAACTCTTTTCCCTTTCTTGCCTGTTACGTCCTGGGAAGTACTGGCATACTGGTCATTCAACTGCTTGTATTTTCCAACTCGCAATTTAGACTGATTCTTGCGCAACCAATTCAGTCTCTCTGACTCCATCATTGCATATCCGTCCACCAAAAATTGCTGAAAAAGTCTGCGTGAGTGGAGCAGAGTCTTAACCTCTTTATCACGTTGTTGCAATCTAAAACACAACCAATCTTTAATGGTTTTTCGATTTTGCTTAGTAACCAAATGCTCATGTTGGTATTTGTGTAGTATATTATTTCTATAACCATCCTTACCGTACAAAAAAATAAGAGGGTACTGGTATGCAAGGTACGCCGGGTGGAACTCATCTATCCTCTGTAATTCTCCATCCCTTGCATGCACAATAATGTCCCTTTGAGACGCCAAATCAACGTCACTGACAATTAGTGCCACTACTTCCGAAATAGTAGGAATATTGTACAGTCTACCGTCATGCTGACGATCATAAATGAGCTTTAGCTTTAAGTCTAAGAATGAATTACCTTCCAACTGATCCCTTGCCATCCTAAAAACCTTGGCATGAACGTTACAGTCATCTAACATAATCTTTAATTTGGTAACAATATCCCTCATAATAACTTTGTTATCCCTGTTTGAAGTGAGATAGTAGTTTTTTATGAGATACAACACAATGTGAAATAAAAATACAAAATTGGAATGAGTACAATTACCTAAAACAATATATCCTATTTTCAATTTCATTATCGGTGTCATAGATATAGAGTTGAGCATACTGTGGTGGATGATCGTTCGCAGGCAGCAAACCACCGATTCTGTGACATGTTTGCTCGTGAAGCCTCAAAGTCGGTGGCCCTATTCCATTGGAGTGTGTTCTGTCAAATTTCATACCCGGTGATGTGAAAGAAAACATCGCATTATAGGTTCTGATGTTGTTTTAGTAGTTCTTACTTTCAGGTGAACTTTGTTTGCCGTACAGCAGGTTCTGTATAAGAAGTGGTGGTTCTTTGAGAATAGGCAGCACAATTTTTCCTCCCTTGCAGCAGATGCTGAACTTAGGATTTGCAATATGGCGTGATTTTCCCTTGCATTCTTGATACCACATTGATGCATCACAAAACTGACATTTATACATAGGGTCCCCAATATCAAAATATCCTGCTTTGAATGATAGACTGTGTCAGATAATCGTAATGTAGGAAAAAAGTAAGAACTGTTAAATTGATGTAAAGAAACATATGCTGAAGATTCAAATCAATGATCGGATCATGGGTGGGGTCACCATCTGAATCAGAATTGTCTGTCGTAGTCTGATGATCATCAGAATCAGAGTGACGTTCATCGGACGAATAAGTAGCACCATTGATACGGGGAGTTATATTCTCCATATTGACAGCATTTGATGACTGAGGATCATGATTTATGGCATTGTGGATTGGCGTAGGAATACCAGTCGAATATTGAGGATCATTCCTCAGAGTAGTGTGCATTTTTCGTTTATCAGCCACATCCTGTGTCGGAGTGAGGATTGGTTTCTTATGATCCAGATTGCGCAATGTATACCGTTGCATCGGTGCAGCTAGAGTGGAGTCAATTGTTTTCCTGTAAGCACGCATAACTGGATTGTGCAATGCATTTTTATTTATTCAAACATTATTGTGGAGCGATGTTGGAATAGTTCCCGGGTTGCTATGAATGCGCGAATTGAACCTGGCATTTAAGATCAACCTCCTCCTCTTTCTTGCAATGAAAGCAGCAGCAGGCTTGGAACCAGAAACAGATGCATACACATCAGTTGAATGAAAAACATCAGGGATAGCATTGATAGGCCTTGGCAGGTTTGCTGTCGCCATATCACCTGCATTAAAGAAATCAGTGGCAGCATCTCCATGCTCTGCTAGCTGAGCTGCCTGATCAAAACATGAAATGAGGTTAATCCGTGGAGCTCTATGAGAGTGACATGCGGTTAAATCTTTGACCACAAACTGATGTTGGTGCAAAGGGGGAGTATAATATATTTTCTATAGATTATCCGGATAAACCGAAATGGGACCACGCAAATGTTTCCCATAACAAATGTTGTTATTGGAAGGTGGAATTTTTTGCTTTTTTATAGACAAACTTGCACCATAGCCATGTCTACGTGAGTTTTTCTTAAAATTCATTATCAACCTTCGTCTTTTCCTTGCATCAGAACATTTTTTGTTACCAATAGGTAATCCAAGCCCATCCATAGGATCAATCAGTTTTACCAACGTTATAAGATAATTCAGTTTAAATTCAGTCAGATTACCTGTGTTAAGAGAACCAATCTACCAGAATAAAGTATTTTTAAAAATAGATATTAATTTATGTCTTTGGATTTGTCATCGTGACCATGTAAGAAATCCCCACATTATTAAATAAACAAAATCTGGAAGGCACATGTGTTTCAGGTTATGCTGTGTGGGCAAGGAGAACCCAAGGAAATAGGAAAATATCCATGAAAAGGCATGAAAAAATATCCACACCAGATTTGTGTGGTATGTGAAATGAGGAGGGGCCCAAGAGAACAATACCGCGATGTGAAGTGCTATTTTTGTAGTCCACAAATATGACTTGCTTTATATAGATGAATCATAGTTTTTCCATTGTTTTGAATACATATATTATATGATGTGATTATCAGATTCCATAGCAGAAAATTGGCATTGTTGCCATGTGAAACAAAAGCAAAATTTAAATAAGGTGGACCCACCTTTTTGTTTGTAAAATGGTATAATACAATAAAGACAAAATGCATGTGATGCTCAATATATTGGAATAAATAGAATGGTTTGGCATACCAAATAAGAAATTAGATCTGGTGTGAAGAACCATAACTGTTGTTACGACTTCCTAAGTTGGGTTGTTTGGTTCTGTGTTCAAAATCAATGGCAACAGGCACAGTCATGGGAGATGTGGTGGATACTTTTGAAATTGCAAAGTTGGGCATCCAAGTAAGTTTTCTAGTAATTAAATTAAATGGTGTACCCCAAATTAATTACAATTCGCAAAAATCAGCATACAAATTCATTATGATAATATATGTGATGCAGCCTTTTCCGGAGATTTACCCAACATTTGTTAGAAGTCACATAGCAGATCTAGCAAAAACATGGAGGATAATTAACAATGATGGCACTGCCTCCGAAATTGTTTTTAACGTAAATGAGGATGCCCCCCTCGTTGTCGCCGGTTAGACGGAGCTACAACAACTGTATGCACTACCAAATGATATGGCTGTAGTTGTTACCTTTTATGGGACCAACAAATTTGAAGTTGCCGCGTTCAAAGAGATAACCGGCTTCGAGGAGCTACTAATGTTTCACAGTAGGTACATAAACCAGAAAGGGATATATGCATTTGATGTTGATCTTTCAGAGGAAGGCGTGTCCAGACCAAAATTAGTTGAGTTAGAACTTTGAATGTTATGAATATTTATGATACATTGCTTTGTTTACTTTGAACTGATTTACCATTATAAACCATTATGCATGATAGAAATTGCAGCCAAAATTCGGAAGAGTTCTGAAAGACCATGATTATGAGGTTGTTACATTATGCAGCGACAACAGCTGGACTCAAATGCTATTGGTTTTGAACATAGATGATCCACAGCGCACAAAGATAGGATATGAATGGGATAGATTCTGTGAGTCAAACCAGCTAAGTTCGGGAAACAGAATCAGATTCAGATTGGATGTAAACGACGCAAACAAAAGATGCAACATATTTAAGGTTTCTATTTCTAAGTTTCATGCAAAACATTTATTCCGTAGTCAAGTAATACACATCGCTGCACGTATGGTTGAATGGTTGAGATGTATTGATTTTCAAAAAATTTGTGTTTTTTGCTGGCTGTTAGTGTAATTGTGATTTAAAAACTAAATTATCGACCTTTTTATTAGAAAGTTGGTAGATGAAAGAGCAATATAGGTGATAATTGAACATGAAAACTACAGGTGATAACAACCTGGCTATCACAGGTGATGATTGAAACCAAAAAATAAAAGTATATATCACATAAGAAACAATCAAAAGATTGGATGCAAGCATGATTTAGTGAACAACCTACAGTATGATTTAGTTGCTACTCTGTTGGGAATTTTTTAAAGGTGAACCTGTTAATACAGAAAGAGTAATATCTCAAAACATCATGTATAACACGGTTAACACAAGATCTTGGAATACATAAAAAGATAATATACAATATGACACATTAGGTATTGTAGCCAGAGAGAATTACATTCTCTGTAATTTACATGTAGCATTTAAGATAACTACCAAAATCAAAATTTAATATACAATTTTACACATTTGGTGTTGTCGCCAGAGAGAATTACATTCTCTGTAATTTAGATGTAGCATCCTAGATAACTACCAAAATCAAAAGACAAACCCAAAATAAGTCAGAGAGTATCACAGAAGTTGTCATTTACATATAGCATTCTACATGCCGACCAAGATCAAAAGGTAATTCCAAAATACAACATTACAATAGAGAAACGAAAACAAACATCTAATCCAGCTTCTCCAACTTAATAATCTTCTTCAGTTCTTGTGAGTTTTGGTAAAACTAAGTTCTCTATCACAAATAGTCTGCCTCTTTGAAGTTTGTGCGACAGGTTCAGGTTCACAAATGGATGTAATCTCCATGTCCTGGAACCACAAAAAAAGTGTTAACACAAAAGAAACCCTGGTGCCATTTTTTTTTTTAATTTGGTGGCACACTATATATACATACCACATCTATGCCTGGGTCCTCCAAGGAATCAGACTCGCCATCATCCACAGAATCTGCATCATCACTCTGAAATTGGCAGCACAGGTTAACAGTTAAACTATATAAATAAAAACAGGAATAAACCAGGTTTGACTTTCTAATACATTTGAACGAGACAATTTATATACATACCAGAGACATGGCAGAATCGTCCAAGGAATCGGATCCGACCTCATCAACAGGAGCAGGATTTTTCATCTTTGAAATTTGGATTTTGGTTCCAGCAGCACAGATAGATTGGATCTCCACACCCTTGCACCATTAAAAAATTGAGAAGAAATTAAAATATAGTTGAGAATAAGTTCATAATCAAATTGGGGGGTCTAATTGATATGCATACCACAGCCACGTTCGGGACATCCACCGAACTGAACTTTATGTCATCAACAGAATCTGCGATCCGCCTCTTTGAAGTTGGCGTAAGAGGTTCATGGTCACACCCAGATGCAATCTCTATTTCATGCCACCGCAAAAAATGGGTAAAACAATAGAAAGGCTAGTGACAATAAGTTTGTAACAAATCCGTGGAATCGAATAATCTAAACAATCGCATCAGACCTCATTTTCAATACGTTTTTATAAAACATATTAGAGTGGTTTATTCAGTTTAGACTTTATGTAGTAGATTTTGTTTTAATTTCAATTTGTATATTTACAATTTAGTCTGTATATTCAGTTCCAATTTGTATAATTACAATTAAGTATGCATATTCAGCTTCGACTTAGTATGCATATTCAGGTTTACATTGACATATTTTAAGAAATGCATTGCTTGTACTCATGGTTTTCATATGTCTAATCATAATATTACATACAATGACTGTTCACCAATTTACATCACACCTATTGTATTTTCTTGCTGTTGGTACATTTTTCTAACACTAACTATAACCCTTTATGCATCTTCCAATACAAAGGCTATGACATGATTCAACATGGTGTCACCTCCATCTAGAGTAGGATGACCAAACACTACTTTGCTAACTACAATCCTACTAATTTTAAACTCTAGAAACTACCCCATTCCACACATACAGTCAATAATAAGTCATAAAGATAAGTTCATATTCTTTTCTCCATGGTTCACACAACTCCAGAAATAGATTCAAAACACCAATATAAACATAAATACCATACTGAAATTCTGTGTGCTAATTGCCATGCATACCGCATCCACCGAACCAAACTTGATGTCATCAACCGAATCTGCATTCTTCCTCTTTGAAGTTGGCGTAACAGGTTCAGCATCACACCCCGGTGCAATAAGCATTTGCTGGTTTGTTGATATACATACCACAGGCACACCCGAGGCGTTACCGTAACAGATTTAACGTTTTCAAACCTCTCTGCTGTCTACACAGTTAAACCAATATAAGTGGGAAAAAAGAAACAAATTGTAAAGGCCACAATAAAAACATCTAATCACACAGATAGGAAGATACCGAACCTGTGACAGATGTAATGTAGCTGCTGGGGAAGAATTTGTAGATAGCTGCGACACGGCCGGCGGGTGAGGTGCTGCAGCTTGGTCAGATGTTGTTGTCTTGCCACATAATAAAGAGAAAAATAAAAATTTGTTTAACAAAGGCAAACAGAACATTCAGAGTAAACTACAATGAGGCATACCTAACTTGTCTCCCACGGAGCCTTAAGCTGTTTGACAGTAGCTTCATCCCTAAGAAGCATGACGACAGAGCAACTTTCCCATTCAGGCTGCCACTTCACTTTAAAAGCCATTTCCAATTCCAACATTTCATCGAGTCCTAATGGGAACTCTAGAGGATTGGTGATTCCTTTCTGCATTTTTTTCTGGATCAGAACCGACAGAAGAACCCAAGACGTCTTATTCAGAATGAAATCAAAATATAAATAGAAAATCACACCTTCGCAAGCGAATCAGTTGATTGCATTCTCTATCCCAGAAAACAAATTTACAACGCTTCTTAGAATAAATAACCTCTATCTCAATCTTGAACCTGACAAAACATAATAAAGAGCATAAACAGTTAATAATAAAATTAACGATTGAGACATGTCGTAATCCAACAGACTTTAAGCTAACAACACCTTAAAATCTCAGTCTCTATGTCCAGCCTCGCATATAAAAGGTGGCCCATCCCCACGAGAAACCTTTGGGCACTCATGGCATGCATGATAATACCAGCCATGCTGTGAGGCAAGAATTTTTGTGGTTGTAGCAACAGTTGCACAGAAGGTAACCTATGTAAAAAAAAAATTAGAATGGTTGGATGTTAAAAAATGCAAAACCATAAACAAACAATCAACACCATTTATATTTATAAGCAGAGACACAAGATACCTTTGAAAGTTTAACAAATTTCATCAAGAGGAAGCACAATTGCCTTTGAGACGAGTTTTTCAAAGGGAGTTGGCGGTGAACCACCCGCGTTCTGCGAATAATGGGAAGATGTGCCTTTGGAGAGTGTAACAGCAGAAGCAGCAGGAATGCTGAGTTGCAACACAATTTTTTTTAAAAACTCAACATAAACAACATAGCATAGAATTTAAAGATGCGACATACATACAACCTTTTAATAAAGTTATTGATTGGTGAAACATCAGCATTAATCAACAATGCAGTCACATTAAATGTATTGGAAACGGATAGAGGGTATTTGCCTACATCACATGCATTAAAAACACATAAGATCCAAGTTAAGAAAACAATTTAAACCCAGCATGGCAAGAAGACAACAAAATAAATAACCTTCTTCCTTGACTTTAGCATATTGCAGGAGAATAACGGTTGGTCCAGATTGACCAACATGTTCCCTGTTAAATTTCATAAACTGAGCCGCATATGCCTCCCACAAAGTACAGTTAATCACATTGTTCCTGCAAATGCAGGAAAAATTTAACAACAATCACAAATACAGCAAAGAAACAGGGCATAAATAATATACAACAAAACTCACGCATTATCCCTGAGCATCAAATTAATCTGCTATTTCCTTCCTCCACCATGGTTTTGGGTGAACCCTATACTTTCCACCATACCAATGATATCTGTTACCGAAACAAACAATAAACAGGGATAAAACAAACAGTACAGTAGATAAATAATAACATGAGTCAAACAAAACATTATAACTTATCAGCATATCCTTTTTGAAGTTGCCAGTAATTATATCCCCAAACACTACAAGAAAAATGCCATTTTACGACACTTAGGTTGCAACGGTTCATTGAAAACCGTCGTTATTTATTAACTACGTCAGTTATTACGTCGGTTATGTGTAACCGCCCTAATTTTTTTAAAAAAAAATATAATTTACGACGGTTCTAATCTTAACCGCCGTTAATATAAATCTGCGACAGTTATGACCGTCGTTATCCTTCTATTCTTGGCCAAGGGCTGAAACAATTCATTGGGCCGCGACGGTTGAGCCCAACCGCCCTCATTTTTTAGCCCAACCGCGCTGAATCAATTTTTAGTGTTTTGAATTTCCCTTCTAAATGAAATATTACGACGGATAGAAACAACCTCCACTTTCTTAAGCTACGACGAATCTACGATGGATAGAAACTGCCTCCACACAAAAATAAAATAACCGCGCCTAATAATACAAGAAATCACTTCTTCTTATTTTATTCAGAACTCAGAACTTTCACGAAAATCCTAAAGCAGCCACCGCTGCCGCTGCCGGAACGCCAAAGCAATAACCTTTCACGACCAAACTTAACAGGTCAGTTAAAAAACCCTAAATCGCTTTTGTGTGTGTTTCTATTTTGTTGATTCATATTCTCTTTCTCTTGATTCATGAAGTTGTCAACGCTAAATTAGAATCACATTAAGCTTTTTCTCTTAAACCCCTGCAATAATTTCTATGTCATTAGGTAAAATAAGTTGTATGTCATTAGGTGAAATGAGTTGTTCACTTAGGTGAAATAAGTTGTTCGCTTGTAAATAAGTTGATCACATATGATATATTGCAGAGCTTATTTGTATGTCATTTCGTATTGGTTTACATTTTGAGTTCATCGAGTTGATTTATGTCACTTAGTTGTATGTCATATATACAGACTCTATCATATAATATCTAAACTTCTCATACAACTATCATAATGCATTTAAACTCCCTTCACAACATCAGATTATACGACACATTATGCAGAAAGACACACACACACTAATTTTAACAATGACAATCACTTATAGCTCTCTTCTCATACAAGAATACATGATTGTACGCTACATTCTTACAACGTTTGTTACAATACACGTTGCATAAACAATACTAGAAACATTATTCACACTTACAGAGTAGTACACATTAGCCATCCTATTCTCACATTACAATATTATTTTAAAACCTAGTATAACTCCTGTTGTCAATTAAGCCTTTGGAACAATTACATAACTTGAATATCTTAGAAGCTTAACGCCGGAAGCTATTCCGAGACCAGCCTTAGTGTGTAGTTTGGATTTGTAATGAGTTGTTGCTGAACAGTTTTTAATATATTAATAAGAATTTTGCAGGATGTAGATTTTCATTTTGGTCATAAATAAGATAGACACTTATAAGAAAAATAAAGGAAGCACGATAGTGCAGTAATCAGAAGCAAAGTTGTAGACTCTTACTTTTCTTTATCAATACAAAGACAGCTGTTAGAAGTTTTCTTATTCATTCACTACAGCTTCGGTAGGGCTTTAAGCCGATTATAATCAGCGTGAAGCTCTCTAAGGGAAAAACAATTACCAATAGAATGTGGAATTTCTTCTATATCATTAGTTTCCACATTCAACACTTTAAGGTTAACAAGTGACCCTATAGTCAAGAAGCACTGATATTCCAATTTTGTCCTGTAAAAACATTAACAAAAATATCATATGTATATACTGCTATAGTTCTGTTTAGAATCGATATGGGTTGGAGAAGTTATGGCAGGGATATCATTAAGTTTTGCAAGTATCAGTTAAGTAAAAATATGCCATATAAAATTATTTCCTAATTTTAACAATGAATCAAGAAATGTATGCTACTCATGAAATTGGCTTGGTATTCTTCTCTGATGAAACTTAACTCTAAAAATATCCAGCATACTAAAAACTTACAAGTTAATGGTTTAAAAATTGTAAGTTTTCTATTACAAAATTGGAGAAAATTGAAAATATGCTTTGGGCAGGGATACCTTAGTTACCTAATTTAGTTGTAGTTTAAACTGAAAATATCCAACTGGCTCTGCAAAAAACAGATGAACATCGTGCTGCTGGATTGTTTGCAGGATCAATTATCCTGATGCGAAACTATCGATTAATAGCTTTGTTGCATACATTTCTTGAAACTTGCTTCTGCAAAACTAGGGATCGCCAACTGGCAGGGATACTTTAGTTGTAGTTATTAAAAATTCATTGGGCAGGGATACTTTAGTTGTAGTTTATTATGCCTTAATGGTTTAATAATAGCTTTGTTTACAAAATTGGAGAAAAATATATTTTACATATGATTAATTCAGTTTGTCATAACAATGAATCCATCATATTTTAAAAATTGGTTTGGTATTCTTCTCTAATGAAACTTGCTTCTGCAGACGATCATTCTCTTCCATTAATAGCTTGTTCATAACAGACAGTTTTCTATTCACTCTGCAAACGAGAAGCTCAAGTATGTATTCTACTCTTGAACTCAATCACTTTTCCATTTTTCATACTTTTTTAGTCTGCTACATGTTGTTTTATAGAGGTGATTTGCAAATATTTGGTTTTCTGCTATATATTTTGGTGCCCGTGAATCTATTACTTTAGAGGATGATATAAGACAGAAACTTCTTAAGACTATTTGAAAGTAGACTATTTTGGTGCCTGTGAATCTATTCCTACACAGTATCTAACCAAACCACCATTCACAGTGAGGTTTTGTTCACACTGAATCAGTGATTTATTCGTCATATCGAAACAACTCTATAGCAGATTTTTTAATAAATTTTGTTTGCTTGAAACAACAGTAGTGATTCCATAGTTGCGAGATCATCGTAGTTGTGTCTGTTTGGGATTCGTTTGCTTGAAATTCGAATTTTGAAAAATGAGAGATAAAACTAATATATAAACTGTCGTGCAAATCGTCGTTATTTTCACGACGGAAAGTCAACTTTCTTGTGTTTTTTAGGATACCTAAATCATGCACTGCATCTACTAACGAAATGGTTGATCTCGAAATAAATAAAGGTACAAAGAGATTAATGATACATATGAAAGGGATATCAGACTTACTGTTTAAGGCTACCCGACGTAAACAACTCAGTATCATATTAACAGTCTTGCGTTTGTCATCAATCCAAGAATTGTAGAACCTGACTATGTTACTGTGTCGTAGTAATTTTAAGAGAATCACTTCTGAGTATAGCCTATCTAAAACCACTAGTAATTCATTTTCTACTTTTCTATAGCAAACATAACTAAATCCTGCAAAAGAACAAAACTGTTTCAAAAGCATACCAAAAAGTTAATATAACATTTGGGAAAGTTGAACAAGATTGGTTCATAAACTGTTGCAGACTTGATGTTCAGTTGGTATTTTCCACCAAAAAGAGTTGTACCTATAAAAGAGATTGAAACTAATTCTTTTTTTTCTATTATAAAACCATATACTGTTGACTTCCTAAAACTAATTCTTTTTTTTCTAATATAGAACACAATGTTTTGACGTCTCCAATTACCTTCCTCCAAAACAGAATATACCACAGTGCTATCAAATTATACTTTGATGACATTTTTGTTATTTAACCAAATAACAAATGTGCAAGATATATACTCAATAAATGAAAAGACTAAGTTTGAAGTTTAAAAGTCTTTGGATGTTTTGATTATATCAATATATTGAGCGATAAAATAAGTTCAGTCGAGCACTACAAACATGAATGACAAATCCAACTTTCTAAAATCCTTATCTACATTGAAAATCATCTAAAAAAAAGTTCAAATCAAACTTAAAAAATAATGCATAACTAGTTAGTTTCATATACCTACACCTTCCTTTCTTATACTGCAAATTCCTATCACTTTCTGGTTCTTAGCTCCTGTGTACCTCAGACGGAGAAAAACGATAAAGCTTCAGAAAACCAGAAAAAGAAAATTGCATTATTAGAAAGAAAAAATGAAATGTGGGATTACCAACGAGGAAGTAGAAATTACCAACACAAAAAAATGAAATGTGGGATTATTTGGTCTTGATTATGGCACTTATGTCATTCTCTATATAATTTTTTTTGTGCCAAGTATTGAACTTAAAAAACAGATATTGGGTGCTCAAGATGTCAAGTACTGAACTTTAAAAACAAATGTCAACTTAAAAAACTGATTCAATTTCAATCCTAACCTATACTTTGTTTAAATAGTTAACTTCAGTAAAGTTATTAGGGAGATTGAAGATATTGTACGCTGACAATGAAGTCACCATTGCATATCATCATTGAATAAACAGTCTAAAAATCTAAGGATATTATAACTAGTTGATGAGTAAAATTCAAGTAGTATACAAATATTGAGCAAGGTGAAATGGAACACATGTAATGGCCGGTTACAAGAACAATTTATCTGATAATCATTTAAAAAGTAAATGTGGCTGGTTACTGTACTGTAGCGCATGACTACTAAGAATTGTGATAATTGTGCTTCTTCATTCCCTGTAGCGTGGAAAGTAAGTTCTAACTTCTAACATTGGATACACCGTTCAGTGTTACATCTTAAGGAACCTGAATAATTTACTTGTATTTATTTATTTATTTTGTATAATATGCACTAAAAAAAGCAGTAGTGTTGCGTAGGCCACTATGTTGCCATGTTAAGATGTTGAGTTTTGTTTTGATATAAATATCATATCTGATGATTGATGTAGTTTTATAAATGGAATGCATTTTTATTTGCCTCCGAAATCAGTTGGTCAGCACTGGACAATTTTCCTGGACCAAATAAGTCTCTAACTAAAATTTTCTGATTCTATAATTCTATTCATCAATTCATCTTAATTTGTACTAGAGTTCTTGAACACATAATATAACATCTATATATTTTTTTTGAAGAGATGGATAAGTCATGGATTACAAAGCCACAATCATTGATCGTGTATCAGCAAGGGATAAAAAAATTTATTGATTTTGCATTTAAAGGTGCAAACGAAAATGACGTAGTAATATGCCCTTGTAAACACTGTGGTTTTAGAAAATCAAAGAGTAGGAGTGAAATGTTCGACCACTTAATGTGGTCACCATTTCCAAATGGATACACCACGTGGATTCATCATGGAGAGTCTTTTGACCTACCTAGTACTATCTCCCCTAGTACTACTCCAAATATGGTTGAAGATACTATCATTGTCGAAGATCCTATTCAGAACATGATCAACGATGCATTTGGAGTTGATAGGAATCATGCTAATGAAATACCATCTGCATCAAATTTGGAGATTGACCAAGAAGATTATGTGATTCCTAGGGCAACTCATGAAAGAAATGAAGCCAAGGAGTACTATGATTTGGCTAGAGAAGGAGAACAACCTTTATATGAAGGGTGTAGACAATATTCAAGACTATCTTTTTTGGTTAAGTTGTACCATATAAAATGTTTATGTGGATTGAGTGAGAAAGCAATGACAATGATTTTAGAGTTAATAAAAGATGCATTTGAATATGCAAACATTCCAAGTTCGTTCTATGAAGCCAAGAAATCAATCACAAAACTTGGTTTGAATTATGTAAAGATACCCGCATGTCCAAACGGTTGTATGCTTTATTGGGGAGAAGATGAAGAGAGGGAGACTTGCAAAAATTGTAACACTTCAAAATGGAAAACAGATGAAGAGGTCTCTGTTAACAAGAAAAAGAAAAAAATTCCTGCCAAGGTTCTTCGTTATTTTCCATTAAAACCTCGATTACAGAGATTATTTTTGTCATCAAAGACGGCCGAGGATATGAGGTGGCATGCAACAGATACTAACAATGATGGAATGTTGAGGCATCCTAGAGATTCGGAAGCTTGGAAGAAATTTGACTCGACACATACTTGGTTTTCATCAGATCCACGAAATGTGCGTCTTGCATTGGCTAGTGATGGTTTTAATCCATTTGGTGTGATGAGTACAAATAATAGTATTTGGCCAGTTGTTCTCATTCCATATAACACTCCTCCATGGGTTTGCATGAAGCAGACATCGTTAATAATATCAATGATAATTCCCGGTAAAGAAGCACCAGGAAATAATATTGATGTCTACTTACAACCCTTAGTCAAAGAGCTAAAGGAGTTATGGACAAATGGTGTGGATACATACGATTCTTTCAAGAAAGAGATGTTCAAGTTACATACGAATTTGATGTGGATGATTAGTGACTTTCCAGGTTTGGGTGCACTTTCTGGGTGGAACACATACACAGGACTTGCTTGTCCATCGTGTAACTTTCAAACTACATCTGTCCATCTCACAGCTAGTCGTAAATGGTGTTTTATGGGTCATCGTCGTTTTCTTGATCGTAGACACAGGTTTAGATTGAACAGGATTCGCTTTAACGGTGAACAAGAAATGCGGAGTCCACCGAGAACATTATCTGGACATGAAGTTTTTGAACAGGTTAAAGATGTTGAAGTCATATTTGGTAAAAAACGAGTGAAAGAAAAATCTGTAAAAAGAAAACGTGAGGGACAACCAATAGAAGGTGATAGTACACAACGTGTTCCTACACAAGGTCATCCTAAACAATGGAAAAAGAAAAGCATATTTTTTGAACTTCCATATTGGAAGGATAATCTTCTGCGCCATAATCTTGATCCGATGCATATTGAGAAAAATGTGTGCGATAATGTCATATTTACGTTACTAAATGATAGGCAAAAGAGTAAAGACCATCTTAAAGCTAGAGAAGACCTTCAAAATATGGGCATAAGACCTGATCTTTGGCCTGATGAAAATGGTAGAATTTCTCCATCAACCTTTTGTCTAACGGGTAAAGATAAAAGAAGTTTTTTAACAATTTTAAAGAATATTAGGGTGCCTGATGGTTATTCAAGCAACATTTCTAGATGCGTTGACTTGGTAAATCTCAAGGTAAATGGAATGATGAAGAGTCATGATTGTCATATATTAATGGAACAACTTCTACCATTAGCCATTCACACAACATTACCTCATGAGATTTCAGCAGTATTGATTGAGTTGTGTTCATTCTTTAGACAATTATGTGGTAAGGTAATTAAAATTGAAGACTTGGAAAAATTACAAAACCAAATTACCCTCACTTTATGCCACATGGAAATGTTATTTCCTCCCTCGTTCTTCACTGTTATGGTTCACTTGGTTGTTCACCTTGTTGAAGAAGTTAAACTTGGAGGTCCTGTTCATTATCGGTGGATGTATCCTATTGAAAGGTAAACTATGTGATTTTGTTGTAATGATACTAACTTAGAAAGTAGAATTTTTTTTAACCGATACTAATGTGGTTCAATAATAGGTACTTGGGAAAACTTAAATCACATGTACGTAATAAGGCAAAACCAGAAGGGTCTATTGCGGAAGGATACTGTTTCGAAGAGATTCTTACATTTTGTTCAAGATATTTAGACAACATTGAGACTAGATGGAATCAACCTGGACGTGTAGATGATGATCCTATTGGTGGTATGCAAACAGGTTCACGTGTAGCAGAACTATTTCCTAGAGTTGGAAAACCTGTGGGTGGATCTTCGTATTACACTCTAACACCAATTGAAAAGTTGCAGGCTCATAGACACGTTTTAACGAATTGTCCAATAGTTGATGACTATCTAAAGTAAGTAGTTTCATTCCATTTAAGTAGTTTCATCTACATTATCAAGGTTTTTTTACATCTAATATCGAATAACCAAATAGCCAGTTCCGAAGTATTACTCAGAAACAGATGAGGCGTGGTCAAAGAAGTGCTGCTGAGATAGACAAGAAGGTTCATAGAGAGTTTGCTCATTGGTTCCGCAATCGTGTGAGTTTTCATACAAAAATAGATGTTTGTATTGAATTTGTTTATGATAATAACAAGACTAATTGGATGTTGTATCGTGTATAGATTTGCAACAATCTTGACAGCATTGATGGACCAGATAAAGATGTTCTCATTAGTTTTGCTCATGGCCCTTTTGATAAAGTTAAAAGGTTTACCACGTTCAATGTCAATGGGTTCAAGTTTCGAACGTTGGAACGAGACAATCATTTAAAAACTCAAAAAAGTGGAGTTTTTGGCATGTTTGGGACACGAAGTTATTCAAGCAATAGTGATACCCAAATGAGATTTGGAGGGGTCCCTTACTATGGAAGATTGATAGACATTATTGTGTTTTCCTATGATGGCTTCATAGTGCCCATGTTTAAATGTGAATGGGCTAACACCACAAACCCAAGAGGAATTAAGATAGATAAGTTGGGTTTTACCTCTATAAACTTTGCAAGACTACTACATACTGGGGAACATGAAGATAATGAGCCATACATTCAAGCGTCAGAAGCTCAGATGGTTTTTTATGTGGATGATGAGAGTGAACAAGGATGGAGCATACCTGTTCATTTGAAGCCAAGAGACTTGTATGACATGGGTGGAAATGATGAAATTATGACACCCATTGAGCCATATCCATCACAAAATTTGGAACAAATTTTTTCTAATGATGATCCTGGAACTTCAGCGGAAAATGATGACACTAATTAAGATATAGTTTTTTATTGATAAGAAGTCTAGCTTGTTTGTAACTCGAGTGAGGCTTTTGGTTTTTAGTTTTTTATCCCTATTTAATGTATGAGATTCTTACTTTTTCAGTTGATTCATCGTTATAAAATGAAGTACCAACGTATGACATTGTTACTCTATGTTTTATTGCATAATTTATCTTTTAATTTATTGTGTTTATGTTATGTTTATTAAATTTGTAGTCATGATTGATGTTACTCTTTGTGATAATGGTATATTGATTAAAGTTGTAGTCATAATTTATCTTTTAGTGTACTGACTTGTTTATCACCTATACTTGCAGTTGAAATCCGTTGAGAAATAATGAATCCATCATATGAGGATATTCGCCGCAAAACAATTAAAGAGAATCAGAAAAAGATGCGGGCTCTCAATCTTACTAAACTCTCCCAGTCCCTTTACAAATCATCTTCGTCTTCTTCAAAACCATCATCGGTTAGTAATATATTCTCATATAACTAATACTATCAATAATGTTTCATAACTAATTAATTGTATTAATTGTTGAATGTTATTCACTGATGCATTTTATTTAGTCTGTGAAGGGTCGCCCGAGGTTTGTACAACCTGGAGATCTTGAAGTAAACAAGAAGCGCCTACGTTCAACGATAACTCAAAAATCATCAATACCCTCTCCGCCAATCCAAACTACAATAACCCCTCCGCCAATCCAAACTACAATAATCCCTCCGCCAATCCAAACTACAATAACCCGTACAATTGAAGATGTTGTGGTAGAAGATGCAGATGGAGATGTTGTGGTAGAAGATGAGACCGAAAATGTTGTGGTAGGAGATGAGACTGAAAATGTTGTGGTAGGAGACGAGGCTGAAAATGTTGTGGTAGGAGACGAGGCTGAAGATGTTGTGGTAGAAGATCGGACTAAAGATGTTGTTCGAGTGGCTAGTTTTAAGTATTGGGATGTAAATGTTATTAGTAAGTAATTTAAGGTTAAAGTATCTGTAAATAATTTAGTTTTTTACATAGTTGAGTTATGAAATTAATTTGTTTACTTTTTTATGTGCTAGATGAGGAGGGTTATGTTTCAAACACACGTTTATGTGTGAAAGACTTGATTGCGAAATCAGAGTCTGATGGAACATGGATAATACTTGAATGGGATAAGACTCATCGTGCAGTAAGACCGGCGGCTGGTTTGTTAGCAGGGTATTTGGGTATACTTATTAGAATGTTTAAAGACTTTCCCATAATGTTCGAGACTTGGAGGGATATTCCAATGGATAAAAAAACATTGTTTTATGATTCAAAGATAAAGGTATCATTAATAAACAATTACATATTTTGTAAATTAATTTTATGGTGATTATCATTTACTTTATTAACCAATTTTTATTCTTATGGTTAGCTCCATTTTAATGTTGATGATAGGCGTGACAAAGATTACATACTTGCTTCTGCTGGAAAGAAATGGAAGGATGGTTGTTGTCAATTGTTTCAAATATTTTATAGATGGGATCTCACTTTGGAGGAAAATCTTCAGAATTATCCAAAATGCAAAGGCATTGAGGAAAAAGATTGGGCTGTTTTTGTTCAATACAGACGGAAAGAAAAAACACAGGTAATATTATTGTTTTACTCGTATAATTTATTTTTAATATATATGTAATACATTGTATCATATCCCTATCTATAACGCGTGTTTTTTTGTTACCAATATAGAGAATAGCAAAACAAAATGCCCAAAATAGAGGAAAATTGAAGATTCCGCATACACTTGGATCTAAATCGCTTGCAAGGAAGCAACATGAGTTGGTATGTCTAAATTTATATATTGTTGATTGCATGCTTGATAGTACAAATAATTAATATTCGTTCTTATTTATAGGAATTGAGAGATGGACGATCATACAGTAGAGGAGAAATGTATGCAATTTCGCATAAAAAGTCTGATGGGTCTTTTGTCAATGAACATGCACACAATAATAATGTAAGTCAAGTCAATTCTTTTGAAATATTTGTTAGTCTTCATTACAATTTATTTGAAGCAATAGATCATTTAGTTAACTCTGTTTACATCAATACTCCATAGATAATGAATTACCCAATATGAAATTAGTTTAGAAATTAGTCCAATATGAAATTAGTTTAGAAATTAGCTAGTTTAGAAATTACCTCAAGTCAGTAGGCCCTAATACCATTTGGCCATCCTGTGATGAACTATCAGTGATAGTTGTTTCACTGTCAGTGTTTCTCTGCACACTCCACCATACATCATCGATTTTCGGGTTCCTGTCATCATAATCATTTTGTTCATCATCTTTAGGCTTCTCCTTCTCCTACAAAAAGTAGCATTCCTTTCAATTAGTTAACTGAAACACGCGTGCAATCTATAGATAATTCTTGTGCTAATTCATGCAATAGTTAGATCTTCATTTCTTTTGAAGGAGGATTCTGCTTCAACCTCTCGATAAACTGCCGTAAACAACGAAAATAACTTATACCAGTAAACGCAATGTGAATTAGTAAGAACTATTTAAGAACAACATATGGTAGCTTTAAATGACAGGATCCAAGAACAACATCTGCAATATTTTAGTTCACAGGTTCCTAAATGATAAAGAACAACATCTGCAACTTTAAATGACAGGATCCAAGAACATTTCAAGGTAAGTTCGCTAAATTAGTTTAGAAATTAGTCCAATATGAAATTAGTTTAGAAATTAGCTAGTTTAGAAATTACCTCAAGTCAGTAGGCCCTAATACCAATACAAGCCATTTGGCCATCCTGTGATGAACTATCAGTGATAGTTGTTTCACTGTCAGTGCTTCTCTGCACACTCCACCATACATCATCGATTTTCGGGTTCCTGTCATCATAATAATTTTGTTTATCATCTTTAGGCTTCTCCTTCTCCTACAAAAAGTAGCATTCCTTTCAATTAGTTAACTGAAACACGTGTGCAATCTATAGATAATTCTTGTGCTAATTCATGCAATAGTTGGATCTTCATTTCTTTTGAAGGAGGAGTCTGCTTCAACCTCTAGATAAACTGCCGTAAACAACGAAAATAACTTATACCAGTAAACGCAATGTGAATTAGTAAGAACTATTTAAGAACAACATATGGTAGCTTTAAATGACAGGATCCAAGAACAACATCTGCAATACTTTAGTTCACAGGTTCCTAAATGATAAAGAACAACATCTGCAACTTTAAATGACAGGATCCAAGAACATTTCAAGCTAAGTTCGCTAAATTAGTTTAGAAATTAGTCCAATATGAAATTAGTTTAGAAATTAGCTAGTTTAGAAATTACCTCAAGTCAGTAGGCCCTAATACCAATACAAGCCATTTGGCCATCCTGTGATGAACTATCAGTGATAGTTGTTTCACTGTCAGTGCTTCTCTGCACACTCCACCATACATCATCGATTTTCGGGTTCCTGTCATCATAATCACTTTGTTCATCATCTTTAGGCTTCTCCTCCTCCTACAAAAAGTAGCATTCCTTTCAATTAGTTAACTGAAACACGCGTGCAATCTATAGATAATTCTTGTGCTAATTCATGCAATAGTCGGATCTTCATTTCTTTTGAAGGAAGATTCTGCTTCAACCTCTCGATAAACTACCGTAAACAGCAAAAATAACTTATACCAGTAAACACAATGTGAATTAGTAAGAACTATTTAAGAAAAACATATGGTAGCTTTAAATGACAGGATCCAAGAACAACATCTGCAATATTTTAGTTCACAGGTTCCTAAATGATAAAGAACAACATCTGCAACTTTAAATGACAGGATCCAAGAACATTTCAAGCTAAGTTCGCTAAATAGACAATGCAAAAAATGGTCAAATACAAACTTCATTTTATGTGTATATTATGTATATGCTATGCTGTTACAAGTAAGATTCTATTTTAAATTAAGTTTTATTTAGTTCCCATGGTTTTAGAATTTGAACTGCATCACCTTATGATATGCCTGCAATATTTCAGTTATCACCTTATGATATGTGTACAATATTCAGTTGTGGCCATGTTTGCTATTGCATTGCATAGCACCGATGAATTTTGAACATCACACAAAAATGCGCCCCTTTATGCTATAATAACTAGCAGCTTACAATGTTGTAAAATGCGCCTCAACAAAATGTTCTGGTTCAACTGGACTGGACAAAGATTTGATCACTCAACAAAATGTAAAGTGATATGTATGTCAACTTTAGACATTTCTTCACCTCACCAAGCACCAACAACAATGTAAAAGTTCTGACCCTGAATATTAAGCTTCACTTTCTTAAACTTACAAATAATAGAAATTAGTCCAATATGAAATTAATTCTATATTCAAATTCTGTCAATTGGTACTTCATAATAAAGTCTCTCACACTTTTCATAGAGTTATTAGCATAAGTTAGTTATACTATGTCGTATTTTACGATTCTTGCAAAAAGTCACTGCGGTGCACTAACACAGTTTGTAACCATTTTCTCTATTCAGATTTTGAATTAAAACTTGTTTTATTATTCTTCTACTTTCATGTAATATATATTCATGTTTGTTTCTATTGTTAACACGTGTGTAGTATCTTGGTTAATGTGCTGCATCTTAATTATAAATTATTTATGTCAGAAACTTGCTGAGAGGTCTGTAGTATGAAAGAAATTCTATATTATAAATTATTTATGAAAGAAATTCTCATGTCAAAGCCGTGTGATATATTGGCAAAGTCGTGTGCATCATGTTAGCACTGATGTTGGTTTTGGTTACCTGCCTCTTTATTCTTCCATTCATATAGAATAGTAAAGTTGTGTGCATCATGATCCGTGTTATATAAACTGTAGCTTAATTTGTTTTTTTGCATGTGCAGGAAAAATTACAAGCTGCAATTAAGGATTCCGTGTCTGAAAATGAGGCATTTTAGAAAGTATTTGGAAAAGTACATCCTGGATATGTTCATAGTATGGGACTTGGAGTTACGCCATCTCAGATTAATAGATCTACGAGATCGTCGTCTTCCTTTGAAGAAAATGAAAAAATAAAGAAAATGCAAGAAGAAATTGATGCGCTTAAAGAACAGAATTCAAAAATTAATGACTTGATGGAGGCAATCACATTCTTAAAGGAAAGGGACAATGCTAGGAAAAAAGAAATTGAATTCTTAATGCAAATGCAAAATTCTAGTGGAAGACAGGTATGATTTTCATGAAATCTATTATTAACTTTAAAATACATAAGTTTAAAATTGATAGTTCATTCTAGTGGAAGACGTTCTTCTAAGTTTAATATTTTTTTTCACAGGGATTGGAGTCACCTATTGATGGTAGACGTTCTTCCGAGTCTAGCTACCGATTTGCAGATAATGGATCATCAAGAAGGACAAATTAGACTTTGATATGTTTTTCTATTTACTTTTTTTAATGTATTTTTGGCATTATGATGCTTATTATTATAAGATTAGGATTTTATGATTATGGATATATTAGATGTTTTATGGATATTACATGATTATATAATATGACATGATTATTGTTATGGATATTACATGTTTATGATTGGATTTAATTTTACCATTTAAAATGTAATATAGAAAATCATATAAAAAAGTAACGAAGTATTAAAAAAAATACCATAAATAAAAATATTTGTGTGGAAATAATTTAAAGAAAGTAAATAATATTGAAAAATATAATATTATATTTAAAATTATTGTAATAGATAATAATTAAAATAAAAAAAAATATAAATCGTAATCAACAATTAAAACAAAAATTAATATGAAATTTACGACGGTTATAACTGACGTAGACAACAATAAAAAAATAATAAGAAAATAACGACTGTTAGAACCGTCGCAATCGATGAGATAATTATGCATCACACTGAAAATTACGACGGTTATAACCGTCGAAACTAACAAATAAAACAATAATCAGTCAGCAACTTAAGACGGTTGGAAACCGTCATAATATTAAAGTTACAACGGTTAGATACCCGTCGTAAGTATTACGACGGTTTGCATGACGGTTTTACTATCCGCCGCAAATTGCCCTCGCGACCCTCATTTCTGCGACAGTACTAAAACCGTCGTAAAATGGAAATTACGACGGTTAGAACCGTCGTAATCTATCAAAATGAACCGTTGCAATTTGCCAAATTTCTTGTAGTGAAAACTGGTAAGGCAAAGCGGCACCGACGATATATTATGCTTCCCAACATCAGCAACAGAGGTTTCGCCGGTAAATTTGACCATAAACCGGTGCGGCGAAGGCTTGAGTAGCAAATTATTTTGCACGACCTGGAAATTTGATATACTGTATGTAGTGTCAACCTCCAACATGGAACCAAATGCCTTTTCCACCACCGCTGGAACAACCATATGTATCTCACCACCCTTGCAAATGTAAAAACAGGAAATAACAGCATAATAAAGAATAACATACACCACCCAAACAACAAACATGGTTGTAGAAGTCAAGCTAAAAACTATAATATAAAAACAGGAAATAACAACATAAGAAAAGAACAACATAAACCACCCAAACAACAAACATGCTTGTAAAAGGCAAGCTGAATACTAAATCAACCTGAAAACTATAATGTAAAAACAGGAAATAACAACATAAGAAAATAACAACATATACCACCCAAAACAACAAACATGCTTGTAAAAGGCAAGCTGAGATAAAGAAACAAACTAACAACACTAAACGAACAAACAAACAACATATACCACCCAAACAACAAACAAACAATAAACGAACAGGAACACGGTAAATGTAAAAAAAAAAGCACGAAACTAAAAGAAACAAACTCACAGCATCATCAACCACAAGCATTTCAAAGTGGCGTTTGTTATTGGTGACGACGGGCCATAAATGTTGTACGCGAACCGCCACCTTCCAAAGATCCTTCGTATTGTCAAGGTCAGCCAAAGATGTGAAAGGGCGCGCCATTGGAAAAAAATGGAGAATGCTATTGAAGAAGAGAACGAAGGAGAAAAATTTTGTTGGGTCGGAAGAGCATAGCAACGTCAATACTGTGAAGCATTAATACTGTGAAGAACCCAGGATCGGATGGATAGGACAGATGCAATTGGGAAACGTGATATAAACAGTAGAGCATTAAATGTAGCATGGATGAGGCATAGAAGCTCAGAACATGGATGAGGCATGAGGCATGTAGCATTATGTAGAGCACTCAATGGTTTGGAAAATATCAGAAGCTTGCAAAAGAGCCAGCCACGTATTAAAAAAACACGTGTAAGGGAAGACATTGAACAGTTGGAAGGCTGTGAGGCAAGAGGGGCATTTTTGTCCTTTTGGTAGCCATATATTTTCTTATATGTAAGATGTGTGGCATCTATTGAGTTTTGGTTCAGTCAACTTTGCAATGACTGAACATTTCAACTTACCTTTTGGCCTCTATGTGGGTCTTTTCTACACATAAAAAACAAAAAGCATACAAATTTTCCATTAGTTGAAACACATGAAAGTAAAAAATGAAAACTCTAAGAACAAAACAATAAAGTTTAAGTAACTTGCATGTACTTTAACCAATCCATCCTTCACTTCTATTAGTTTGGATTTTAAATTCTTGTAGTTGAAGTGAGTGGACAAAATTAGAGAGTATGAATGAAAACGTTAAGACAAAACAATAAAGTGAATGAAGAGAAAAAGGCTTTTGTACAATTACTATAATGTTGTCTTTGTGAACTGCATTTTGTTGCTAGAGGTTTTGATTAACAATGTGGGCACCAGAAATAGCAGCATAATGTTGCTTTATTTTCTTTTTGCAAATAATATTTTTGGATTGATAACTTACAAACCAGGCAACTCCCAAAGTGGTATACGTGCAAGATTCAGAAATGAGAGAAGGAATAACAAGGACTCGGAGAGTAATCAATTTATGCCATTTTCTTCTCTAAGGAAGACTCTTTCACCCATATGATGCAAAATGATTGCAATGGTTGACATTCATATAGTTTTTCTATTCTTATGATAATGATTAGATGAATTCATTAAATGCAAATTCTCACTTGAATGGGCGCTGCAGTTTGTGTAAATTTACAGAAAAATATCTGAATAAGTCTACCTATCATGCATGGGTTTCAATTTTACTAAAGATAATTAGGTTCCTATGCTATGACCATGGGAAAATTTGGTAATAGCATTAAATTGACAACACGGGTTTTTGAAGCTACGCGTTTTATACTTTTTCTTTTAAACCAAACTTGTTTCATAATGTTGGTCAAGATTAAACGTGTGCTGGCTGCAAAATTATGTTTGGTGATTTTTCTTGGCATGTTTTGCCAAAACTATGTATCTGGAACAAGTTATAAGACTTAACATCATACTCAAAGGCTCAACTAGAGCTCAAAACCAGAATTCATTAGCCTCTCCAAGTTATTTAACTCATGACCTCTACTAGTGGTGACCATGGAATTCACTAGGCTCTCTGTGAATGTGAATTTAACCCAAGACCTCCACCGGGGGCGACCATGATACTCACTGGTCTCTCTTTGTATTTAACCCAAGACATCTAGTGGGGGTGTCCATGCAAACCACTAGACTCTCGGTGAATGTGAATTTAGCCCAAGACCTCCACTGGAGGCGACCACCAGAACCCCCTAAGCTTTTCGCATAAAATACTCAAGACCCCCCTAAGGGCGACCATAATCGGACCAAGAATGTTTGAAGAAACATAAACACGGAAAATCATAAACCTCAAAGAAACAAATCTTGCATCCCGAATATCACGATCAAAAGGCATTGTCTTTAAGCGGTTTGCCCTTTCAGACCTCATGCTTGGGGACTGTCTACATCCCAAAATTTGGTGGTCATGACGACATTATCCTTAAGTGTTTTTCCCCCCTTTAGGCCTCACGCTTGGGAAATCGTGTACATCCCAGAAATGGTCGGAAATGCATAAGCATGTAGGATCAAATCCAAATGCATATCGCAAACTGGAAGCGCCTAATGCTTATTTATTTTTTTGAAAGTTATTTAATCACGGTTGATATAAACAACTGTGGTAATAAAGTGAGTGGTACAATGTTTGAATCTTGACAACTACATTTTTTCCATTTTTCCTATTAAAAAAAACGTGTGTCACTTAATTTCATAAATAAATAAAAAATTGAAAATTATTTAATCACGGTTTTAATATTCAACCGTTGTAATATGATCCGTACAACCTTTGCTCTTCCCAAAAGAGAGACACGCTCTTCCCATAATAGAGAAACGACTATAATGATGATTGAAATTTTTCTTCATTTCTCAAGACGGGCACAAGTCATTCAAGAATATCAACCATTAGAAGTAATCATTGCAAGGATTAAATCATCAGATATTTCATCTTCAACCTCTTCTATAAATGCGCAGTTTCATACAATGAATTTCCACTTCTTCAAACTATTTTTCCTATAGCAACATGAGTTCTCCATTTGAGAATGCTAATAGAAATATGTCAATTGAAGTCACCACAGTCCAACAATATCCGCAGTCAACTGAGGAGGTTCAGCCATCTGGATCGATTGCTGTCAGGGATACACTGAGGGTGAGGAAGACCAAGAAGAAGAAGAAGAAGAAGAAGAAGAAGAAGAAGAAGAAGAAGCTGAAGAAGAAGAAAATGTTGTCGAGGAAGATTTTTTACTATGATTATGATGAGGGTAGTGAGGAGCGAGTCATAGATTATGAAGATTCCTTTAGTGTTAGGGGATATTGTTTCGATCTTGACAAAATTATGTAATGAAAAAATATGTTTTATATACTCTTCCTTTTATTTATTAGTATTGTTTTATATACTCTTGGCTTTATATACTCTTTCCTCTTTAAAAAAAATAGTACAAGCCAACAACAATAACAATAGTAATGAAGAATAACAATAACAACAATTAATAACTCTCTCACCATTTCGTTTATAAATAAATAAAAAATTGAAAGTTATTTAACCACGGTTTTAGAATACAACTGTTGTAAAATTTGAAATTGCATCACGGTTTTTCTTTCTAATCGTGATGAAAAGTGATATTTTTTAGTATATAAACGAAAATATCTATCGTTCAGTACATAACAGTCGTTTCTCTCAAAAGAAAACCCTAACATATTTCACTCTTCTATCTCATAACATAACCCCAACATCCATGTCACTCTTTAAACATACTTCAACCTTTAGATTCGTCTTCACCAATCGCTAACTTGAGGTTCGTTCATTAAACTTATGCTTCGATTCCGTTTATGTTTCTTGTTAAAAATGGGTTCTCATTTTCATTTGGTGAATGTTCTAATTTTTTCAGATTCGTCTTCACCACCTTAACAAAGCGCATACTTTGGCTATGATACATATGGTTTGTGAAGCTATGAAGAAAAATACAAGAAGTACGAAGCTATTGTGTAAACTTCATTCACCTTGTACTTCTTCTTCATAGCTTCATAAACTAGATGAACTTCATAATTTGTTCTAGATCCACGATTAGTTTAAAAAAAGGCGCGTTCTTGAAACATTACATAATATCTTGTGTTGTTGTATGTTGTTATATGTTGTTGTTGTTGATTAATGTTCTCAGACCTTCATAATTTGTTGTTGTTTTTGTTTATTATATCTTGCATTCTTGAACCTTATTTTTTTTATTTTGTTGTATTTTGTTGTGTTGTCGATAAATGTTGTTGTTGTTGATTAATGTTTTCAGAACAAGAACAAAACATTGCTAAGTCACAAGAAAGAATCTTCTTGTGACTTAGCAATGTTTTGTTCTTGTTTTGTAAACATTGATAAATATTTTGTTCTTGTTGATAAATGTTGTTGTATGTTGTTGTTGTTGATTAATGTTTTCAGAACAAGAACAAAACATTGCTAAGTCACAAGAAAGAAGCTTCTTGTGACTTAGCAATATTTTGTTCTTTAAATTTTTATATGCTATGTAGATGAAGTTGAGTGTATTATATGCTATGTAGATTGTTTGTTTCACTAACCCTTCACTGAAAATACATTTCATTTAAATTGACATAGAAACTTATAATCTAAAAATTAAGTTGTATTTGAAAACCAACTTATATCAATCAATATTTTCCGAATTGCATTTGTCTCATCATCAGGGTCGGCCCAATAAATCTGGAGGCCCCATTCTAATTTTAAAAAATGGGCCCAATTTTTTTAAAAATATATAATTAAATTAATTAAAAATAACATATAAAAATATACTTATATATTAATTAAAAATAAATTTAATTATAATTATTTTGACTTTGATTCATCCATCTCTTTTTTTTATGTATTAAGTTTTTATTATAGTAATTTTTTTATTTTATTAAATTTTTATTATAATGTTTTTTATGTTCATTAATATTAATGAAAAAAAATTACAATCTCTAAAATTTGGGGCCCTATAATATTTGGGGTCCTGTACGGTAGAGCTTGTTGCTCTTGCACAGGGCCGGCCCTGCTCATCATTCATCCCGCGCTCTTTTACATATAGGATGTGGTTCAATGACCTGATTCCTTCATCACATCCATATTTTCTCTTATAGTTTAATTTGAATAACAATAATTTATTGATATTATTCAAATTAAACTAGAATAGAATGAATTGATGTCTTGAAGGACGTAGACCATTGAACCATATTATATATGTTAAAGAGAGGGAAATGAATGATGAGACGCTTGCAATCTGGAAAACAGTGGTTTGTGTAAGTTGGTTTTCAAGAATAGTTTAATTTTCAGAGTCTATACTTCTTCATCAATTTGAATGGTTGTATGTTGTTGTGAGGTTTAGTGAAAAACAAGCAATCTACATTTTTTATAATAAACCTGGATACTATCAACAACAGTTATTTATTTTAGGCAAAATACCATTTTTAGTCTCGTATCTTATATGCAAGGTTCATTTTGGTCTCTTAACTAAAAAAATTACCATTTGGATCCTTTAACTTTTCAAAACGCTCCAAATTAATCCTTTCCGTCAATTTTCTTGTAACGGTGTTAACTTTTACCATGTGACATTCATTCATGTATTATGTAGCATCTATGTCATCACCTATTCATTTTTTTAACATTTCTTAGTCAACATGTTATATTAAAATAATTAGATACAAAAATTATATTCAAATTCACTGTTTCTTAAATTTTTATTCTCAATTTGGTCAAATTTTTGTCAAATTCATTTATTAGTCAATATTTTATATTTCTTTCCAAATCTGAATTTGCTTCTATTAGAATACCTTTCTTTCTTTGTTTCGCAAATATATATTTTTTTAATCAATTCCCCTCATTGTTTCCCATACTCATACAGTGGCTATCAGAAGAAAAAAAAACAAAATGAACAAAATAAAATGAAACATAACAAGAACAACTAGCTGCAAAATGAATCAAATACCAAAAAAAATGTAAAAAATAAGAACATGTTCAAGCATAAAAACACTATGAATACATCATCTTTCTATATACAGTGAATACAAAAATGAAGTAGAAAAAAATCCAAAATCTGCTACAGTATAACTACAACCAACACATCAATAATGTATATACAATTACTACAAAAAACAAAACCAGTGCACTGACTCATAAACTTAAACAACCTTGCTGCAACACCGCCACAACAAATACATCAGTTTCATCTAATCATACATATCTACTAAAAATTTCTCTCAATCAAGAAGAATCATGGCATCGACAATGGAGAAACAAACCATTCATCCACAAGATTTATAACCTGCATAAAAATGACAAAACAATTATACCCATTAAACTAAAACATATTTTGACAGTAAGTATAGCATTAAAGTTTTCATTTTTATCATTATAAAGATGTGAGCAAGTAATGAAATTTGAAGATATGAAGAAACACCCATTAAGCAATATTGCAAGATCTGAGTTAAGAAATGGAAAAACTAACCTGATATTGGTTTGGGATGAAATTTAGAAAACTAAAAAAGAGATGAACATGAATTAGTTTTTATTTGGCTTTTAGTGGATTTTTTTTTTTAGATTTTTTTTTAGAATGTTGGATTTCTGGGCTTAGCGTGTATTCTTCATCTTCTTCCAGTTTTATTTATGTTTTCAATGTTAAAATAATTTATTGTTTTTTTTAATTTTATAAGTAAATGTTATTAATTATGTGACATATAAATGAATTCCACCTGGAAAAATAAAATTACACATAGTCATTTTAAATTTTATATCAATGTCATGTAGACAAATTAATTGAATTTGACTAACAGAGTACACGGAAAGGATTAACGTGAAACATTTTGAAAAGTTAAAGGATCCAAATGGTTCTTTTTTTAGTTAAGGGACCGAAATGAACCTTGGATACAAGATACGAGACTAAAAAGGGTATTTTACCTTTATTTTAACCGTGATTAAATCTTATTTTCATAAATGTATATACCACAACGGTTGATACTAGTAACCGTTGTGGTAGGTAGCACGCGTCCTGCCTTACTATCACGGTCTCGCGACCGTGGTGGAAAGCACCAGACAAATAATCACCTCTTACCTCACAACGGATGGTCAGGCGTTGTGGTATCCCTTTTCCAACCGTTGTCATATGACTTTTTCGTAGTAGAGATAGGACCGGGCTCTCAAAAGGTGTTGACAATATATAGGCCACCGCGAGAAACCCCAGATAAGGTCATATAAGTTGTCCAAAGTCGAGATATATCATAAGACATCATATAAAGTCGCTCGTGGTCGAAGTGTCCCAGACATGATTTTATGGGTATTTATCTTCGTGACGTTAGCTTGTTTAAACATGTCCCCTAGTGCATTAACTATCGAATGATTGGCTATTATAGCCCATTATGTTGATTAATGGTATTCAACGCCTTTGTCTCACATCCACTAACAGGAGGATCAATATAAAAGGGAGTCATGGCCACCTGAGAAAATTGGGACTGAAATCATTTAACAAAAATGTTACCTATTGTGACTCTCGCGTGGCTTAATCTAACCAGCTTCAGAAGAGTTAGCAAATTATGTTCTTTGCGTAAACAATAGGCCACACTACCGAAAAGTTTAAGAATTTAGATATGTTCAATAAGACGAGAAGTAATTTCATATTTACAATGCATGACCAACCTTACTCATATGAGTGAATCGGTCGCTTGAAATTTCAAGTACTTACTTTCTTATTATAATATCTTTTCAACCTATTGTGAGATTTTATCATCTTTTCCTGTATCACTTTAACTTTCTTCGCATCCTGCTAGGCCACATTCAATTCTAACATAAGATTAAAATTATGAAAAGTTAAAGATGCATGAACACTATTATAGAAGAAGACGATAATGGTAACACATAAATGCACTTGTATCAACATTTGCTTGTTTTTTTTAAAGCAACTATTAAATTAATATTTTAGACAATATAGACACATGGCCCATTAGCTCAGTTGGTTAGAGCGTCGTGCTAATAACGCGAAGGTCGCAGGTTCGAGACCTGCATGGGCCAATCAATATTATTATTTTTAGTTAAATACAATATCTTTTTAGAAACATATCGAGGCTTAACTTTTCTTTATAAATATAAAAAAAATAATGTAATGAAAACTTAATACATAAAAAATGGCTATATTAAAAATTCAATATATGAATAAAAACAAGATTAAAAATTCAATATATGAATAAAAACAAGATTGATCAAAAGTCAAAATTATTATAATTACATTTATTTTTTATTAACATATAGTTATATTTTTTATGCGTCACTTTTTAATTATTATAATTGCATTTTTTATATTTAATTTAGGTCTATTTTTTAAATTAAATTGGAGTCTCCGGTTTGATTAGACTCGACCCTAACTCTATCAATTGGTGCTCTCATTTTTACACTCAAACTCTCATGGAGTATTCTAACTTTACATTCCATTTTATCCTTATCACATGACATTGAACATTTCTCACTCAAACTCTCCATTGAAGTATTCCAACTTTACTCCCTCATTTCATCCCTATTGTATGAACACCATAATATTATACTTTCATTTCCATCTTATCCATTTAACATTCCTCTAATTTGTACCACCAACATCCTTCTTATAACTTCATCACAAAATTGGTGTTTAAACCATGACTATACACCACATTCACCACAACCCTAACTTCCTAGTCATATATCGGAGCACCCATTTCAAATGGTGTGATGTTGAAGAAAACGCTTTTGGAAATTATAATAATTTTTAAAAATGTAAAATATGATTTTAAAGTTGTTATTAAAACATGAATTTTTAAATCATTAATTTATATTGTCTGAACAAATAACTTTATCATCTTTTATAAAAAAAAAAAGAGAATGAGAAAGAAGAGCGGAAAAAAGACAATGAGAAAGAAAAAAAAAGAAAGAAAAATAATAAAAAAAGAAAGAAAAAGAAAAAAAAAGAAAAAAAACGAACAAGAAAGAGTAAGAAGAAGACGAGTAAAAAAACACCTCACGTATAAAAATTGTTGAAGAACATGTATGTAGGTGGCAAACGAACTAGCCCGTTTAAGCTCTGCCATAAAAGTTTTCAAAGAATGGGATGGGGTGAGACAGACAATGTTGAGGCTGCAGACTTAAAATTTTATCTCTTCCTACAAAAAAGTGAGGGCGGGGTAGGATGGATCCACGAATATTGCACGTTTTAAGTTTAAAAATACAAAAATTTAAATTAATATCCACGTCCCTAAAAACCCATAGAAAAAAGACGGAACGAGATAAGCACATTAAAGAATGCGGACCTAAAATCTTGGCATGTCCCGTAGAAAAATGTGGGTAAAACGAACATGTCCAATAGACCTTGCTCATTTTACCACCCTAGTTATTATGTGGTAATTTTCAAAGGAAATTAAATTAAATATCTAAAAAAAGATACATATTTGATTCTAGAAAGAATGAGCTCTCTACTAGGGCAAACATCTGAGTCAAATGGGAGTAACGAAGATGAGGAAGATCTTAAGGAAAGGAATACAAAAAAGGTGGAAAAAATGGGAAACAGATTGTGGGAGACGAGAGCGAGATGTAACTCAACCTGCAGGGAGAAGATCCATGAAAACAAAGGAATGCTGGAGGAAGAACGTACAAGGAGATGGCAATGGGGGCCACTAGTGATAACACAAAGGAAGAGGAGGAAATGGTTGAAGAGGAGGAAGAAATTAAGATGAATATACTTGATCTGGAAAACATGAAGGTTGAGGAGCATGTCGAAGGACAATATGCTTATCCCAAATTCATCTTTTCCAAACATGAAGAATGGAGAATTCATAGACCCTGGAATATAGGGGTCATTGTTAAGCTGATTGGAAGAATAATCGTGTACAAGACCTTGAGACGAGGTTAAAGCAGATGTGGGTCAAGAAATGGGTGATCAACATTTTTTGATTTCAGTAACAATTAGTATCTCGTTATCTTCTCACACAGTGATGATCATAGTACAACTCTTGCTAATGTTCCATGGTTCATTTATGACCACTATCTTATAGTGAAAGAATAGAGTCATGACTTCCATCCGACGAGTGATACCATCGACAATGTGGCGGCCTGGGTGAGAATCTTCAGATTAACGATTGAATACTATGACACAAAAATACTATCTTTCATTGGGAATAAGATAGGTAGGATGGTTAAGGTGGATAAGAATACATTAACACATGACAGGGGTAAGTATGTTAAGCTACATGTTGAAGTCAACATGTCTAAACCACTGCTTGTAATGTTGCCTATAAAGGAAAGGAAGTATAAGATATAATATGAAGGGCTTCATCTTTTATGCACCATGTGTGGAAGATTCACCCACTACAAGAAGGGCTGCCCTGAGAAGCAAGTGCAAATAGCAATCCAAATTTGAATGAAACAGATAAGATTCAAGGATTAGAAGAACAAACAAACCAAATTCAGACTGGTGCAAATGAACCTTGGTCGGTTGTGAAGAAAACAAGGAGACAACGGAAGGTAGGAGGAAGCCTGGGTAACATCAGCAAAGCTCCGATGGCCGGAGAGAGTGGGGGTAACAAGAATGGCAAAACACTGGTGAAATTTAATGTATGAGCGAGTAATGGTGGATCCTGTTTCAATGCACTAAATGATATCATTAATGAGGGGGACAAAATAGTGAATGCAATTATTTACCCAATAAGTGGAAATAATATGGGGAATAATGGTGGCCAACAAGTACAATCAATGCAGCTGTCCTCATTGGCTGATATAAACAATGAGGTAAAAGTGACAGACAGGAGTGGGGCCCATAATAAGAGACAACATGGTCCAATAGTGGAAAAAAAATCAAAACATGGTAAAAGCTGATTTCTCAAATCAAGCAAAATTTAAAATAGTAAAACACGAGGAAAAGATAAAAAGGAGTTGCGGGAGAAACACGTGGTAGGCATAAAAAAGATAAATTTTAAAGGAAAATTAACAAGGAATCAAAATAAAAAAAATGGAAACCTAATGGATATCCTGGGAGAAAAAATGATGAGGAATGAACTACATCAATGACAAATATTAAGACAACAAATGGCAGCATACAAATGATTGGGAAGAGCAAAGAACGCAATGTGGAACCTGACTGACTAATAAACAATGTAGAAAGTAGTGGGCCCATGGGATCTAGCGATAAAATTGAAGTACCAAACATACCCAGGACACCAGACGAAAAAATAATACTACATGCAGACATGCACTCCAAACATAATGAGGAAAATACTTGGCCGCAAAACAACAAAGGAGAAGTGCAGGAAAGTAGTCAAGTAAACTTCCAAAGCCTCGAGGAATCGAATATGGTGATTATGTAAGAAACACCACAATAAAAGAGAGGGTGCTTGAATTCATATTTTCCACTGCATTTATTCCATGATGAAGACAAAGCAAGATATTTTTGTGTGAAACTAAAAAGGTGCAGTCAACACAAGTTTCTACAAATACTATAAGCAATACACAAGTACGCATAATCCTAATTTTATAGTCATAGTTGAGACCCGTTATGATCCTCTTAAACTCAAAAAAGTTTTCAACAAACTTGGTTTTGAGGGGTTCCTTACCACTAAAAATCAAGGGTATGCATGAGGATTTGTTGTTGGTTGGATAGAGGGGAAATTAGTGTTACCTTGGTCCAGAAGAAATTCCAATTTATGAAACTTTTGATGCAGTTTAAGCATGGACAAGTTTGGCATTTTACCCCTGTTTATGCAAGCCTTAACACATAAAATAGGAAAATATTATGGGATGACCTTATGTACATCAGTAGCATTGTGAGGGGATATTGGCTCTTGGTATGCAATTTTAATGATATTGCTTTCGATCATGAGAAAAAAAAAGGAGGATGCCCTATCTCCCACAACAAATGTAACAAATTTAAAGGTAGGATTAAGAAGTGTGGGTTGTTGGATATGGGAGTTGTTGGATCAAAGTTTACTTGGAGGGAACCAATCTACAATGAAGGTCAACGAATCTTTGAAATACTAGATAAGGCCCTGTGAAATGACAGTTGGAGGCTTCAATTCCCTGAAGGATATGTGAAGGTCTTTCTTGGCTAGACTTTTATGATCATCATTCGTTGCTCACCTGTCTCTACAAATCAACTAAGAGAGTTATCAATCCGTGTTTTCATCTTGAGAGTGCTTGGTTAGAAGAAGAGTCGTACTATAACATGTTAAAGGCTAGTTGGAATAATGACAATACCATTATTCACAATTTAGAACAACTCAAGGAAAGAGTTAAATCTTGGAAATTAAGTTCTCTCACCCAAGTTACTAGACAAAAGAATGAGATCATGAAACAGATTGGAGGCATTCAAAATTGCATCCAAATCAAGCATAACATTGGAGAGCTTAGAAGGCTGGAGCAGAAACTCCAAAATGATATGCATGAGCTCTTCAAGAAAGAATAGCAAATATGGTTCCAACAGTCCAAGACAAAATGGTTGGTGGAAGGAGAAAGAAATACAAAATATTACCATCTTAATACAGTGCATAGTAGGAGAAGAAATAACTTTGTAATGATAAAGAATAAGGCAGGACATTGGATTTAAGATAACAACCAAGTTTGACAAATATTCATAAATCATTACAAAGAGATTTTTGCCCTAAATGATACTAGACATATGTGGGGGAAAACTGAGTATACCTTCCCCCAAATTGAACCTGAGATTATGGAGAATTTAGGAAAACAAGTTACTGATAAAGAGATCAAGCATGCTTTGTTTTGCATGAACCTTTGGAAATCTCCTAGCCCAGATGGTTTCTCTGCAGGGTTTTATCAAAAAGCTTGGCATATTGTTGGTATGAAAGTTTGTGATTTCGTTAAAAAGGTGTGGGAGAGCCCTAGTGAATTACATCAATTAATCAAACGAACATCTGTCATATCCCTAAGACGAACCATCTTGTATTTGTTACCCAGTTTAGGCCTATATTTTTGTGCAATGCGACCTATAAAGTTGTGAGCAAGGTTCTGGTAAAAAGACTCAAAGAAAACATCCCTAAACTCATGTCCCCATACCAGTCAAGATTTGTACCAGGTAGGAGTGTCCATGAAAATATTATAGTGGCTCAAGCGGTAGTCCACAATATGAATAAAATGAAGAGCAAGAAGGGTTTCCTTGTGATTAAAGTTGATTTTTCAAAGGCTTATGATAAACTGAGCTGGTAAATAATTAGGATAATTTTGAAGGAAACCAAGCTTCCCATGCAGATGACCAATATCATCATGCATGGACTGACCAGTGTTGAAACTAACATCGAATGGAATGGTACTGCTTCTGATTATTTCCACCCTAGTAAAGGGGTTCGTCAAGGATATCCTATCTCCCCTACCTCTTCCTTCCGTGTTTAGATAAGTTATCCCACCTCATAATGCATGTTATTGATCAAGGAGATTGGAAGCCCATTAAGGTTGGTAAACATGGACCTGCTGTGTCGCACCTTATGTTTGCAGATGACTTTCTGCTTTTTGGAGGAGGCTACGACCAACCATATGAAATGTGTGACAGGTATCTTGAACAAGTTTTACAATATGTCAGGAGAGCAAGTTAGCTTTGATAAAACCTGAGTTTTATTCTCGAAGAATGTGAGTAAATGCAAAAGGGAACAGCATGTTCAAATGTCGGGGTTTGGTGAAACTATTTTTTTGGGCAAATACCTAGGTGTGCCGTTAATTAGGAAGGCGCCAAGGAAATCTGATTATCAATATATTATTGATCAAGTGAACACCAAGTTAGTGATGTGGAAAGGAAATCAACTTGCTTTTGCTGGAAGAATTACTCTTGCAAAGAGTGTGATAAAATCTTTCCCCATCTATCCAATGATGACCACCATGGTTCATAAGGCCTACATTAATGAAATACACAAAATCCAAAGGAGATTTATCTGGGAAGAGAATGAGAACAAGAGGAAATATCATGTTATTAACTGGAGCACCATTACTAGTCCGAAGGGAAAAGGAGGTCGGGTTTGAGAAATCTCGAGATCATGAACGAGGCATACTTGTCGAAGCTTGGTTGGAAACTTCATAGTGGAGATAAGGACTTATGGTGTAAAGTGGCGTGGGGTAAGTATAGACGCGACCATTTCAGGAGCATTATGAGCTTAAAGAATTTTGGCTCTAGCGTTTGGAAGAACATGGTAAAAATCTGGCCCAAAGTTGAAGAAAATTTCTTGTGGCATCTAAGAGATGATGTTAGAGTGAATGCTTGGAATGATCGATGGATTATTCAGGATATTAGAATTACAAACATGAATATTCATGTACCCATGTAGCTTCAACCAGCAAGAGTGGTTGATCTTATGAGGGCAGATGGAGAATGGAATTGGGATATTCTTTGTCGCTGGTTGCTATAGCATATTCTCTACAGAATAGCGAGCATGATTCCTCCCGCATCTGATGCAGGACTGGATGATAGAGCTGGTATTGGTGAGAATTGTCTGAAATTTTTGGTCAGTACCATGTATAACTTGCTTTATGACGAGGACACCTTCAAGGAAGATGACCTTTGGAATGATATTTATAGCCTTCAATCTCCTCAGCGTACTCGTACCTTCACATGGATGCTCATGCATGATGGGCTTCTCACGAATATGAGGAAGAATCACATTGGCCTTGGAAGTGCGATGTGCTCCTTTTGTGGTGATGTGGAAGAAGACACGTTGCAAGTTCTTCGAGATTATCCGCGTGCAATAGCCCTCTGGATGACAGCGGTGCACACTAACATGAGGTTTATTATTTTTGCATGTGATTTACAATATTGGATCCGTAGAAATATGCAAATTAACATGGGATGGTGTGATAAAGATGATTGGAAGGTGTTTTGGGTTAATGCTTGCCATAATATTTGGAATTAGTATAACAAAGAAATTCATGATGATAGTTACTCTAGACCAATGAGCATGGTGACTCACATAAGTAAGTTGGTGCATAAGTACAAACAAGCGTAAGCTGCAACATGGACAAAAAGAGAGCAATTCAGGGAGATGAGATTAATAAAGTGGGTAGCTTCTAATATAGGGAGAGTGAATTTGAACACAAATGGTGCTAGAGACAAGAAAGGGAATGCAAGATGTGGAGGCCTAATTAGAGGCAATGAAGGAGAGTGGCTAGGGGATTTTTCAAAACACATTGGAGTTTGCGATACCTATACTACAGAGCTCTGGGGAATTAATGAAGGTTTGCAACTTGCGACAAGAATGGGCTTTAGGTGTATTGACATGAATATACACGCTCAACAAGTGGTTACAGATATCAACACAAATAATGCAAGCAACATCATGGGCAGGAAACTGATCCCCAAAATCAGATCATATTTCTGTTAAGATAGTGGTATTAAAATCACTCATGTTTATCGCAGAGCAAACTTATATGTAAACATGCTAGCTAGAAATGGAGTAGATTTTCCTAACAATAAGTATATCTTCGATAGTTGTCCACCTTTTATTACTTATTTGTTACATAGTGACTTGATCAGGTTTACAACCCCTCGATTAGTGCCAGTTGTCATAATCCAAATTTGTCCTACTTGTATATAAATTTCATTTGTACTTCCATCCATTAATCGTTATTCAGAAAATCCAAAATATGTTGCTTTGTTTCATTGTCCTATTGTCTAAACTCAAGTTGTCGCTAGGCTGTCAGGTCAAGTGTATGTGCTGTATGGATTGAGCTTCAATTATGGTTTGTGCTGGTTCAAGTCATACGTGTGTTGATATCGCAGTATCAGGTTGGGCTGAGTATTAAATGTTTCATGATGAAGAATCATGTGGAGTCTGTTCATTTTCAATCAGGGTTTTGGACCAAGCAGTTCATATCAGGATGCATTCAAATGTTGTTGGGATTTGGTCCTCGGTGCATTCGTGAATCCAATTCAAGTGTAGTGTTGGAGTTGAGAATTCATTTTCAATATTCAAGACTATTATCCATTATTACCCATTTTTCTAAGTCCATATCCAATATCATGTCCACATATCTTATTTCAAACATTCACATTTCTAAACATCCAATTTCTAATCCGTATCCATATTATTTTCTTTAAACCCATTTCTAAGCCAAATTTATTCACATCCATTATCCATTTTCCACAAATAAAGTTCAAATCCATCCATTTCAAACCATCATCCAAATATCCATTTAAATCCAATTTTATTCAAATGTCTATGTTACAATTCCAAATGCACAAAGTCCATTTCAAGTTATTTTACAAAAAAAATCCAAAAAAATATATCAAAGTCTTGTGTATAAAAAATACATTACCATTTTGAAGCTCATTTCACATTTCACAAAGAAGTCCATATTCATAAAACAAAATAGATTCATAAAAATATAAAGTCCAATTACACCATAAGCCTCTAATTTTATTTCATCACCATTTCTGAATACATTAAATTGGGAGCCCATTCTAAGAAAATTACAAAAATGTATATGGCCCAGCAAATTAAAAAAAAAAAAAAAAAGAGACGTCAATGTCTCAATCGTTAACATGATTCACTACCCTGTCATAACACAAAACATTTTGCAAACCATCACATACCACAATAGCCAGGACCCACACCAAGCCACGAAAAGCTTGTCAAGCCGTCCAAAAGCCATGCCATAAGAAAAAGTACCTCCAAGCCTTCACGATGCTATACTATAAGCTGCAATATCATGTTGCACAAAACAAATGAGATCCTACACACAACAAACACCCATCTGCAAAATTCACAAGCCTTCAATAAACCATCACCCAACATATAATGAGGACACACCAGGACCGTTACACAATTAGCACCTGCATAAACAAAACAAAATAACTTTGTACAAAACCAGCAACAACAAGATCGTGATGCTACCACAACATTCCAAACTACACAAACCAATACGCAAGCCGACCCCACACACAATCTGATACAAACCTGCTAGAAATAAGAATAAGGCAAGGTGTTACGCACAAAAATCGCATCCATAAACTTTCATTCATCAGTAGGAAGCCATACCACTTGATACAATACGTACGACAATCACCACAATCGTAATTCACAAACTCTCACGCACTAAGCCAGCGAAGACGTCACAACGTAATACCCAAAATGCAGAAAAGTTTCGTAAATGGCAACGACTTGAACCTCTTTATTAATAACACCTCCCGCCTTCATTCGAATCAAGCTTTAAGAGCCAGATATACGCTGCAGAATTTTATTTTCATCTTAACCCCAACAATTCATTGCAGATCCCTCTTCACATCTCAACATTTCCTCAACCTTTTTTTCCTCAACCTCCAAATCCCATAAACAAAATCGCAGCAAAACCACTTAAACTATCCAAACACCCATTCTTCACAAAACCCATAAATCCTACATCCAACCCTCTTCAAATCACCAACCCACAAACCAAAAAAAACCACACCCAGAAAAGAATCAGAACCAGAATCAGAAAGAGAATGAGATGAAAGATGCGAAACGAACCTGAAATCAAAACGGGTCGAAATAAACGAAGACGAGACAGAGAGAGTGAAGCTGCGCAAAGAAGGTTGTTGCATGATTGTTCTTCACAATTGTATTTTGCTTTCAATAATGTTTACGTCGTGCTTCTGTACCTTGCTTAAGATGTTGAATCTTGATTTTTTCGGCGTGTGTTCCCTTTTTTTATGTAACTCGTTTTACTTTACAAAGAAAATTGATGTGATTTTTGGTTTTTTTGTTGTTGTTTCACTGTTCACGCGATGATGGAGAAGGAAAGACCATTCTGAGCGTTTTTTTATATATTTTTTAATCCTCAGTTTGTTTTGAAAAAAACCTGATGTTGCTTCAATTGGATCCATGTCTTGTTGTTTTTGTTGGGCTTCTAAGCTCATTTTGATCTCATTTTACATACCACCACCCATTTGATTCTTGTACACACCCTTGTTCACACTTTTTTCCATAGCTAATGGGCTTTAAGCCCGTGTTGTATTTACTACTACACCCCCTAAGTTTTGCATGTGCCCCATTTTCTTTTGTTGATATTTATTTTCTTTTTAAATTCATTTTCTAGTTTTTATTTTCAAATAATTTTTGTTATTATGTTTTAATTTTTTCTAAAAAAAGAGAAGTTTGTTTGATCTGTATCCTAATTTCTCATAAGTTTCATCTTGATTACTTTTCATTTTCAATTTTATTGTCGATTCATTTATGGTCGATGAAGTCTAAATATCGCGAATGTCGATTGTTGAGGTTGTCTAACCTTCATTATTTCAAATTTGTAGTGAATGATCATCAAGATCATTTTCTATACTTTGGGATCGTGATAGGTTATCTTCGATTAATCGACGAGAGTTTGTGATTAAGACGATATTGTTCATTTTTCTTTTCGTGTGGCAGGATTCCTTAGAGATTGATCCTCAATATCATTTCTCTATCGTGTTTTAGAACAAATATCATTGATTGTGTGATCTCCTATTGCATGGTCTTCATCATAGATCGTGCTACGATGGTTTAGCGCTAAAGTCGACCCGATTCATCGATCAATTGATAATTCTTGATTAATCACTAACCACTAACTTTAATTTTCGCTCAATATACTCTTGCTTTATTTTTTTGTCAATATATATTGTTATATTCTTGTTCATACTATATTATTCATATTATCTTGATCATATTATTCACATGTTCGTATTATTCATCTTCATATCTTGTCCATATTATTCAAAACACATTAAAATGATCGAAACCCTAAAAGACTCAGTTGGTGGACTGTGGTTACTATTCTGATGCATGAAACTTGGACTATGTACAAAAACCCTAAGCAAAGGAGATTTTGTCCGACTCTTGTTCGTGGCTTAATTTAGGACACCTCGCGCACACACGGCTTCCTCTTGGGCTACCTTACAATGACCCCATTTATTTTGTGCAATACCGTGTAACTCACATGTACCCCGCTCCCATTTCGATGTACACACTTTACTCACATTTCTTTGATTATGGTTTGTTTACTAGGAGCACCCCTAGGGACTAGCATAAACTAAACCATTTTCAAACTAATTATCGATTTGTCGTCGAGCCATTTTCAAAACACCCTTGTAAGTAAATTGCTCATTAGCATTCGCCATTAACCTAACGCACACAGTTGCACATTTCCTCATGATTTCGATACTAGGAGCACCCCTAGGGACTAGGATCGATTCACACCTCTTTTCGCAAACCCTCGATTCGTTGTCGAGTCATTTTCGAAACAAACATTTTAAGTTGAGTGCCTTTTGCCTCGCAATCAATCTCTTTGCATACAATCAAACCTATTTTCTCAATCACTTAGATGAAAAAAAGAGAGAGTGGAGCCTTTGACTCACTCTCCCGATTACTTGGGCCCGAGGAGCCTTTCTTAAGCTTCGAGTAATTCTCATCCATTTAATTTACTCTAATTATATCAAAACTCTTTCACAATTAAGGTTGAAAAAGAGAGAGAGAGAGAGAGTCGAGTCTTCGATTCACTCTCCCGGTTACTTGGGCCCAAGGAGCCTTTCTTAAGCTTCGAGTAATCGTCATCCAAACAAAACATCAACAACATTCAAACCATTCTCCCAAACATTCGTCGTTCAAAACACTTAACGAATATTCAAACACTACTTTCATTCAAGGTGAAATGGAGGGGGATGAAGGCTTATATCTTTTTCCTCAATTGTTTGGGTGCGAGTTCTCTTACTCGCGTGTAAACAATTGCCACCTTTAAATCAAACTAACCTCATTCGTAGTTCCACTAACTATGAATGCTCTGATTCTTCATTCTCGTCCGAATGTAAGATACGTAAGCACAAGATTACGATGATCTTGGCGAGCTACCTTTTTCTTTTTCCATCGTTACCTTACTTCCATCTTTTTCCGAGTCATTCCACGTCTATCTTCTACCTCCTCCATTTTTCGCGTCTACCTTCCCTCCATCTTACGTTTTCCCCCTTTCCAAACCTTTCTCGTAGTCGAACTACGAGCGCTCAGATTTCTCATTCTCGTCTGAATGAGCATACGTAGGCACAAGGGCCCCAATCCTTGGCGAGCACCCTATCCTAAAACCACCCCATTTCCCCTTAGCATCGTTTCCATTTCTCGTACTTTTCACTTTAATCGTTTAGAAGAAAATAAATAAGCTTATCTAACATTCATCATAATTCGAATTAAGAGGTTCCCGTTGAGTACAACAGACGTGAATGGTGCTAATACCTTTCTCTAACCGACTCCTGAACCCAAAATCTTGTTGGGATGGCCATGTTCTTATCTCTTTAAAAGGTTTTCTCGATATTTTCCTTTCCCTCTTTTGGGATAAATAAAGTTCGGTGGCGACTCTGTCGAACCGTAAATTCTTCTGCGCCTTTTGCGCGAGGGTCGTATTTTTTATTAGTGTATTTTTCGAGGTGCGACAGCTGGTGACTCTGCTGAGTTCTCTATGTGTGTGAGTTCTCTATCATCCTTTTGGTGTTGATGTCATGTTTACTATCATCCTTTTAGTGTTAGGTCTGCCATCCTTTTGGTGTTAGATATCTCTGTGTGTGTGAGTTCTCTATCATCCTTTTGGTGATAGGTCCATCATTCTTTTGGTGTCGGAGTTTTGTGTGTCTTCTGTCATCCTTGTGGTGATAGGTTTGTTATCCTTTTGGTGTCAGATATATCTGTGTTTACTATCGTCCTTTTGGTGATAGATCCATCATCCTTTTGGTGTCGAAGTTGTGTGTCATCTATCATCCTTTTGGTGATAAATCCGTCATCCTTTTGGTGTCGGTAATTCGTGGATCTTTGGTGTGTCAATCATCCTTTTGGTGAATGAAAACATCAGAATCCTATGTGTTTGCTTACTATTATCCTTTTGGTAATAACGAGTTTTGATCTCATTTTCCTCCTTTTGGTGAAGGGTCTGTGTGTGTGTGCTTACTATTATCCTTTTGGTAATAGCGAGTCTTGACCTCATTTTCATCCTTTTGGTGAAGGGCCTCTGTGTGTGTGCTTACTGTTATCCTTTTGGTAATAGCAAGTCGATTCGTGTGAGTTCACTATCATCCTTTTGGTGATAGGCCTGTCATTCTTTTAGTGCTAGAATTTCCTGTTATCATCCTTTTCGTGATAACGACTTTTGCAAGTTATTCAGTGTCCACTTGCGGGTCGACATTGATTTGTTATTCCACCTCCTAAACTGTTTCTTTTCTTCCTGATAAATTCGGAGTCTTCTTCATATCTAATTAACTTCTACCTTGAAAAATGAACGCGGTAGCAGTTCATTTTACTAGGTTCAAGCCAATTAGATAGGGGCATCTATCATACCCCAAATTTGTCCTACCTGTATATAACTTTCATTTGTACTTCCATCCACTAACCATTATTCAGAAAATCCAAAATATGTTGCTTTGTTTCATTGTTCTATTGTCTAAACTCAAGTTGTCGCTAGGCTGTCAGGTCAAGTGTATGTGTTTTATGGATTGAGGTTCATCTGGTTTGACCTAATCTTGGTCAGGCAAGAATGTATTTCAAGATCAAGGCCAGGGTATGTGATGATTCAAGTAGTGTGTGTTTAAAGCTTCAATTAGGGCTTGTGCCAGTTCAAGTCATATGTGTGTTGATATCAGAGTATCAGATTGGGTTGAGTATTAAATGTTTCATGATGGAGAATCATGTGGAGTCTGTTTATTTTCAATCAGGGTTTTGGACCAAGCAGTTCATATCAGGATGCATTCAAAGGTTGTTGGGATTTGGTCCTCGATGCATTTGTGAATCCAATTCAAGTGTAGTGTTGGACTTGAGAATTCATTTTCAATATTCAAGACTATTATCCATTCTTACCCATTTTTCTAAATCCATATCCAATATCATGTCCAGATATCCTATTTCAAACATTCACATTTCCAAACATCCAATTTCCAATATGTATCCATATTATTTTCTTTAAACCCATTTCTAGCCAAATTTATCCACATTCATTATCCACTTTCCACAAATAAAGTTCAAATCCATCCATTTCAAACCATCATCCAAATATCCATTTAAATCCAATTTTATTCAAAGGTCCATGTTACAATCCCAAATGCTATAAGTCAATTTCAGGTTATTTTACAAAAAAGTTCCAAAAAAATATATCAAAGTCTTGTGTATAAAAAATACATTACCATTTTGAAGCCCATTTCACATTTCACAAAGAAGTACATATTCATAAAACAAAATAGATTCATGAAAATATAAAGTCCAATTACACCATAAGCCCCTAATTTTATTTCATCACCATTTCTGAATACATTAACTTGAGAGTCCATTCTAAAAAAATTACGAAAATGTATGTGTCCCAGCAAATTAAAAAAAAAAGAGAGAGAGAAGCCAATGTCTCAATCTTCAACATGATTCACTACCCTGTCATAACACAAAACATTTTGCAAGCCATCACATACCACAATAGCCAAGACCCACACCAAGCCACGAAAAAGCTTGTCAAGTCGTCCAAAAGCCAAGCAATGAGAAAAAAATGACCTTCAAGCCTTCAAGCTACTATACTGTAAGCTGCAATATCATATTGCACAAAACAAATGAGATCTTACACACAACAAACACCCATCTGTATAATTCACAAGTCTTCAATAAACCATCACACGTCATATAATGAGGACGCACCAGAACCGTTACACAATTAGCACCTGCATAAACAAAACAAAATAAATTCGTACAAAACTGGCAACAACAAAATCGTGATGCTACCACAACATTCCAAACTACACAAACCAATACGCAAACTGACCCATACACACTGTGATACAAAACCTGCTAGCAATGAGAATAAGGCAAGGTGTTACGCACGAAAACCGCATCCATAAACTTTCATTCATCTGTAGCAAGCCATACCACGTGATACAATACATACGACAATCACCACAATCGTAATTCACACACTCTCACACATTAAGCTAGCGAAGACGTCACAACGTAATACCCAAAACACAGAAAAGTTTCGTAAACGGCAATGACTTAAACCTCTTTATAAATAGCACCATCCTCCTTTATTCGAATCAAGCTTTAAGAGCCAGATATACGCTGCAGATTTTTTTTTCATCTTAACCCCAACCATTCATTATAGATCCCTCTTCACATCTTAAACTTTCTCAACCTTTTTTTTCCTCAACCTCCAAATCCCATAAACAAAATCGCAGCAAAACCACTTAAACTATCCAAACACCCATTCTTCACAAAACCCACAAATCCTACATCCAACCCTATTCAAATCACCAACCCACGAACCATAAACGACCACACCCAGAAAAGAATCAGAAAGAGAAGGAGAGGAACGAGGGAGATTGAGAGGAAATAAGTGAAATGAACCTGAAATCAAAACAGGTCAAAAGAAACGAAGACGAGACAGAGAGAGTGAAGCTGCGCAAAGAAGGTTGTTGTGTGATTGTTTATCACAATTGTATTATGCTTTCAGTAATGTATACGTCGTGCTTCTGTACCTTGCTTAAGATGTTGAATCTTGATTTGTTCGGCGTGTGTTCCCTTTTTTATGTAACTCGTTTTACTTAACAAAGAAAATTGATGTGATTTTTGGTTTTTTTTGTTGTTGTTTCACTGTTCACGCGATGATGGAGAAGGAAATACCATTTTGAGTGTTTCTCTATTTATTTTTTAATCCTCAGTTTGTTTTGAAAAAAACCTGATGTTGCTTCAATTGGATCCATGCCTTGTTGTTTTTGTTGGGCTTCTAAGCCCATTTTGATCCCATTTTACATACCACCACCCATTTGATTCTTGCACACACCCTTGTTCACACTTTGTTCCATAGTTAATGGGATTTAAGCCCGTGTTGTCTTTACTACCACACACCCTAAGTTTTACATGTGCCCCATTTTCTTTTGTTGATATTTATTTTTAAAAAAAATCATTTTCTAGTTTTTATTTTCAAATTATTTATGTTATTATGTTTTAATTTTTTCTTAAAAAAAGAGAAGTTTGATTGATCCGTATCCTAATTTCTCATAAGTTTCATCTTGATTACTTTTCATTTTTGATTTTATTGTCGATTCATTTATGGTCGATGAAGTCTAAATATCGCGAATGTCGATTGTTAAGGTTGTCTAAACTTCATTATTTCAAATCTTTAGTGAATGATCATCGAGATCATTTTCTATACTTTGGGATTGTGATAGGTTACCTTCGATTAATCGACGAGAGTTTGTGATTAAGACGCGACCGTTCACTTTTCTTTTTGTGTGGCACGATTCCTTAGAGATTGATCCTTAATATCATTTCTCTATCGTGTTTTAGCACAAATATCGTTGATTGCGTGACATCCTATATCATGATCTTCATCATAGATCGTGCTACGATGGTTTAGAGCTAAAGTCGACCCGATTCATCGATCAATTGACAATTAACGATTAATCACTAACCACTAACTTTAATTTCCGCTCAATATACTCTTGCTTTATTTTTCTGTCAATATATCTTATAATATTCTTGTTCATACTATATTGTTCATATTATCTTGATTATTTCATATGTTCATATTTTTCATCTTCATATCTTGTCCATATTATTCAAAACACATTAACACGATCGAAACCCTAAAAGACTCAGTTGGTGGACTGTGGTTACTATTCTGATGCATGGAACTTGGACAGTGTACATAAACCCTAAGCAAAGGAGATTTTGTTCAACTCTTGTTTGTGGCTTAGTTTAGGACACCTCGCACACACACGGCTTCCTCTTGGGCTACCTTACAATGACCCCATTTATTTCGTGCAATCCCGTGTAACTTACATGTACCTCGCTCCCATTCTGATGTATGCACTTTACTCGCATTTCTTTGATTGTGGTTTGTTTACTAGGAGCACCCCTAGGGACTAGCATAGACTAAACCATTTTCAAACTAATTTTCGATTCGTCGTCGAGCCATTTTCAAAAACACCCTTGTAAGTCGATTACTCATTAGCATTCACCATCAACCTAATGCACACACTTGCACATTTCCTCATGATTTCGTTACTAGGAGCACCCATAGGGACTAGGATCGATTCACACTTATTTTCGCAAACCCTCGATTCGTCGTCGAGCCATTTTCGAAACAAACCTTTTAAGCCGAGTTCCTTTTGCCTCACAATCAATCTCTTCACATACAATCAAACCTATTTTCTCAACCACTTAGATTAAAAAGAGAGAGAGTCGAGGCTTTGACTCACTCTCCCGATTTCTTGGGCCCGAGGAGCCTTTCTTAAGCTTCGAGTAATCGTCATCCGTTTAATTTACTCTAACTATATCAAAAAAAATTCACAATTAAGGTTGAAAAAAAGAGAGAGAGAGAGAGAGAGAGAGAGAGAGAGTCGAGTCTTCAATTCACTCTCCCGGTTACTTGGGCCCGAGGAGCCTTTCTTAAGCTTTGAGTAATCGTCATCCAAACAAAACATCAACAAACATTCAAACCATTCTCCCAAACATTCGTTGTTCAAAATAATTAACGAATGTTCAAACACTACTTTCATTCAAGGTGAATGGAGGGGGATGAAGTCTTCTATCTTTTTCTTCAATTGTTTGGGTGCGAGTTCTCTTGCTCGTGTGTAAACAATTGTCACCTTTAAATCAAACTAACCTCAGTCGTAGTTCCACAAACTACGAACGCTCTGATTCTTCATTCTCATCTGAATGTAAGCTACGTAGGCACAAGATTGCGATGATCTTGGCGAGCTACCTTTTTCTTTTTCCATCATTACCTCACTTCCATATTTTTTCGTTATTCCGCGTCTATCTTCTACCTCCTCCATTTTCCGCGTCTACCTTCCCTTCATCTTCCGTTTTCCCCCTTTCCGAACCTTTCCCGTAGTCGAACTACGTGCGCTCTGATTTCTCATTCTCATCCGAATTAGCATATGTAGGCACAAGGGCCCTAATCCTTGGCGAGCACCCTATCCTAAAACCACCCCATTTCCTCTTAGCATCGTTTCCTTTTCTCGTACCTTTCCGCTTTAATCGTTTAGAAGAAAACAAATAAGCTTAACTAACGTTCATCACAATTCAAATTAAGAGGTTCTTGTTGAGTACAATAGACGTGAGGGGTGCTAATACCTTCCTCTTACGTAACCGGCTCCTGAACCCAGAATGTGGTTGCGATGACCATGTTCTTATCTCTTAAAAAGGTTTCTCTCTTTTGGGATAAATAAAATTCGGTGGCGACTCTGTCGAACCACAAATTCTTCCACGCCTTTTGCGCAAGGGTCGTATTTTCGATTAGTGTATTTTTCGAGGCGCGACACTAGTGTAATATTTTTTCTTTGGGCTTAGACCCTCCCTTTAATAAAAAAATTAAATATCTCAGTTTGGTTACCACTTTTTTAAGGAAACCTAAACAAAAAAAAAGGTTCACTGCATTTTTCATATTTTGATTAATTTTTTTTTTTAAATTTATAAACAAAAAGAATATTTTAGTGTTAATATTTATATATCGAAGACAAGATTCTGATATATCTGACGACAATGGTAGAAAAAAATTAAAATTAAATATGTCACTTAGATGTTTAAATATGATTTATAATTAAATATTATTAATTGAAAATTCTCATTATTATTTAATTGAGCTTTTAATATTTGTCTTTTCAAAATATTCGATAAATAAAATTGTTATTTTATTTTATGTTATTTTATATTTTTCTTACTTTCATTTATTATGCAGTGCAATAATTTTTTTTCTTTCTTTTTTGTCTCATGATCAATTTTTTTTTTATGGTAAAATATTCTTTTATCTTTGTGATATAAGATGGTCCAAAGAAAAAAAAATCCCTATTCCCTAACTATCATATTATAGTTCTTCCCAATTAAATCCGCCAAATATATCTTAAACTTATTAAACTTTATTATTTGTTGTTTTGATACAAAATATTTTTATTTATTTATAGCTTTTAAAGTTTAATGTAACATTAATTTCTAATTGTCAATAACATCTTAAATTATTTATTATTGATAGAGAAAAAAATAAACAAAATAATACAATAAATATTAAAAAAAAAGGTTGAGATTGTAATTTATTTTACAATGTCAATTATTTACGATCATATATTCCATCAAATCAGATTTAAAATTTTAAATTAAAATAACAGAATAATATATTTTTATTAGATGATAATGTAAAATTTTTTTTTTCAGTTAATACATCACGATTAAACTCTAAATATTATACTATGAAAAAAAAATGTTTTGATATGAAAAGTAACCAAATTGTGTTTCATAAAATTTAGAATAACGTAAGTAAAAAGGAATGGAGGGAGAAGAAATAGTGACAAAATTGTACCAAATAAAAGTTCAAACAATTAAGTTTAAAACTGAAGAATAGTAAAATTTTGGGATATTTTCTTCTAAATTTGGAGAATGAAAAGAATGGTATGAACCGCGCAATATTTATGGAAACACACTCACGATTGATAGCACTCTTAGTTCTGTTGCTGATACCAACAGTTTTAGGTTGGGGAAAAGATGGCCACTATGTGGTTTGTAAAATTACACAGGTAACCCTAACCCTACCACTCTTCACCTTTTCCCTCTCTCATACTTTGAATTCAACGTTGATTCTGAATTCAAACCCTAATTTTAGGAGTATCTTAGTGAAGATGCTCTTTTTGCAGTGAAACAACTGCTTCCAGATTCTGCTCAAGGTGATCTTGCTGCACTTTGCTCTTGGCCTGATGAAATTCGCTTCCATTATCATTGGAGTAGTGCTTTACATTATGTTGATACACCTGATTTCATGTGTAATTATCAATACTGCAGTAAGTTTTTTTGGTATTAATTTAATTCTTAATGTGTCAATGTGCTTCATAAACTACTTCAATGTTTATGTTAGATATAGTTGGTTATTAATTAGAATAATTAAAATTAGTTTAATATTTGTTAAGGTAGTAGTTAGTTATGATTAGTTTGAAGAACTAGAATTAATCGAAGAACGAACGTTGCGGATTGCAACAGTGGACTTGAGCTTCTAGTAAGGTGAGAATGAGGCTGACCTGCAAGTTAGCACTATAATGCTAGTAAGATGAGTGAATGAAGTTTGAATTTGAATTTTACCCGGAAAATGGCGCGTTTCCTCTTTATATAGTAGAGCGGTTATAACAACTTACTGATCATCAGGCATAGGATGCAAGGAGCCGTTGGATGGATCTTAGATTTGGATATCCTGTGCTTTAACTCAGAATAACACTCCTACTCCGGGAGTGACTTAGTGGATTGTTGCATTCTCTGGACCGCGTTTGTAGGGCCTTCTGGCCGGCCAGAACAATTTCAAAATCAATCTTTCTATAATTTTATTTCTCACGTTGTTGGACTCTACCATGCTTCTCATCAGTTTCTCGCAATTCTTATAGGAGATTGTCACGATTCTTATGGACATAAGCATAGATGTGTTACTGGAGCAATTCACAATTATACAATGCAATTGAAATTAGCTTATGCTGATACTTCATCTAAATCAAACTGTAAGTTTAAGCATTTATTGATTATATTCTTAATTGTTTGTTACATTTGAAGATAGGTTCTTGAATTTGCTTATTTTCCTCTCTCAATTATAGATAATTTGACAGAGGCACTTTTGTTCTTGTCACATTTTGTTGGGGATGTACATCAGGTTTGTTCTTCCTGATTCCTATTCAAAATCTAATGAACAATTGAATGAATACTTGGTTCATATATGCCGATATAGTGGTGCCATATGTCGGGCTTTATTACGAAATTTTGGCTCTCCCTCATCAGCAACACTTTTATTTCATCAGTGGCTTACCATAGTTTGGGTTTCTAAAGTGAGAAATAAGAATTTTAAACTTGAAACAGTGACTGGTGGGAATGGTTATGATATTATTCAGTGTGTAATATGAAAATCACAATCACATTGTTAAATTTATTTTCTCTTCTAAAAAATTATGCTTATTTTCTGGTGTAGCCCCTACATGTTGGTTTTACTGGAGACCTGGGTGGAAACTCAATAACAGTTCGCTGGTACAGAAGGAAAACAAATCTTCATCATGTAAGTGTTGGAACACTCAGATTGTATGCTACTTGATCGGGATAATTGCATTCTGCAACCTAACTAACTTGTATATTGAGCATTTTTCCATTGTTTATCGAGTGTTTATGATTGATTGAGACCAAGCTTTTTCTTTCTTTCATTTTATCAAAGATTGATAGTTTCTATCATAATTTTACCTACAGTGAAGCTCTATATAGGGTTATTGATTTTGTATATTGCTGCTTTATAATTGTGATTGGGAGCAATATGTTAGTTGGGAAAGTAATGAGCTTTATAATTGTGATTGGGAGCAATATGTTAGTTGGGAAAGCGAAGATTGAGGAGCTGTATATAATAAAAGGTTATAGCAATGAATTTATATTGAAATTTCAGTTTTAAGTTTGATGTCATATTTAAAGAAACTTTGTTGTATTCTGATAGAAACTGTTTATACTTTTAACTAAAAGACTCATCATAGTCTCACATGTTATAACCAAGGATGTATAGCTAAAGATGCACCTACTTTTGAAATTGATTCTTATTTACATTGTCACTAAGCTCTTGTACACATTCTTTTTGTTTTGATCTGTTGATCATAATGCCCACGCTACCAGTCATTGTCAATGATGTAGTAAATTGACTAAATTTAATTTAGTATGTTCTGTTTTGTTCCAGGTATGGGATAACTTGATTATTGAGTCTGCTCTGAAAACGTTCTATGGCTCAGATCTTTCAACTATGATACAGGCTATTCAACAGAATATTACTGTAATTCCCACTATATCTTTATGCATATATGCAAATGGCGGGGTATTCGTCATTGAAAAAATGATATATTTTCTTTTGTCGTCACACTTATTCCTTTGTTTGAACTTGTAATGTGTAGCCTGTATAAATCCCAAGACCGACTATTATTTTTACTCACTTTCTGCAGGATATTTGGTCAAATGATGTATCTATTTGGGAACATTGTGCACACAACTACACAGCATGTCCAGATTGGTGAGTATTGATCTGGTTACACTTCTTACTGTGTCTCATTATCATAACTATGTGATCTTCACTTGGAAAATAGAGTAAAACCATGATAAGAATTTATTTTTTATCAAGCTAAATACTTTAAATAATATGTGTCATTAAATGTTTGCTTGTGTATTTTAGTTTTGACAGCATGAACTTCCCTTCAATTTCGATATTAGCGTATTACTAGAAATTAAAAAACTACTAACATACAATTAATGTCAAGAAATTACATATCATGATTATTTTTGTTTATGTTCAGGTATGCTTCTGAGAGCGTTAGCTTGGCATGCAAGTTTGCATATAGGAATGCTACACCGGGAAGCACTTTGAAAGGTAATTTCCTAGTACAAGAAATTACATATCATTGTGTGGCTAGTAACTTAGATTATTGCAATCAGGGTACAAGAAATTCCTGAAATTCCTAGTACAATTTCATAATCCCTAAAGAATGTCTTCTCATACATTGTTATTCTATTTGATGATGTAGATGAGTACTTCCTTTCTCGACTGCCTATTGTGGAGAAAAGGCTGGCTCAAGGTGGTGTGCGACTTGCAGCGATTCTCAACCGCATTTTTACTTCCAAGACTGGAATAGCTCAAGCTTGAAACTAATTCCGTATATATTATGAAAAAAAAAAATCAAAATACATGTGGACCTGCACCGGTCTCTAGGAATTTCTGTTTGATAGATTATTAGACCACCATTATATAAAGGTTACATTATAAAAGTGATAAAGTCTTTTCTTTTTATTTTAAAAGTAATTCTTACTCAATTAAATATTCAAATAAACAAATAACAATTTTTTTTTCTTTTCAAATTGAATTAAAACATCATTTTTTTTTTTGTAAAAACAATAATCAAAACATCAATTATTATATTGAGGTAGTCAATATAGAATTAAATACGTAGAAATTTGTTAGTATGAAGTATTATTAAGATAAAATGAAATTATTGTAATATAATATATTATTGTTTTTATGGGACAATATATTATTGTTCATTTTTATGTAAATTTTATTTGATGGATACAATTGATTTCTTCTAAATACTACAACTATTTTTTTTTTGTATAGTGCATATATATATGGTCTTCAGCAATAATAATCCGTACACAGATAATATAACAGAATAAGGCAAGGAAAAATCGAAGGTTTGTTTACCCAGTTTGATCAAACGATTTACTCTGTGAGAGAGAGAAGCTCTTCAATTCACTATACTCAGAAAGCTATTACAAGAGATAACAGATGAGTTATAAGAAAATAGTCTTCGCTTTCAGGTTCTAAAGAACAACCCTATTTTCTACCCAAGTGTTTCCCAACCTCTCCAACTCTCAATATATGAATCACTCAAACCCAAGGTGTAACAGTGTTTCACAATAACCTTAAACAACTCCAAAGCTTTCCCTAAACCTTTGCTTTTCTAAGGTTTTCTTTTTGAATAGCTGAAACTCTATGTTATGCCTTTAAACCCTTGCTGGTGTAAACTCTAAGATTGTCACACACCAAACATATAAGAGATACATATTTATAATAACAAATACCCAACAAACAAAGCCCAAAATCACATGGATCCATGGACCGAATCGAAAAGCCCGAAAAGCCAAAAACACTATTCATCGTACGGACAACACTATTCACCGTACAGACATCACTATTCATCCATACGGACATCACAATTCATCCGTACGGGCGGCACTATTTAGCGGCCGATTTTTTTTCTCGACTTTTTGTCCGACTTTCTAAAACTTTTGAATTTCGCGGTAAATGCAATCTCTAAAATATGTTTTCTTTCTCTTCATCAACAAAGGTTTTAAGGCACATTTACAACAATTTCCACCTTGACTTTAAACCGTGTTGATACCAATTTAACAATCAACAACATTGTTGCTCTCTACCAAGTTGAAACTTTAATCAATAACTTTGATCAAATTCAAGCAACCCTTGAATCTTGATCTCGCAACTTGCATTCACTTGTTCCCAATTACCCTTTTCTGCCTAGGTAATTTAACAAGCCTACAAGTATAATTTTTCAACCACCCTTGACCCCACTTGTTTTCAAATGCCTCCCTGAAGGTTTTTCTTCTTTTATTTTGCAGTCCTTCAGCCACATTAAAAACATAATATCCAAGGCTAGCATAACCGTCCATTTGAGATGCTACAATAACCCTCTTTACCTTATCATGAGTCAAATGATAATCAGAGATCTCTGTAACCGTTCCCTTACTACTGCTAGCATCTATAGTAGGAAACTCCACCTCAAAATGAGTTTTCTCCGTTATAGTTTCTCCCAGGTTTCTCCCTTGGTTTTCACTATTCTTTTTCTGAAGAAATTCTCTACCAACCAAGTAAGCTGTTTTAACCTCAGCTCTTCCCCAAAAACTCAATAACAACTCAGCGATAACATACATTTTTATCTCTTGATTTTTGCAAAATTCATTGTACTCCTCTGAAACTTTCTCAAGGCATTCATAACGCCTTAAACTCAAATCCCATAGCTCTTCCTTGTCATGAAAGCCTCCACTAGTTAACGATGAATGAATAATAACATTTGAACCTTCTAAAATATATAGACCACATATTTTAGACCCTTTAGCAATAATCAATTCATCACGCAAAATCTTCAACACTCCACCTCCAACTCTAGTACAATAGCCTAGATCATCAAACATACTTATAGATAACAAATTTCGCTTGAGTTCTGAAACATACCTCACATTGTGAATAAGAAGTTCATGATCATTATATATTTTAAATCTGACCGTATCAATACCATGAACCTTGCATGCCTTATTATTACCAAGGCGAACTACTCCACCTTGCACCATCTTCAAAGTTTCAAAGTATTCTATTCTTGGACACATGTGATAAGAGCAACCTGAGTCAATGATCCAACTATCTTCAATTTCCAAACTCGATACTACTAGTGCTTCAGCATCCTCATAACTTTCCTCACCTAATGCAACTACAGCTTGAACAAAATCTTCATTGACCTTTCTTTCAGGACAATCCCTTTTAAGGTGATCGATTTTCTGACAATTAAAGCATTTTACCTTTGACTTGTCAGACCTCTTTGATTTGGATATCCCTTTTCGCTCACCTCCTCCTCTTGACACATTTAAGCCTTCACCACTATCTTCAATCTTCAAATATTTTGAATTTGAAAATTCTTTGGATTTCATCGCCGTCTGGACTTCATCCAAAGTAATAATACCTTCCTTACCATAAATAAGGGCATCCTTAAATTGCTCAAAGGATCTGGGTAATAAACTCAACTGGAGCAAAGCCTTGTCCTCATCATCAATCTTCACTTCTATTTTCTCACGATCATCGATAATCTTGCGAAATTCTATGAGCTGTTCAACTATGGATTTGTTCTCCACCATTCGGAATGCATAAAGTTGTTGTTTCAGATACAACCTGTGAGCCAAAGACTTTGTCATATACAATGATTCAAGTTTTGTCCACATAACAACTGCAGTTTGCTCCCTGGCGACTTCTCTTAGAACTTTATCCCCAAGGAACAAGATAATGGCGCTCCTGGCCTTATCCACCATCTCGGTCTTCTGTACCTGTGTAAGTCCTGCAGGCATCAATGCTTCACTCTTCAAAGCATCGATACACTTCTCTTGAATTAAAATTGCTTGCATCTTAATTTTCCACAACCTGAAGTCGTTGTTACCGGAAAATTTCTCGATCTGCCATCTACTAACCATGGTGCTCATTTGTCAACAGTATCTCTCTGCTCCACCCTCACTGCACCACATGTTGTGAATCTTGTTGTGAATTACGACAAAATTCAATATCAATTTGTGAGGCAACGAACAATAGCAACTAAAATAAATGGTCTTCAGCAATAATAATCCCTACACAGATAATATAAAAGAATAAGGCAAGGAAAAACCGAATGTTTGTTTACCCAATTTGATCAAACGATCTACTCTGGGGGAGAGAGAAACTCTCCAATTCATTATACTCAGAAAGTTGTTACAAGAGATTACAGATGGGTTACAAGAAAATAGTCTTCGCCTCCAGGTTCCCAAGAACAACCCTATTTTCTAGCCAAGTGTTTCTCAACCTCTCCAACTCTCAATATATGAATCACTCAAACCCAAGGTGTAACAGTGTATCACAATAACCTTAAACTACTCTATAGATTTCCCTAAACCTTTGCTTTTCTAAGGTTTTCCTTGTGAATAGCTGAAACCCTATGCTATGCCTTTAAATCCTTGCTCTCCCTTGCTGGTCTAAACTCTAAGATTGTCACACACCAAACATATAAGAGATACATATTTATAATAGCAAATACCCAACAAAGCCCAAAATCACATGGATTCATGGACTGAATTGAAAAAGCCCGAAAACTCGAAAACACTATTCACCATACGGACAACATTATTCACTGTACGGGGGGCGTCACTATTCATCCGTACGAACATTACTATTCATCCGTACGGGACGACGCTATTCACCGACCGATTTTTTTTCTCGACTTTTCATCCGACTTTCTAAAACTTCCGATTTTCGCGGTAAATGCAATCTCCAAAATATGTTTTCTTTCTCTTTAGCAGCAAAGGCTTAAGGCACATTTACAACAGGTTTAAAATGAAAAGTTAAAACAAGATAACACAAAAACAATGAATAAAATAATATTTTACTAAAACAATAAATAAATAAAAAAATTAACGGTCTGTTTGAGTTTGTTTTGTATTTTTTTTATTAGTTTTCAAAAATTGAAAATAGTAAAACTTATTTATAGTCTAATTTTACAAAATTATTTTCAAAAACTATCTTTTATTTATGAGTTTTATTAAAAGTTAAAAATAGTAAAATATATTTTTAAGGTTTTTAGTTTTAAAAATTAAGAAATAACAAGAAAAAAAGACACACCTTTTATTAATAACAAATTTGGATATTTATAACTTTAAAACAGTTTTTAAAAATGAAATTACCAAACACATTGTTTTTAATTTTTTTTAAAAATTAATTTACAAAATAATTTTAAAAAATTGAAAATTAAAACTCATTCGAACAAAGATAAAAATAATAATAATAATTTAAATGAATGGTTTAAAATCAACACTAAACTAGCTTATAGGTGGTGAATAAAGATGAAGAAAATAGCAAAAGAGAAAAAAGAATTCTTGCAATCGTTGGGTAAGAAAATTATGACAAACGAGTATGTTCATTTTGTTTAAATTTGTTTTGCAAAAGCCCAAAAAAAAAAGGAGTGGGCATAAGTAAAGGTGCAAGTTAAGATTTAAGTTCGTCCTAAAAAAAGTGAGGACGAGATATGGAAAATTTTACCCCATACCCCCTACATTTATCTCCATACCCCTACTCATCAATTTTTTGGACGAAAATACCCCCATATAAATAGTCTATATTTCAAAAATTTCACTTTTTTCCCCATTTTGTCTTTGTACGAACGGTAAAAATCTCACAGAAATTCACTCCTAGAGAACCCACACAAGCTACACCCGGATCACAAGTTTTGCAAACCGGAGAGCTCAAGTAAGCTACATCCGGTTTGCTTTTTTTTTTTGTACACCTCAGATAACTTGGCATCGTGTTATCCGGTTTGTGTAATTCCTACACCGGATAACCTGGTGTCAAGTTATCCGGTTCGTAAAAGTTCTTCACCAGAGAACTTGATGTTGGGTTTTTCAGATTTGTTTCATTATTTAATTTTTTTAGTGGCTCGCTTTAGAGGACGCGACAGATTTATTTATCGACAATACGCTGATGGATCGGTAGTTCGAGCACAGTATATTCGAGATAAAGATCGGATAACTGATCCTGCACCTGTACCACCAGCGGCTCACATTCCACCGCATCCACCATTTCCTGGAGGACCGACTGATACATCACTTTTGGTGAGGTATCAGAACAACGTGGCTCGTTATCTGTGGGATGGCCAAGTAAGTAAATCTATGACCCTTCTATGGTGAATAAAATGTAATTTTAATTATTTATGTATTATGACATATTCTACGAATTATTTTTCAGAAGAGAGTTCCGAAGAAGGAGCTGAAGGTTGTTGCACATGGCAGCAAACTGATTGGATGAGTTCCATCACATCTCCCATCTATGATTGAGCGGTGGGTATCTGGTTCTGGTTTATCCTCTCTGTAGAATACCAGTTTATCGAGGATAGATCAGAACTTGTTATCTGCATTTGTGGAGAGGTGGCATCCCGAGACATCGTCCTTTCATATGTTATTTGGCGAGATAACGATTACACTGGACGATGTTTCTTGCCTCCTTCATATACCGATTAGAGGGGAGTTATGTAACCCTGCACAAGGGTTTACTGACTCGGATGCTATTACCCAGGCTATTGGTCTGATGGGTGTTACACTGGAGGATGCAGCTGAGGAGATTCGTATAAACAGAGGTCCTTACTATAGGCTAGATTAGTTGAAGAAGCTATTTGTCTGTCTGCGAGCTGAGAGCAGATTTGATTGTGCAGCTAGGGCGTATATGTTGTTGCTACTAGGCGGTATTATTCTTACAGATAAGACCTTTACTCTTGTAGAGGCAAGGTATTTACCACTCTTTGAGGACTTAGATAGATGTGGTAGATACTGTTGGGGGGCTGCTGCACTTATCACACTATATAGATATCTCAGAGATGCTTCGTTCTATAGTTGTAGACAACTTGGTGGATATGTCTCTCTACTATAGGTACAAATTCTTAATTTTAATTTCATTTATACTTGTGATATATTATTTATAATACATTTAATTGATGATATTCATGATGTGTCACAGTGTTGGATTCATGAGTATTTCCCAACTGTTGGGAAGAGAGGATATTCGAAGATTGCTGGTGTTGGTAGTCCACTTCCCAGGGCGATGAAGTGTCAATACAAGCAAGGGACGCAGAAGGTTGATGAGATTATGGCAGTGCTGGATGGATTGACACCTACTAATGTCATTTGGCGTCCGTTTGAGGATCACAGACAACACATACCATTTAATGATATTTGCATGTACAGGGGTGGCCTGAAGTGGTATGGTACAACTCTTCTTTATTTATCTGACAGATGTTTACGTCAGTTTGGATACATGCAGTTTATACCATCTCATCCACATGATATTGACACACTTGATATAAACTTTGAGTGGGTTACTTACCATGCGAGCGTCTCGCAAGTGATGCAGCAGGCCGAGTTTGCAGATACTCCGTATGATATGGTGGCTGATTACATAGTTTGGTACTACACAGTTTCCCATACTCGTTTGATACCACGACCTAAGGGGGGGTCAGAGAGGTTTTAGTTCCCGAGTTTGATGATGGATCGGCAGATCCGAGGTCACGACATATTTCACATGAGCTGCGTCGCTATCTCGCTCGTCACGAGGCCGAGGAGGATGATGATGATTATGTTGAGATCTTTCGAGCACTACGTCTAGCTCAGGGTGGATCGGTACCTCAGGGTGGACCGGTTATTTATGTTAGTGAGGACGATGCTTGATGTATTATTTAGACCGGTTACTTATGTTACTTATGTATTATTATTTAGACCTATGTATTATTCAGACCTATGATTTATGTTTAAGTGATAATATTCATAATTATATTATGATTGATGATGTATAAAAAATATAAAAAATAATATGAAGTTAAACGTCACTCATAAAAATGTAAAAAATAATATGAAGTTAAACGTCACTCATAAAAATGTAAAAAATAATATGAAGTTAAACGTCACTCATAAATTAACATGTTTTGGGAGCAGAGGCGTAAGTTGCCACCAGTGTTGTAAACGTCCAGCAAATCCAATTATCCATGATGTTGCATCTGATGTCCGATGTTTCCTCTAATCTGTTGTGACTAGTGGCAAGGGAAATCCCTCATTCATGTTTACCTGTTAAGAAAGTTAATAAGTAAGACGTAAATCATATATAATTAAGTAATATAAAAAACTATAATATTTACCTGAACCCAATGATTTGAGTTTACAAAACCAATGCAGTAAATTGACACATTAGGATTATGTGAAGTCGTCATAGGGAAGTAACTCAAACTAAGAGCACTTAGTGAGACAAGAATGATGTTATACCGATTTTCTATCATGTAACCCATTTTTGGTAGTGTCATCCATTTATCTACTGGCTGAGAACCTAAAGATGATATCAACAAGGATTCTCTCACTTTTGAATAACGAGTTTCAAATAACTTCTCATAGAGGCTCTTTCTGGGACCTCTCATTTCATTATCCAAATCATGACGAACCATTGACCACCCTTCCTCACCATATCCATGCAAAGATGCAATAGCTCTAAACCCATAATTTCCATCATCCTTTACATCAACAATGTCATCAATAAATGGTCTGATATGTTCTGGAAATTGTACAATGTATCTATGAGATGATTTTTTTTTAAGGTCTGGGATAACTGTGAACAAGGCCTTTTTTAAGATTTTTAGGAATTGTTGTGTTCCTGATCAACATACTCATGATATGAAGGATCACGATAAACATCATACCCAACAGGTTTCTTCCCTTTTCTCTTCACTCCTCCTTTGGTCTTTATTTTTTCAGGTGGTGGTACCATCTTTGTTGTAGTGGGGTAAGCAATTTCGCACACCCTGCTTTTTAGTGCTCTCTTTCCTGCAACATCTAATGAATGAAACCTTTTCCACAGTGCTTCAATCGCATTTGTCATGTCCACCTCTACTCCATCCTCTGTATCTACCTCTTGTTCACCTTCCATACTCAGTTTCCTCCAATGGATATGAATAGCATCAATTGATATTGGTTCACCACTCAATGTGTATCTCCCTAACTCACAGGCACAAGGTAACCCGTATACTGTTCTACGAAAACACCTACACATCTGGGTGTTTGTACCCATCATGTCAACCATATGCCACTCTTCAGCAATGTGCCGCCAAGCAGCTCTAGATACTGATCCACGCAAATTCAAATAATATGGACTAGTGTGTCCATGCTCAAACTCATAAAAACTCTTCTGAAATGAAGCTCTAATATTGCCCACTTGAACCTTGATGTTGCCATTCATAGCCTCCCAGAATTTGCACATATCCCCTAAACTGTTCTCCAACATCTGCTTCAGCTTCCAATGCGCATATTCGACCCTAACAAAAAATAAAGAAGTTCTGTATAAGTATCATTAATATTACCATAAACAAACTATGGCTATAAAACAAACAAATTACATGTTAGTTGTGATGTTGCCTAAATGCAACACTTTATTGATCAAAGCTTCAACAAATCTATGCCTATGAGGTGTCAACCACGTGTCTTTCACATAATCCAGAAAAGATCCATATTCCAAACAGGCATGCTCAAGCAATTTCAACTTTTGATGATATTCCACCTCATCACTAGCTTTTACAAGTTCATACCAAAGCTCCTCTATCGGGTTTTGCATATCATTCACAACATACGCCTTGCACTTCACTTTGACATTCTTGTTTATGTGAAATCGGCAAAGCAAATTAACTGTCGCAGGAAATACTGTTTCAATTGCTTTCATCAAAGCAAGATCTCTATCAGTTAAAATTACTTGTGGCCATAATCCTTGTTTAGTGAATAACTATTTCAATTTATCTAGTACCCAACACAAAGTCTCTGTTTGCTCAGATTCCATATAGGCAAATGCAACAGCAAATGTTAACTCAGTTGATGTCACACCAACTATTTCAAACAAAGGTTGACTATACTTATTGGTTTTGTAAGTACTATTCATAATCAACACAATAGGAAACATATTCAACAACTTCACAGAGTTTGGATGGGCCCAGAAGATATCTCTTACAACTTCTGACTCATTTTTTTCCTACTCCAATAAACATAATCAGATTCCTCTATCAACTTAAACAATTGTTGCATTTCCGTTCTAGGTCCCCTGATATTTTTTTGAATCTTACTCTTATGTTTATATATTTGGGTGATTCGAGTCACATTATCCGGATCTCGTTCTTTCAATGACAACAATATGTGTCTTGGAGGAACATGACGTTTTGACAAATCAACAATATGTTGTTGTCATCATTATTGAGTCGACTTACAAACGCATGACCTTCAAATCTATCAGATAAACCATGGTTGTGAACTCCACATTTTACATCAATTTTCCAACTAGAACCATCTTTTGAAGGTGTTGATTTTACTTTGAAAGGACAACTACATTTTTTGGCAGCACTTTGTGTTTCGCTATCCCCTTCTTTGTATTTTCCACCTCTATCACAACCAAATATAACTTTGTCACTTCTTCCTCTCTTGCCAGTATTGGTGTCCGACCGGGTTATTATAACAGTGACTATATTCCTGAGTCCAACCTCCTTAATCCACCTAGTCACCTCTTCTCTTGTAGGAAATTTTTCTGTAGTCGAGAATATCTCCGTTGTATCTACACTTGTCTGGTCTTTGTCGCATATCATCAAAGGAATGTCCATGTCTCCTAAACAAACATAAATTAAAAAAAAATTTAAAAAAAACAAAAAAAAAACGCTCCGGATAACTATGCACCAAGTTGTCTGGTTGACAAAAAACCCAAACCGGATAACTTAACAACAAGTAATCCGGTGTTGAAAAGTATACCAACCGGATATCTTGAAGACAAGTTATCCGGTTATATGGCTGGCCTTCACAACGTAAACCGAAAAAACTTGATGTTGTGTAGGGATGACAACGGGTCGGGTCGGGTGCGGGTTTCACACTACCCAAATCCGCACCCGAAACCGAACCCAAAGGCTATTCGGGTGGCAAAATAACACCCACGCCCACACCCGTTGGGTTCGGGTTTTTCCACCCGAACTCGAACCCGTAGCAAAAACACAAAAATACAATAGCAACATTGAAATTTGAAACACAAGAATTCCATCAAGGTCTCTCAAAAAAATTAAGGAATTAAATTATAACTTTTCATCAAGTTTGGTAACATTACAATTAAAATTAAGGTCTTCAACATCTTAACATTACAGTTAAAATTAAAGTCTACATATATATTTAGGGGCACTTATGTAATTTCATGTCTAAGCGGGTTTGGTGACGGGTTTCGGGTGCGGGCTTCACACTACCCAAACCCGCACCCGAAATATCGGTGGCACCCGAACCCGAACCAAGTCAACTCGGATTTTCACCCGTTGACTCAGGTTCGGGTGCGGGTGGGCTCCGCGGGTTTGGGTCTGCCTGCCATCCCTAATATTGTGTTCTCCGATTTAGAAAAAATAATTAACCGGATTTCATCATATAAAATTTTCCGGTTTAAAAAAAACATATTTTGGAAATTCTTACTTTGTGTTCTCCGGTTCTCGTCGAATACTGACAAAAAGTACTTTTGGACTCATCTGACTGCACGGTAAAAAGTAAAACAAAATAAATAAAAAATAAAATGATAAAATTAGAATTTTTGAAAATTTGTAGGGGTATAAGGATAAATATAGGGGTATGGGGTAAAATTTTTCGAGATATAGTGTATCTGTGCATCTTTTAAATTTAAAAATACAAAAATTTATAATATCCACAAAAAGATAGGACGAGAAAAAATACACATTAGAGGATCTGATTTAAATTCTTAATTCACGCCACACAAAAATACTAATAAAATAGATATACTTAACTGACCGATTGATTTTGGCTATCGGAAAAAAAATACTTCATACGTCCTTACTTATAAGATGGGAAAGTTTTTTGTTTTTAAATATATCTATAATTACATCTATTTAACTTTTTAAAGTAACATTTATTTACAAAATAATGCATTAGGATTAGACACTTTAATATATGGAGAAAAAAAATATTTGGTTTGGAACGTACAAAGCTAAGGTGAACATTTCCAAATATGGCAGACCGGAAAGATCAGAAGCACCAAAAAATTCACACATAGGAAAAGAAGTAAGAGACTTCCGAAACCAGATACAAGGCGGAGGAAAGAAGGAAAGGATACAGAGGAAGGGGTATGCGTATAAATTAAGAGAAGAAGGCAAATCGGTAGCTTCATCAGAATGAACCCGGACACAGAAAATTTCAAAAGGCTAGATGTTGCGAGAGTCATGGTAAGAACACCATACATGGAGTTCATCAACAGAGTTATCAACATTCGGATCAATAACGAGATGTTTATGGTCAGAGTCACAGAGGAATTAAGCGGCGGCAAAACTTCACAAGACATAGAAAATAAGGAGGTCACGCTTCAAAAGTGGATGGATTATGATAGCGATGATTCAGATTCCTCATTCGTACCTCCTTCCATGGTTTCCATGGAGGAGGAAGACGACGTTCCGAGAATCGTGCGTAATTATGAGCATTTATTGAAATGGACAAGTGAAGAGAACGGGGAGGGGCTCGAGGATAATAATGATGCAGATGAAAACGTTGGAAAGGAAACAAAATCTTCCGAAAATGCAAAGGAAAAGGAAAACTCAGTAATTGTGCTCCAGGACTCGGGAAGCGAGGAAGATAAAGACGCAGCATTGGTATCAGATAAGGCAGTAAATATGTTGGAAGGAGAAAAAGGTATGCAACTGGGGGAAACAGAGAAAAAGATTGAGCAAGAGAAAAGTCAAAAGGTTAATTTCAACATAGGCTTAAAAGAGGGAGGAGTTAATGGGCCGGTGAAGATAATAATGGGCCATGAAAATCATTCGATGGAAATAACAGAGGGCCCATTAAGCAATATTGGAGGTAATAAGATAACAAGGAATACTGACACAAATAATATTTATATTCCAATCAGCTCTGTGACAAATACGGAAAGCGAAATAAGAGGAGGTGAAGTTTTGACTTCAAAAACCAGAGAAAATCAAGTGAGAAACCATAGAGATCTTTGTAGCGAGAAGTGCGTAACGACTGCTACATCAAGTATACCAATGAAGGAAATGATCTGCCAAATCGAGGAAGAAAGAAATGTCCAGAATAAAGAGGAAAACAAGTCAAGCAACCAAGAGAAGTCAAGTAGAAAAGAGGAAGAGAAAGATCAAGGAGTGCAACAAACTAAAAAGTGTAAGGATAGAAGGCTTAGAAGATATAAGATTCTGAAAGAAAAGAAGGAAAACTGGAGGAAGAAGAAAAGAGAAAATCTGAATTGCACATGCAGCCAGCGAAAAAAATATAAAGAAAAGGTAACATCAGGAAAAGATCTAAATTGGCTTTCTAGTGATTTGGAAAGAAGGAATTGGAACCTGTTACATGGGAACGCAAGAGAAGTGGCGAAGGATGTGTGGGACTTGGGAAAATATTTCGGTTTAGTTCACAAGGGAGAGGAGGGTGAGATTATTCAGGAGCTAGAGAGGGTGGAGAAGGGGAAGCAGGGACATAAGGGATAGAAGACAAGGAGTCTGAATTAGGTGAACATTAAAATCATTTTTCCATGAAGATAATCTCTTACAATATCAGGGGTTTAGGGGGTCTAGTTAAGAAAAAGGAGATCCGTAGACTAGTACAAAAGCATAAGCCAACATTGATATGCATCCAAGAAACGAAGATGGAAAAGCTCGACAGAAACATATGTGCTCTAATGTGGGGCTCAGACGATTTCGAATTTGCATTTAAAGCAGCAGAAGGAAGATCCGGCGGTTTGCTGGCTATGTGGGATTGTACAAAATTGAATATTCTGAGTGTAACATCGAAGGACCATGCTCTAATTTTAGAAGGAGAATGGGGCGAAGATAAGAAATGTGTGAATTTGGTAAATATCTACGCACCATGCGATGGCAGAAGAAAAACAGATTTATGGGCAGAATTACAACAATTGATAGAAGCTAGAAGTGAAGAAAGATGATGCTTGATGGGAGACTTCAATGCAGTAAGGGTGGAATCTGAAAGAAAAGGAAGTAGCGTGAACTCTAGAAGGGATGAAATGATAGCGTTCGACGAGTTTATCGTGGAGGCAGATCTTATAGATCTTCCACTGCAAGGCCGCAAATTTACATGGGCCAGGTCTGGAGGTTTGTCTTTGAGCAGGTTAGATAGGTTTCTTATCACAGAATCCTGGTATAGGACGTGGCCGAAAAGCGTCCAGTGGGGTTTGGACAGGGAATTGTCTGATCACTGTCCGATCTTATTGAAGGAATCAGATTTTGACTGGGGTCCCAAGCCGTTCAGAATGCTGAAATGCTGGGAAGAAATGGAGGGTTATCATAGCTTTGTAAGAGAAAATTGGATGGAGATTCAAGAGCAAGGATGGGGTATGCACATATTGAAAGAAAAGTTTAGGAAGATGAAAGAAAAGCTTAGAAAATGGCACAAAGATCATACACAAAATTTAGGAGAAAAAATTGCGGAAGCGAAGAGGGAGTTAAAGAGATTGGATATAAAAGGAGAATCAAAGAGTTTATCAGAAGAAAAGTTAAGAACGAAAAGAGAGGTTGAGGTAAGCCTGCATAAGAACTCAAGACTGAATTGTAGCATACAGTGGCAGAAGTCGAGAATCAGATGGTTAAAACAAGGAGACGCGAATACGAAGTATTTTCATGGCTGTATCAACAATAGGAGGAGGGAGAACGAGATTTTAGCGCTGGAAGAAAATGGAAGGACGTTAACGGAAGTGAAGGAAATAAGAGAAGCAATATATGATCATTTTCAGAAGCAATATTCAAATGACAGATTGAGACCAGTTCCGAAAAATTCGAGTTTTAAGAAGGTTGAAAGTGAGCAGAATGAAATCTTGACTAAAAAATTCTCAGAAGAAGAAATTCGGACAGCAGTATGGGAGTGTGAAAGCGACAGAAGTCCGGGTCCGGACGGAGTATCTTTCGGTTTTATCAAAGAGTTCTGGAATGAGATCAAATCTGATATGTTTAGAGTGTTGGATGAATTTCACGAAAATGGAATAATAGTAAAAGGGGCTAACAATTCATTTATAGTTTTGATCCCGAAAAGGAATAATCCAAGCGAATTATCGGAGTATCGTCCTATATCACTGGTTGGAAGTATTTATAAAGTGATTGCAAAAGTACTGGCAAACAGGATGAAAAAGGTAATAGGATCAGTCATCTCTGAAACTCAATCGGCGTTTATAAAAGGTCGACAAATTTTGGACGGTATTATGATTGCTAATGAAATAGTCGATGAGGCAAAAAAGATGAAGAAAAAAGTGGCATTGTTTAAGGTGGACTTCGAGAAGGCTTATGATTCGGTTGATTGGAATTATTTGAGATACGTGATGGTTAAGATGGGATTCCATAACAAGTGGATCAGATGGATCTCAGAATGCCTCAATACTTCACATATTTCAGTTCTAGTAAACGGAAGCCCATCGAAAGAGTTCAAAATGTCTTGTGGTCTAAGGCAAGGAGATCCTTTGTCTCTATTCCTATTTTTGATCGTGGCAGAAGGTTTTCATATGTTGATGAAAGAGGCGATTGAGAAGAATCTATTTCTTGGTTATAAGTCTGAGAAAGGAGAAGATCGATATACCCATTTGCAATATGCGGATGATACTTTGATCATAGGCGAAAAGAGCTGGTCGAATATCAGGATAATAAAATCAAATTTGTTGCTGTTCGAATTAATGTCGGGGCTGAAGGTGAACTATCATAAAAGCGTATTGGTGGGGATTAACATTGCTCAGAGTTGGTTAGAGGAGGCTGCCAATGTGCTTCAATGTAAAGTTGGGAGATTGCCGTTCAATTACTTAGGTTTACCGATAGGTGCAAATCCAACCAGGTTGGAAACTTGGCAACCAGTTGTAGAAACAGTCAGACGCAGATTATCAAGGTGGAAGAAGAAACATTTATCGATTGGGGGAAGAGTGGTCATAATCAAATCAGTCTTGCAATCTCTTCCTGTATATTTTCTTTCCTTTTTTAAGGCTCCTGCAGGAATTATATCCAAAATCGAAGCTCTTTTCAAACAATTTCTTTGGGGAGGGAGTGAGGATGAAAGAAAAATTAACTGGGTCCGTTGGGATAGAGTGTGTAGACCAGTAGAAGATGGAGGGCTAGGAATCAGGAATTTGAAGGATTTTAATTTGGCGCTTCTCGGTAAATGGGAGTGGAAAATTAAACATGAGAGGAATGGACTTTGGTTTAAAGTATTAGTAAATAGGTATGGAGAGAGAGAAGATGGAGCACTGAACTGTAACACAACAGGTTCTTCTTGGTGGAATAGCATCGTGAAACTGCATTTAGGTGAGTGGTGTCAGGAGTCTTCTTATTCCGTTAGAGATACGTATAGGGGTCTGCTATCTCTAACCGAAAATCCATCTATTCCGGAGTGTGCCAAAGCTTGGAATAAGTTGGTACCGGCGAAAGTATCGTGTCTTGTTTGGAGAATTTTCCAAAATAGAGTGGCAACAAGAGATAATCTGATAAAAAGAGGGGTGATTAGTAATAGAGTTAATGATTGTGTAGGGGAGTGTGGAAAAGAAGAATCGATGCCTCACCTGTTCTTCGAGTGTCCGGTAATGTCGAGAGTGTGGTATAGTATTTGTGGTTGGTTAAATTTATCATCAGTAATGCATAACAAGTGTTTTACGCATCTGAAGCAATTCGAAGGTTTGTTGGGAGGTCATAGGATGACTGTTACAAAGCTTCAAGTAATTTGGTTTGCATGTATATGGAATATATGGAAAGCAAGAAATGAAAAACTATTTCAAAACAAGAACATAGAATCTGAACAGGTGGCGGAGAAGGTGAAATTGTGCGCCTGGAAATGGTTGAGCGTAAGAGGAAAGGAATTGAATCCCAATAGTGCGGCATGGTATTTAAATCTAAGGGCAGCTTTAGGACTTGTAGAGGAATGATGGGAAGATTGGAGGTTCATCTAGAGTATTGTATCTATTTTAATAGAGTTTCAAGTGAGTGCCAGTTAGTGAATAGACTGATTCTTGAAGGAAGCTGGCTAGATCGGAGTGCATCATTGGTCTGGAAAATTCTCAGAATTATTGCTCTGTCCGTCATCAATTTTGCCTCACCAACTTTTTTCTGCAACAGTTTTATAATTAGAGTGTTTGCTTTGGTGTTAGATTATTTTCAGCAGATAAAGGCTTGGAAGGTCCCTAGAGAGTCTTGGTGGTTTTCTGGTTTGGAGTCTTGGTTTGTTAAAGGCAGCAGGTGTAGTAGAATCTTTGGCCTCGTGTTCGGGTGTTTCGCTTGGGTTTTGCTGTCGCAATTTTTCTGTTTCGGCTACATAGTTCATATTGATGGTTTCCAGCGCGTGGTGGAAAATTTCAGGTGTGCAGGTTTTGTTAGGTGGAGGTAATAGGCTTTCCGCTTGTCTGGTGTTGTTAATGAAAGACACGGTTATTATCGTCTTTATGGTTCTGCAACGAGTGGTCTTTGTCGGAGTTCTGCGTATTTGTTCGGAGTTTACAGGGGCCTCGAAGACCATGAGATTGACAATAGGCCTTTATATCAATAGGTTTATTTAAGCAATTAGTTTAGCAGCAGGAGTAGGCAATCGGACCGGAGATAGATAGTTTTCTGCTCTGTCTAGCTATATGCGGTGCTGAATGACTGTACGATTTTTTCGAAGATATAATCAGTTCAAGTTCTGGCGGCTCGTCGGGCTGGTTTTAGGAGTTATTCGCGGCAAGGCGTGTGATCGTTAGCAGTTGTGCACCGTCGTGAAGACGGTTCATTTTAGCTTATGTTAATTATTGCCGACTGTTGGACAGGCGATCGAATTGGAGTTTATTAATTAAATAGGAGTCTCCTTGCCAAGTCTGGTTTTGGTAGGGGGTAACTTATTATTCAGTGCAGGCTGTTTTGAGTTGGGGGGCTTTTAGCTCTACTTGTTGGAGTAATTTATATGCTGTTCTGGTCTAGTAGTTATTGTTGTACTGGTTTATGTTCTTCTTGGCGTTGCTACTGCACTCTTACAGCAGTAATTGTATATTAGACTGCTAGCACCTCTGGTGCTGATATTTTCAATAAAATCGTTTTTGGCCGTTCCAAAAAAAAAAAAAAAACATATCAGAATCAAATACTCACCCGTCTCAAAATAATTTTTTTGAAGAGTGTTGCAAATAGATTAAAAAAAGTATTATTTGAGTAATTAAATGTAACAATTTTACAAAACTGTCCTTAATTATTATTAGTTGTTATAAAGATGTAATGTGGTGTAATATCTTAAAAGTTGTGTAAATAATATTTATTAGGGATAAAATTAGTAAAAATTAATTATTGTTGTCTTAAAAACATAAAAAAACTATTATTTTGAGAAAAAAATTTTTGATTAAAAAGACTTTTGTTTTGAGACAAAGGAAGTCGTTTTTACCATATTCGACTAACATACATTGTTTTATTGAGCTAACTAATACAAATACAGAACATATTTATGTAAAATATTTTCCCACCATATTATATATAAACACTTGACACACCCTCCAAATCAAAAATCTCTATCTCTCTTCCCTCTTTATTGCTATCAGCAAAAACTGAGAAATAGAAAATGCCCGCCGTAGGAATACCGACCAGCGGTAGCAACAAGGAGTATCCCGGAAAACTCACTCCTTTTGTTACAGTAACATGTATTGTCGCCGCAATGGGTGGTTTAATCTTTGGCTACGATATTGGAATTTCAGGTAAAGCGTAAATTTTGATATTACAATAAAGTGTTAATGCAGATGCAGTTTTAGAACTCTGGTGTAATATTTTGATTGCATGGATTTTTTGATTAGGTGGAGTAACGTCGATGGATCCGTTTCTGTTGAAATTTTTTCCATCCGTGTATCATAAGAAAAACATAGAAGTATCGACGAGCAAGTATTGTCAGTATGACAGTCAAGTACTGACGATGTTTACATCGTCGTTGTACCTGGTTGCGTTGCTGTTTCACTGGCGGCTTCCAGTGTTACCCGTAGGTTTGGTCGGAAACTTTCTATGTTTTTTGGAGGTTTGTTGTTTCTGATCGGTGCTCTTGTTAATGGCTTTGCTCAAAATGTTTTGATGTTGATCATTGGTCGGATATTACTAGGATTTGGTATTGGATTTGCCAATCAGGTATGGTATATTATGTGGATCTATTCCTTTTCAATGTGTTGTGTACGAGAACAAAATCTTCCATGTTTTAATTTGGCATCATTAAATACAATATTAATTTTTATATAAAGCTTTAATAAAAAAACTAATTTTGATGTAAACTTTTTGATATTTTTAATATATCACAAATTATCGTCCGTGTCATTTTCAAAGAATATAAAATTATTCACAAATTTTAACTCAACTGTATAAAAAATTCAACATTAACGCTATAAAATTTTATGGCCAAGTTAAAAGTTATATTTAGGATTTTTCTTTTGAAAATTATGCATTGTTTTAATTAAAAGCGACAATTAGTTTTTTCATTAATTTTTTTAACATAAATTTTCTATTTTTAGGTTACTTAACTTGTGTTCTTAGATCATTTGTTAACGTTATCCAAATTTTATTAACTTAACTCATCTGTATCATTTTCATATATTATTTAATGTATTAATTCAAATAAGATAAAATTATAATTGAATTATTTTAATAACTTAAATATTTATGATTCACTAACGCTATAAAATTTTATTGGACTACCAAAATATATTCACAAAAACGAAAAATCCTAATAATATATTAATTATCATAAATGAATATTTTAAAAATTATTAAATTAATAAATAGTAAATGAAATAGACATAGAAATATTAATATATATTACACTTGTTTGTTTATTAGTGACTCAACATCATAATGTAAGCTACCAATCTTTAACTTAAAAAAAATATTATATGATATTAGATGAATTTTTCCTTTCATTTTTTTTTAAATAAAAGGTTATACTTAGACTCTATTTGGTAAAAATAACGGTTGACTGATAAGTTAGTTGATAGTTTATAACTTAAGACTGATAACTGGTGACTGATAGCTTATAGCTGATGGCTGGTGACTTATAAGTTATAGCTGACAAGCTATTTGAAATGTTTGGTAAAATTAGCGGTTTAATTAGCTGATAAAATAAAATGACATAAAAGATATTTAATTATTATTATTATTTTATTTTAAATTATAATAAATTATAAAGGATAGTGGTAGATTTTAGTTAAAATAATAAGGGTAAAAGTGAAATAAAAAATGATAAGGTATAAGCTTTAAGCTAAAACGCTATTTAAAATAGGCTATAAACTCGTGATGAAAAGACTATTACCAAATAAGTCTTTTATTATCATACGAGCTTATAAGCTATAAGCTCAAAAAATGTGTTATCAAATAGAGTCTTATTCATTCAATTTTAAATTTGTTGTATTTAATTAATATAATATTTTTCAAAGCTTCTCTCTATCTTTATCCTTTTTCTCAATTTGTTTTATTTAATTTTAGATATCAATATCTTTAATTAATATTATAAATTTACTAATTTTATAATTATAAGTTTATGTTATAAAATACACATCTTTATAATTTGCATTATAAAGAAAAATTGTTTCTACATGATTATGATAGGTATAATAATAAAAGATTTGTTTAACTAATGATAATATTCTACTACTCTCTTATAAAATTTCAAATAATAGTTTTTTTATATCTATTATTATTATTATTATTATTATTATTATTATTATTATTATTATTATTATTATTATTATTATTATTATTATTATTATTATAGTGAACATTTTGTCAATTATTATACATATTTTTTTGAAAGAGAGTGGTAAAATATAATCATTTGTTTAATACAAAATAGTCTTTTGTTATTATACATATCATAATCATGTAGAAAGAACTTCTCTTTCTAATGAAAATTATAATGAATTTTGTTTTATAACATAAATTTATAATTATAAAATTAGTAAAATTATAATATAAATTAAAGATATTAATATCGAAAACAAAAAACTAAAAAGTGAGGAGAGGGAGATAGATAGAAAGAAACTTTGAAAAAATTCTTATTTTAAGAAATAACTTTTATATAATATTTAAAAGGAAATAAATTATATGGATTAAATAGAATAAATTTTAAATTGGGTGAATATATATATATATATATATATATATATATATATATATATATATATATATATATATATATATATATATATATATATATATATTGTTTTGACTAAGTATTTATATTATGTTTGGAAGTTATGTTAGATAAATAACATTTTGATCACTACGAAATAAATAGTGGTCTATTTAAAGCATTTTTCATTAATATTATCCAAAGTGAGTGAATTTTTATTTATCGATCTCAAAAAGTTGGATAAGGTTATTTTAGTGTAAAATGACCAAAAATTTATAAATATTTAAATGTGTTAAAATTAAATGGTATTATGTGATGGGTTTAATGGTAGTGCACTGTCAGTGTAAGGAAGTTTTGCACATACAACCAATTAAAACTCTTATATTTGTTATGTCATTTCAGTATTTTAAAAATAAAATTGAGATTTATTTGATGCATGTCTCTTATTGGTTGACAGTGTAAAAAATTTTACACTGTCAGTGCATTTTCTTTTTTCTCTTATGTGATTGATTAAAGATATACTAACCAATTTTTTATAATGGATATTGGGTAGAGAAGTTGTTCCCTTATTTAATAAGTTATATGATCGATACCTTTAATAATATTTTTTATTTTGTATTATTTTCTTTAAATAGGTTACCAATATTATTTATAAATGCATATAATAGTATATTTTCAGTTATTCTATTGTGGGATGGATATTATCATAACCGGTCATTGAAACTAATTTTTCTTTTTTGTTAGCAATTTAATAATTTTTTATTTCCATAATATTTTATCTTTTCAGTATTTCAGTAATAAAATTATGTTACATTATTTAGTAATATTTTTTATACATTATCATTCAATATACTTTTTCTATGATTAATAATATTTATTTTGTCCCACTTGAAAACCAAATAGGAATCATAAGTAAAACTCAGTATTACAAATTTGTCTAAATTTGAACACAAGATTTTTCACTTTGTATTATTTTATATTACAAGTTCAATTAAAACTCAATTACAATGCAGATATTGATTCAACTAAGAAAATTCGATATTATTAGATTGAACATTATAATTAGACTTCGAACTCGGTTAACGATTAACTCGATCATCCATTTTTACCATGATTTAATCTAATCTTTTTGTGAATAACAGTCTGTACCAATTTACCTCTCTGAAATGGCTCCCTACAAATACAGAGGAGCTCTAAGCGTTGGCTTCCAATTATCAATCACAATTGGTATTCTCATCGCCAATATCCTCAACTATTTCTTTGCCAAACTTGGTGGATTAGGATGGAGGTTGAGTCTGGGTGGTGCTATGGTCCCTGCACTCATAATAACCGTTGGCTCATTAGTCCTTCCTGACACACCAAACTCAATGATCGAACGCGGCTCTCGCGAATCAGCTAAGATTCATCTCAAAAGAATCCGCGGAGTTGAAGACGTCGACGAAGAGTTCAACGACCTCGTAGCAGCTAGCGAAGCATCCAAGCAAGTGAAGAACCCGTGGAGAAACTTGTTGAGAAAGAAATATAGACCTCAACTTTCCATGGCTATATTCATTCCTACATTCCAACAATTCACCGGAATTAACGTTATCATGTTTTACGCGCCTGTCCTATTTAGTTCCGTCGGGTTTAAGGATGATGCTTCTCTTATGTCAGCTGTGATCACTGGCATTGTTAATGTTTTTGGCACCATTGTCTCGATTATCGCAGTCGATAAGCTGGGTAGGCGAGCTCTTTTTCTTCAAGGTGGTTTTCAAATGCTGATATGTCAGATCGGAGTAGCGATAGCCATTGGAGCTAAGTTTGGAATCGATGGAAACCCTGGCGAATTGCCGAAGTGGTATGCAATAGTAGTGGTGATGTTCATATGCGCTTATGTAGCGGCGTTTTCTTGGTCTTGGGGTCCTCTTGCATGGTTGGTGACTAGTGAGATTTTTCCGCTCGAGATTCGTTCGGCGGCTCAGAGTGTTAATGTAGCAGTTAACATGCTTTTCACATTCTTGATTGCGCAAGTTTTCTTGACAATGCTATGTCACATGAAATTTGGATTGTTTATGTTCTTTGCGTTCTTTGTGGTGGTGATGACATTCTTTGTGTATTTCATGCTTCCTGAAACTAAGGGGATCCCGATCGAAGAGATTAGCACGGTTTGGAAATCGCATCCGTATTGGTCTAGATTTGTGGAGAATGATGATAAAAGGGATGGAATTGAGATTGGAAGGAGAAATTGATAAAAATTGTATTCACTCCTATTTTTTTGTTGTTCTTGTTAAAGAATTTTTCAGGATTCTGTCAAATAGAATATATTATTCTGTTCATTATTGAGGTTTTGTTTAGATGAACATTTTGATAAAGCATTTGTTATATGAATGTTTGTGGGAATGTTATTTGGCAAAAGCTTTATCAAAATGTTCATCTAAACAATTTGCTTATGTTGTTTAATTTGTGGTTGATTCTTGCTTTATGCTTTTCGTCCCAATGCTGCAGAGAATTCTCCAAAACAGAAGCAGAAGAGTTGGAGAGGCTAAGTACTTCAAACCCTATTTTGTTAGTGCTGGTTTGTTAGTGCTGGTTAAAGTTTTGTTTTTTTTTGTGTGGATTGTTTGAAATTTCTACAAATGAAAGGGTTAATCTGTAAAGGGTTAGTGAGTTTTGGTCGAAATTCAATTATAGTTTGTTGCTTTTTTGTAACAGATGTTTAGATGTGCATTACGACAAAGTCCTTCTTCATCATTAACTAATGATTGCATCACATCACTTGCTGAAGAGATTGGTTCTGGTTTCTACAGACATTTTCTTAGTCTTCTTTGTTAAATAATTCATCAGTTCTGAGACCTCTTTTGTATTGCAAAGTTTTTCATCTGCCATATTCTACTTCATTATGTTTCACAAAATCTTTAGGTTTAGCTGTGAAGTAATGGGACTAGACTTACTTTACTATGCTTCCCAACCAAAATAAATTGTGCCGTGCGCGAGTGTTGACTACTATTTTATTTACTGTCTTTTTGGTTATTCCCTAATTTGATTCTGCTTTATGCAATTCATCGTAGTCTTTAGACTGTATTTTTCTTTGTAATTCATTTTCCATTTTCTTTATGTTAAAATACAGTTTGCCTTGATTCTATATGATGGCTTTTGGCTACTATAGGGACTTAGAGCATCTAGCAATTCTCTTATGCAACATTGCCAAATTTCTCGGCGAGGGCAATTACTTGCAACATGGATGTAGTTCTGCTAGTATTAGTGATCTTCAATCTCTACTCTGCAAATATGGTTGCCATGTGGCTAGTTTGGCTCAGAAAATAGTTTGCTTTTACAATATACTATCAGGTGCTGATTTGCTAGGAAAAAAGCTTTCATCTGGTGTTTACTGTAACATTGCTATGGGATCACATTCTTCAAAGTAGGAGCTTACTATTTTAGCAATGGTTGGTGAAAGGTTTGGACTTCAGCAACTTGACTCCCTGCTTTCTGGTGTATCTCTTCCACTTTGACATGTAAGATTGGTCAAGTGGTGTGAAATCTTTGTGAACTTTTTGGGCATTAATTTAAATGATTTTACATTTTTTTCAGTGTATTGCGACAACTTGTCAATTTGTCCTAATTTAAATTGTTGACCGAATTTGATCATCTCCTTTATATGCTCTTTTTGCTTAGGTTGCTGGTTGGTTGATCTATCTGTATGCAGAGTTTGCATAATGAAGGTTGCAGGAATTTTGGCTTCACAATACTAGACCCTTTGGTTGTTTTCCTAAATTTATCGCACTGTCTGACAAGAAAGACCTCGATTCATTTGGATGCATTTCTAGTTAGAATTCCACTGCAAGATTGTTTAACGAAGCGCTGTATCATTCGAGTCAGAAACTAAGAACTGAGTTGAAGGATGCTAAAATAGTGAACATACAGTTAGTTCATTTATTGTTGTATTACTATCTGTGTAGTTCTCCAAGAACATGGTTTTGTCATTTTCATGCTAAATTGAAGTCTGAGTGTTGTTGTAAAAGACAGTAGTATATCTTATTATTTCTTAAAAAGGAGTATTTGATGTTGTATTATGTAAATAATGGATGAGAAAAAATGGTGCACTTTTTAGCTATGCCATTACTATCAATTTATTTTGAACAATATGTGAAAGCAAAAAAATTTACTGATCAAAGTTAATAAAACAAGGATTGCATCCCATATTTCCTCCACTTTTAGCCTTATTAATCCAAAATGTTATGAAATTGTTACAAATGCAATGTAATTGTAGTTTGATTAACTTTTCTAATTTGGTCCCTTAAATAACTATAAGGTTTCAATTTAATCCTTTTGCTGAGTCATTACACAGTTGGCACGCCATGCTGGCAAAAACTAACATTTTTTTAGCTAAACTAACGGAAGGGACCAACAGTGCTAACGGAACTAATATTAACGATTTTTTATTAAGGGACTAAAGCGGAACTTAAAATTAACTTATGGGACCTGGGGACTAATTATGCCTAAAATAAATATTCCAATGAGACGTGTTATTTATCAACTATCTACCTAAGAAAGAAACATGTCTACTTTTATTCCAAAATGTCTTTTTCTTTAACATTTGATTTAGAATGTACTCTCAAACCGAATTAGTCGATCCACTGAATCGATACTGGTGGTGAAAAGTCACTCAGAATTATGGGAAAATATAAGCGTGTTTATTGAGTTTTTTCATTGTCTTTAAACAAATTTTTTTCCGTCCATTTAGTGAGTATCAACGCTCAAGACACTACCATTAGTGACCTTCTACCTCCAAACATCATCTTCCATTTACAAAACTCTATTTCTCCATTAAACCAAGCTCGAAAATATAATTTCTTCCATAAACAAAACTCGAAAACATCATTTCTTTCATTGACAAATGTCATAACTCCATCACCTATTCTTCAACTTGAATGAGACAAGGAAAATATGAATTCAAGTTAGCAATGTTATTTGTTGTTATTGTTGTTGTTGTTGTTGTTGTTGTTGTTGCTGTTGTTGTTTTTGTTGTTGTTCTTGTTGTTCTTTTTTGTTGTTGTTGTTCTTCTTCTTCTTCTTGTTTATTTTTGTTGTTCTTGTTGTTGTTGTTGTGATTCTTCTTCTTCTTCTTCTTCTTCTTCTTCTTCTTCTTATTATTATTATTATTATTATTATTATTATTATTATTACTTTTGTTTTTATTTTTGTTCTTGTTCTTGTTGTTCTTGTTTTTGTTCATATTTTTCTTGTTGTTGTTATTGTTGTTCTATTGCTGCATTTTTATTTTATTTTATTAAAAGACATACAACAACGATTATTTAAAGTTATCGTTGTGATAGATTGAGACATACAACAATGATTATTAAAGTAACCATTGTGATAGGTTGCACGCTACTTGACTTATAATCACGGTCGCACGACCGTGGTGGAAAGAATCATACATACAATCACACCTTACCTCACAACAGTTAGTCAGACGTGGTTGTATCCCTTTTCCAACCGTTATCAGAGGTGTTTTTCGTAGTAGTGTGTCCTTTTGATCTACACATTCCTATGTTTTCTATCCCTCTTAAATCATATTCCATTTCTTAGGTAAACTTTCCTAAGGTTTCACAAAGCCTAGCTACTTCTTTTGTAAGGCAGTCACGTCGCTTACATTCTTCTTTGGATTTTTTAAACTTAATTATATCTATTTTGAAGGAATTGTTGATTTCCTTAAGATATCTCAAGGATTCCTTAAGACATATGGTAATCTCTCTTAGGGTATTATTTTTCTCCACTAATTGGCGACTCATTATAAACAATTATGCATAAGATGGTTTGATACCTGGAACAATATCTCTCTCGTTGGATGCCTTTAAGCAGATTTCATCTTCTTTGTTGGAAGAAGACTTTTCCATATTTCTCCCTGAGGTTGATGTTTCTCCTCATCTTTTTTATCTTCTTTGAAATTCTCTGAACAAGAGGGTCCTTCATTTGATGTTGAATCTTCCGAATATCGTTCAACTACTGACTGTGTTGTTTCGAAGGATTGCACATGAGTTGTATGATATGTGTATGATGAAGTTGATGATTCTTCATTTTTGGATTCCTTCATTTTTTAGCAGTTAAACTGGATCGTTCAACTTTTCTAAAATTTCCTCCTTTCTTGATTTTTCCTTAAATTCATGAAGGCTCCCATATTTTGATTTAAGTATTGGATTAAATTTCCAATCTTTAATTCTTGGATATTTGTTAGTAATGCAGTTCCCTACAAAATTTCCAATATTTCTAAAATTAGAAAAGTATCATCATTATCTTCTTCGTCTCGTGTGTTCATCTTCTCTTGTTAGATACTTGGAGAACCTCCATATACCCTTTCAAGAGCATCCCACATTTCCTTGGCGTTTTATAGTGGTGGACGTCATAAAGTTTATTACCATCTAGAGACATTTTTTTTTTAAAGTTCTTTGTTTTAAGATATATTTCTATTTTTTTCTTTTCTTCTTCGGTCCAAAAGGAACATAGTTTATCCATTGCTTCATCATTTATTTGATGAGTAGGGTAAATCGGACCATTAACTATAGTTTTTCACAAATCATAATTTATGCTTTGAAGAAAAATTCTAAATCTAGCTTGGCAAATATTAAATCTACTATTATTAAGAGGTGGTGGTGTATTTAGAAAAGATCTCTTGTCAGAAGTCATTTTCCTCCCGAGTCGATTAGTCCTTAAACAGTAGTTAGGCTCTGATACTACTTGTTGGACTTGATACTTCACACACAAGATGTGGGGTAAATTATGTTGTTTGAAAAAACGTGGTTTTGAAAATCCTTATGAAATAAAATCAGAGTTTAAAAACATTTTTGAAAAACTTAGCAGTGGGAAAATAAAAGGCAGAAAATACAATTTGGAAATTAAAAGAATTAAGGGAAAGAGATGAATATCATGATAAATAAAGATTCGTTCAAACAATAAAATGACCTACTCAACTCCCTAAGAATTGCAATGATATCTTTACTCACAAAAACAATTAGGCTAGAACATTAGTGAGAGAAAGTTAAATAAAACTTTAGAGAGAGAGAGAGAGAGAGAGAGAGAGAGAGAGGTGTCAAAACATATTTCATAATGAAATGAAATGAGAAAAGGGACCTCTATTTATAGGCTAGAGGTTGGGTCTAAAAGAAAATTTCAATAAAAGTGTTTTATGACATTATAATTGATTGACGCGTATTCATAATCGATTAGAAGTTTAAAATACAACCGGTTGTGAATTTATAAAAGGAAGTAAAAGATATCTAGTTGTTGCACATCATTAAGGCGTTGTCCCAATCACTTGTGGATCAATTTTAAACTGAGCTAATCGATTAGACAAATGTCCTAATCGATTAGATAAGTCAAATTTTCACCTATAGAAATTTTGACATTTCCTAATTCATTTGGCACAACTTCAAAATATTTGTGAAGGTATTTTCTTTGGTAAAAAAATATTTTGAAAAACATTTTAGTGTGTGCGCTTTTGCTAAGCGGTTCTACAATAAAGTTTTTATGCTTTACAATTGGTTCACTCACTACTAAATTAGGAGATTCTCCAGTACTTCACGACTTGCCATATGTTTTCTCTTTTGTGGACACTTGCTTGAGTAGCTTGAGATAAGGCTTAAGATTACATTCCATTTGATTGTCATCATGAGATAGTCAAGTCCATCAAACCCTAATGATAAGGTTTGTATATTTATGTGTTTAACCACTCATGCTTGACTTATCACAATACTTTAGTTGTCATCATCAAAAATTGATGTCCTTGTTAAAAGCATATCACATGCAAAACAAGGTTCCACATGTGTTTTTATGTTTTTGCAACGTTTCAATTCATGAAATTTCCTTTCTCTCTGTACTTTGAATTTCAGTATAATTTGAATCAATGAAGTGTGTTTGTTCTCCCTTTTTAAATGCCAAAGTGACCAAGTTCTTACTTAAATTTTTGTCTTGCATCTTTTACCCGCCTTTTAGATTGTGACAATGAGGGAGAAATATAATCTTAGAGAGAGTAGAGTATAATCTCTACTCATTTGATGGGGATTTTAAACACTCCATTTTTATCTACATGTGGTTTCTTTTACCACCTCTTTAATAGATGTGTTATCATCATAAAAAAAAGGGTAAATGTGGAACTATGTGCTTATAGTTTTAATCAAGAAGTGATCAAAGCTAAGGAACTTTTCCTATCATAGTTTTGATTATGTAAACTTATATTTGATGACAACTTATGAAGATTCAACTTGACTGTGTCACACCCCAAATTTTACCCCCTAGATTCTATCATTTAGTTGCATCATTTGCATAGCATCAAGAAGACCATGTGGTTTGTCAATCAAGGCTTGTGGTGTTCATCAACATCTCAACTACTCCAACCATGGATCAAGTTTCTCCTCCATCAACAATCATGTTTGAGGTTGCATCAACTCAATATCATCAAGCCTCAATTCCCCATGTGCACATGATTAGGGTTTTGGTCAAAGTCAACTGGATATTGACTTTTTAGCCAAGACATGATCCCATGCTTAGGAACATGATTCAAGATCCTCAAATACATCTTTGAAGTCCCCTCACATGATCTAATAGCTCAAGATGTTGGATTCATTAACAAGTGCAAGATTTGGATTCATATGATACAAAGTCAACCTGATCAAAGTCAAAGTTTGACTTTTGACTTTTTAGGTCAAACATGACTTCCTCAAGTCAATGATCATGAAAATATGAAATATAAGTGAATTGGATCATGATTAATCAAGAAAATCAAGGAAAAGATTCAAAGTTGTGAAATTAGGGTTTTGGATTTTTTCTAAGTTATGGAAATGTATTATCAAGTGACCAACTTTCCAAGATCATAACCTCTTCCTCAAATAGCCAATGAAAACACTTGGGGACTCTTCTTAAAGATGACATTTGATACTTCAATTTGATGAAAATTACAAGCCCAAAGATTTCTTGGAGTGGAAGTTATTGGTGTTCAAAGTTAAGATTTTTCAATTTGCTGAAAATCCAAACATTTAAAATTTTTTCTAAGTTTTTCACCTTAACAAGTGCATGACTTTAGGACCACTTTGTGATCAATTCAAGTAACCACTTTTCATGCCCAAGGTATGCACTTAAAGTTGAAATTACATACTTTAACATTGTGGAAGAATTGGATCAAAAGCTCACAAAGATTGGAAGTTATGAATGATCAAAGTTGAGATTTCCTAGTTGTGAAAAATGGCAAGTACTTAGAATTTTTTCTTAAGTGTCAAACAGTTGAAAAATCTAATTTTGATGGCCAGTTTTATCATTGATTAAAATTGTTTTTCTTCAAGTGATCAACATCAAAGTTGTAGTATATGATGTCTTCTTTCCAATGGTACGAAAAGCATGAATTTCTTTTGCTTGAGCATGAAGTTACAAAATTGGGAAGATGCCATGTCAATGCTGATTTTCCAAGACAAAATTGCATCAAGTTGGTTGTGCACGATTTGGAAGGATATTTTTGCCACTTTTTAAGCTTCTTTTCATCATGTGATCAACTTAGAACTTGTTCATTGTCATGAAATCTTCAAGTAGGTGGAAAATTCAGCAAGTTTGGATATTCATTCATGGTATAAAGCTTTGATCCGGCATGTTAACTTGAGATGATTTTGGATAATACATGATTAAGCACTTTAATCATGTTGACTTGTTGGCAAAGGCAATAACATGATCCTAACATCAGAAGGAGTTGGTACAAACTCAGATCACACTTGCAAAGTCAACTATGAGCCACCGAAAAGCAAAATCCAACTTTTGTACTTTTAATCATCTTTTTGGTTTTCCTCCAAAGTTCATCAAACAATGCTATTGTCCAAAGCTCTTGATTTAGATCATTCACACTATAAATAGAGGTCATGTTTCATCTGCAATCACACACCAAAACCTCAAGAAACATAGAATCACCATTGTACTAATTCTCACATTTTCAAGTTTGTCAAGAAAACCAAAACTTGTGATATTCAATTTCCTCCAACTAAACTCCACTCCAAAACCACAAACACCTCACATAAACTTCATATAAGTGTTCCAAACCCTTAGAACACTTCTGTAACAACAGAATCACCAAATCATTATCCCACTTTGTCCACTTTGCAAGTTGATTTGGATATAGAGCTCCAAAAAGTTTCAAGGCAGACCAGGCATTGCAACACATTCCTTGAGGTCCAAGGAAGCTGTAGGAGTTATCAAATTGCATTTGGAAGTGCTCTAAGGTAGAATCACGATTTCACTTCATTGAGGTAAGTGGTCACTTCTGAGACTCCATGTCTTGATCATCATTTTGATTCTTTCTTGTTACCAGTATGCTTGCCATAATGTGAGGATTGAAAGCCAGATGCTTGTGTTAATTGATCATGCTTGTATGAAATTTAATTCTTGTTTGAAAAATTAGGGTTCTTTTGGTTTTCCATTAATTTCATGAGCTAGGATGAATATAAATGAAATTGAATAACATGGTTGAGTTCCTTAGGAAATTATGATCAAAATGGTATATTGATTTGTCTATTTTGGTTGAGAAATGAGATTTTTACATTTTCAAAATTTGAGGGCTCAAGGAGGAAGACGGCAATGGTGTTGTCGCGTTTTTTCTGTTTTAAAATTCTATTTTTATATATTATGATATGAAGTGGCCTTGTCCTAGTGGCCAGAATGTTGATTTCGTGTGTGGAGGGAGAGGGGAGAGGTTCGAATCCCAACCTCCCCATATTTTGCATCCTCCTCTCTTTTTCTCTTTTTTTTCTCTCTTTATTTCATTTCTCTTTTTTTTTTATTAATTATTTATTTTATTTTTATTTCATTTATTCTTTTCATTTCTTATTTTATTTTTTAGGAAAAAATAATAAATATTTATTCCATATTATTATCTCATATTAAAATTTCAAATTTTTTTATTTGTCATACTTTTTTTTATTTATTCCAATATTAAATTTTAGAAATAATATTAGTTAATTAATTCATTAATTATTAAAACCTTAAAAAATAATTAATTTCATTTTCTTCTTTATCTTTTATTCCTAATATTTTATTTATTTATCAAATTTTTTTTTTTATTTCTTTAATCTTTGAGTAGTTTATTTGTCTACTTTGTTAATTATGCAATTAATTTGTAAATAATCTTGTTTTGTTCATAATTGATAAATACATTTGATTAATTGGTTGATGTACATTTTGTTTGACTTATTATTTCTTTTTTCAATCCATGTATAATATGAATTTGTGAATAGTGGATCACTTTAGGTTTAAATTGAATTGTTGGATTGATAAATGACATATATGAGAGTTAAAAGCTTTGTTGCCCTAATTTTGTTTAAGAAGCGTGCTTGACTTTTCTATGCCATGTTTAAATTAACTTTGTAAGATGAATCTTTGTGATAAACATGAACCTAATGCATACTATACCATGAATGTGAAGTTTTGAACCATGATTGTTAATATGCCATGAAATTGATGATGTCTCATCCTTATGAATGTATGCGGGTATCTCTTTTGTGGTTAACATGATTGTTCCCCCAAGACTTTGTCAAGTCATCCTTAGATGTTGTTTTCATCTATATAACTTGTGAACTTTTGTTCACTTTGGTTGATTATTATCATACCTCTCTCTCTTGTGACTTTGTCAAGTCACCCTTAGATGATGTTTCATCTAAATAGCATGTAAGCTCTTTGTTACCCTAAATTGATCCTTACCATAAACATCTCCCATGACTTTGTCAAGTCACTCCATCCTAACTTAACCTTAGGGAAGAAGTTATAACTTCTTTGATTTATAAATCATATATGAGTAGGTGGTATTGTCATGACCAACCTCTTATCAAATCCTAATCTTCATCAAGATTATCACCTTTCATCAACCCTAATCTTCATCAAGATTCCAACCTCTCACTAAACTATAATCCTTCATCATGAACCTTTCATAAAACCCTAATCTTCATCAAGATCACCAACCTCTCGCTAAACCATAATCCTCATCATGAACCTTTCATAAAACCCTAATCTTCATCAAGATCACCAACCTCTCACTAAACCATAATCCTCATCACGAACCTTTCATAAAACCCTAACCTTCATCAAGATTATGAAACTTTCTTCAAATCCCAATCCATATCTCAAACATCAAACAACTCAATCTAAACTTAACCCTACAAATTTGAACCACTTATAAACAAATCCTTGGCCCTTCATCAAGAGCCTTAGAAAATCTATGACTCCTTATCAAGTGTCCTAATAAACCTTAGGTCCTTTGTCAAATGCCCTCTTCAACTTTGACCCTTAGTCAAGTTTCATCCCATGACTTCTTCCTTCTTTATGGATCACTAAAATACTTCAAAATACATCATATCTCTTTTGAAATAAACTTGAAAAAAAAAAAGACTGTTGGAGTCTAGCATTCTAGTAAAACCCTTGAAAGGTTGGTCTCAAGTCTTGCACATTGAGACAACCAATTATTTCATTCTTTCATCTTTAAAACACATAATAATTAACTTGGACCAAGAGGTGTTAGAGTCTAGCACTCTAGCACAACTCTTTGAACCATTGATCCCTATCAATGTTCATGGTCTACAAACAATTTTCTTAAACAACCTTGAATGAAAGAGACTATTAGAGTTTAACAATCTATCATAAACTCTTTGAACAAATTGTTCATCATCAAATGTTCATCATTCTTAAAATATATCCAAACTATGCTCAAATCTCCATTTATATGGGCAAACCTTGATTATCATCAAGAGACCAAAGCATCTACTCATTGTACCGAGCGATTTTGGACGCGGTTCTTAAGCGCTGGTTGCTCTCTGCGGTTGAGCTTAAACTACAGGTCGATTCATTTTTTATCCTATTGTGAGCTGAATAAGGAAGGGAAATAGATGTCTCCAATTAACTCTGGTTTGCATACTGAGTTTAAACAGCGGTCTGTTAGGTTACGAATGCTATCAATGTGGGGGGGGGCCTTTGTACTGGTTATTTGTATTTTCGCCAATACTGTTTTCTTTCTTTTTATCTTGGCAGAAGGTTTCTGGTGGGGAACAAGGATTAGGATGTTAGGACTGATGCTTTTTGATGTGAGAGTATGGGATTTGGTTTTTTTATTGATTGTGCTCGCTAAGATTTTTCTTTCAATCTTATGCCTACGTATTCCCGTTTACCGAAACAGGGAAATCAGAGCGTTCGTAGTTCCTCCTATTTTATGGGAGGAAACGGGTGTTTTGGTGTCTTGTTCAAAGCCCAAGACGTGAAGCGAAAGGTGATTGGTATCTTGTTCAAAGCCCAAGATGTGAAGCTAAAGGGTCTATTTGTATCTTGTTCAAAGCCCAAGATATGAAGCTAAAAGGTGCTGACCTTAGAGAGAATTTGTCATCTCTAAAGAGGAGGGTTATATGTCACAACTGTTTATAAAGGAGAATTACTTTAACCGGGATACGCGGATCCGACAATGCCATAATTTCCTTTATAGGGGAGTTCCAACCTGAAGGAGAAGACTTTAACTCAGTGTAGAGCAATGTTATCTTTCCTTAGGAATTTCTCATGCTAAAATAGGGACAGTGGCGTGGATGTAAATAATCCAGAGGCTTGCCGCTTACAGCGATTAGATAAAGGAGTTGTTGATGTTTGTATACTATGAACGAGGCACAACTTTGATGCTAAAAGGTTGATTGGATCAACCAGTGGTTTTCTTATACAAAGCCTAAGAGGAGGCTATTGGCCCAACAAGAGGGAGGTTTTATGTGTCTCGTACGAAGCCCGAGAGAGAGGCTAAAAGGGTTGACTCAACAGGAGAATCTTTTATACTCAATAAGAGAGTGATTTTGTATCTCGTATGAAGCCCGAGATGGAGGCTGAAAGCTCGACTTAACAAGAGAGTCTTTTATACTCCGCAAGAGAGTGTTTTTTGTATCTCGTACGAAGCCCGAGATGAAGGCTAAAAGTTTGACTCAACAAGAGAGTCTTTGTATCTCGTACGAAGCCCGAGATGGAGGCTACAAGGTTTGACTCAACAAGAGAGTCTTTGTATCTCGTACGAAGCCCGAGATGGAGGCGAAAGGGGTGATTGACTCAATGAGGGAGTCTCTTATGTGTCTCGTACAAAGCCCGAGAGAGAGGCTAAACGTTGTTTGACTCCACTGGGGAGAATTTTGGTATCTCGTACGAAGCCCGAGATGGAGGCTAAACGTTTGCTTCGCTGTGAAGAATCATTGAACAAAGCCCAAGAGAGAGGCTAACTTCATTGAAGAAGGATCATTAAACAAAGCCTAAGAGGAGGCTATGGTTACTGTTTCAGTGACAGGTCCAGTATACTGATTTTGAAAGAGAAAATCAGTTCTTATATGAGCAACACTGTACTCATGGATTTGATTCAAGGATCCGGGTTGTTCCCGTTCTTTAAGGAAGTGAGAAATCCAAAGGGTATTGAGACTGTCTGAGTCTACGGGTTTCCTTCCTATTTAATGAAGGGGTCACTTGAGAATGTCTTTGAGACTCAAGGAGATTAGACTGTCCAAGTTTAGAGTTTCATCTTTTGTACTATGCTTTGAGAAACAGTAGTAGACTCTATGAAAGGACTGTTATATGAAGATGACTAGGTTCTGTTCCTATACCTCTAGGAGGTCGTCGGGACAATTTGTACGAAGCCCAAGAGGAGGCTGGAAACTTTTAAGAAGCCGACGGGTCCTTGTACTAAGCCCAAGAGGAGGCTATCATTCCCGGAGGAAGAGATCATTATACGAAGCCTAAGAGGAGGCTGTGAATACTTCTAAGAAGTCGTAGGGTCCTTGTACTAAGCCCAAGAGGAGGCGAGGTTGCTTTTAGGAATCCTGTGGGTCCTTGTACGATGCCCAAGAGGAGGCCGATTGCTTTTAAGAAGTCGATGGGTCCCCAAACCCCGAGAAATTCAAGGCAAGCTATTAACAAGGAATAGATCAAGTCAGGAAAGTTCGAGAATTTGGAAGAAACTCAAGAGATTCCATTCACGGAGAAAAGATCATCTCTGGGGAGTAGAGTCTCTTGACAAGTGCTTTTAAGAAGCCTGTGGGTCCCCAAACCCCGAGAAATTCAAGGCAATGCTATTCACCGAGAATAGATCAAAGTCAGGAAAGTTCGAGAATTTGGAACAAACTCAAGAGATGCAATTCACGGAGAAGAGATCATCTCTGGGGAATAAAGTTTCTTGACAACTTCTATGAGTGACAGTCTATGAAAGGGTTCACAGAGAAGAAATGGGACTTACAGCTCAAAGAGAAGCCCAGTTGATTTTCGTTTGAAAATGGCGATCACGCCGAGGTTTTCTTTTAACGCAAAGGGACTTATACAATAAGTGAGACCCAAAATTGTTTTGGTTAAAAGGGGATTAGGTCTTACACTCTAATAGAGGCCCAAAGTGTTTGAAAAAGATTTGTTAGGGTGAAAATCAAAGAAACCCCAATTTCATTTTTTTAAGGCATTTTTCCAAGAAAAATTAAAAAAAATGATAAAAATATCAAATAAAATCATTAAATAATGATTAAAGTTTATAAAAAAATATTTTATCCACATAAATATTTAAAATCATTTTGGTTTTAAAAAATCAAGAAAAAATAAATCATTTTAAAAGCATTTAAAACAATTTAAAACACTATTTTTAAATATATTAAAAATAATACTTTTTTTTGTGATTTTTTGTGGATTAAAATATTATGGGGTATGAATTGGAAAATGATGATTTTTTGCTATGTAAAAAAAATTGGTTGAGTTTTGAAAATAAAAAATAAGAAAAAGAGGAAAGATGTCACAATATCATCTCCGACATTTCTTATGGGGTAAAAACTAGTACCGAAACTTTAATTTTCAACACGTTTTTATCAAATTTCAAACACTCATAACTCTCTCAATTTTTATCGGAATCAAAATCCGAAAGTACCTATCTTGACCGATTTTTTGCAAGAAATCCGATTGTACCACACATACACACTGAAACTCGACGTACGAAACACGCAAATCGAAAAACCAGAACTGCACTTAATTTGTCGACATCGTTTCACGCCAAACTTCCGACGCGCGTAACTCTCTCGATTTTTAACCGAATTAAGATCCGGAAGAGCCTATCTTGACCAATTTTTCACAAGGAATCCAATGGTATTACTCACGCACACGGAAAATTAACACACAAAACACAGCGATTAAAAAACCAGAACTGCTATCGTTAATTCGACGTCGTTTCGCGTCAAATTTCCTACGCGCGTAACTCTCGCAATTTTCATCGGAATTGAAATCCGTAAAAACCTATCTTGACCGATTTTTCGCAAGGAATCCAATGGTGTTACTCATGCACACTAAAACTTAATGTACAGAACACACCAATCAAAAAACCAGAACTGGACATGATTTTGAAACAACCAAAATTCCACATAAAAACATGTTAAAATGCAAACAGTGGGAGGATCACAACATACACATTAAGGACTACATTTTTGCCTCAAGAATTGTTCAATATGATGCATGTATATGGACAACAAAGGTAAGCATGATTCAAAGAATTCAAGTTGTGAATTTTACCTCTTTTTTGGAGATTTTGGGCAACCTACCAAGTGCTTTGTTCCAGAAATGATTTGATGCTTTGGACAACCTCAAATGACCTCTTAGAAGCTTTTAGGATGGTTGGAATCAGCTGGAAACCTCTGGAGCAAGTTTGAGCACTTTCTCGCAAAATGGTCAAAAGTGGCCAAAATGTCAACTCTCTCAAATGGTGTTCCAGATGTGTGGCACCATTTGGGATAGTTCAAGGATGATATTTAGAGTGTGTTTGAGGTTTTATCTGGTTTGGAAAGTGACTGAATCAAGACATGGCTTGAAAAATGCAAAAAAGTGCCATTTTGAGGTTTTGAGAGGTGACTTTGTGATGTTGGTGTTATAGGTCACTTGTGAGAGTTTGGATCACCTACATATGATGTTTATGAGGTGTTAGGATCATGAGCTGTGATGGAAATGCTCTCTAACTCAAAAACTCAGAATTTCCTTACTAAAGAAGGCATTTTGGAGTGAAAGAGAGAATTTGAGGAAAACATCTGTTTGATGGCTTTGGTGTACTCAAACTGAGCACAAATGAGTTCTATTTATAGTAGAGCAAGTTTGTTTTACAAGCAATAGTGAATGGTAGCTGCAACAGAGGTTTGGCCAATGTTGGCCAATGAAAATCCAAGTCTCCTCTAGCCATTGACTAGAGGTTAGAGCACAGGCTGTTGGTTCCCTAGTTGTTGGAGGAATCTTGATTGAATTTAGTTGGAGGAAGATCAGTTCATGCCACCTCTAAGCATCCATTAAATGCTCCAAACCAAAATTGGAGTTTTGTCTCTCTTTTAGGGATTTCTAGGTTTTGGCATGCTTTTTTTGGTTCCTTGGACTTGGGAGGTTCATGGATCAGATCATCCCACTTGGATTTGATCCTTAGATGTGTCCAAAATGATGACAAGGCTTGAAAATTCGTGTGGCACAAAAAATGTACAAATCTGCCCTGAAAAATTCAGCTGCAGCAAGCCTTTTTGTAAGATCCATAACTCCCTGCTCGAGTATGCTACATGGACGTTCTAGGACTTTTCGGAAAGCTTAGATGACGTACTTCAACTTTGATGTTTGATACTAGACCTGGTTCAACTTGGATCATGGAGAAAAACAACCTTGAAGTTGGGACATTGTGCTGAAATTACAAGGCAGATTTTTGCTAAGTGCTGAAAATGTCAATTTTAAGTTTTTAGCCATTTTGATCCAACCATAACTCAAAATCCATGATGAATTGGGATGAAGTGTAGTTGACACTTTTATAGAGGGCCATGAGGGCTACAAATCAAGATTTGGATGGGAAAAAATGGCTTTGTGGTTTAGGAGTTATGATCCTCCAAAGTTGGTACCCTTGCCACTTTATTCCATAACTTAGAAAATTTTCTAAGTTTTTATGGTTACCCCTTTTACAAGTTATCCCACTTTCTTTGATTTTTCTTGATGAATGATGATTCCAATCACACATTAACATCATTTTAGGGTTAAAAAACCATTTTTATGAAAAATCTCAAAAAGTCAAAGTTTGACTTTTGTGCACAGTTGACTTTTTATCAGATGAATTCCAAACTGTGCGATCCTTTAGGAAATCATGTCTTTGACCTAAATCAAAATTGATGGACATGTTCCATGGGTGTTATAGGGTGTATTTAATCATGTCCCACAGCTTGGGAGCATGTCCTGGTCAAAAGTCAAAGCTATAGTTGATTTTTCTCGCGAAACCCTAATTGTGGTTCAGATGAAATTGAAACTTGTTGCTCAAGCTTCTTGGGTCAATCCATTGTTGCAAATGGATCAACGTGGTATGTTGGAGACCCTCAAATCATGTCTTGAGGTCTTGGCTCATGATTTGTCCCAAAAGTTAACTTAGGGGTGAATTAGGTCAAGAAACCCTAATTCCTGATTTTTTATGTATGCATCCCCTGAGGCTAAATTGACTTGATGATAGGGTTTATGATGTTCCATGGAGCATTTTAGGTTATGCTTTGAAGCATTGGCTCATGCCCAGAGGAAAATTTCCATCTGGAGGTCCTAGTCGACCAAACCCTAATTTGGTGACACTGGCGATCCTGAGGCTTGATCCACCTAGAAGGGAGCAGCCTTGTGCTTAATCCTTGAAGTGGGAGTCCTCTTGATCCATTGTGGATATTTGAGAGGCTAGACAAGTTGAAGATCATGTCATTCCTTGATTGATCCTTTGTCTAAGAGCTCTGCGAGGGCTTGAAACCCTAAATCCTGTTTGTAGTGAATGCTCACCCACCTTTGGGGAGACTAATGAGGTATGATGGTCCATCCATATTGTGCTGATGATTTGCACAATGATGGGAAATCTTAGTGGTCAAAATTTGGGGTATGACAGATGCTCCTATTTAATCTTCTTGGACCCGAAGGTGTGAATGACGAAGGTATTCGGGCATTCGGGGTGCAAGAGGATTAAATATCGGAATACCCTAAATTTTGACGGTGGTTATGAATGGTAGCTTACGCATTCATCTTCTTTAGCTAAGCGAAGATGCTTAGAAAAGGTAAACTTCCCCTCGATCCTGGTCTTTAGCCAAGGAGCTGGTCTCAGTTTTCTTTTGAAATAAACTTCCCCTCGATCCTGGTTTCATACCAAGGAACTGGTCTTAGTTTCTTTTGTAAACTTCCCCTCGATCCTGGTTTCCTACCAAGGATCTGGTCTTAGTTTCTTTTGTCAATAAACTTTATTGACAATGGACGCCATGCGTAGCGGTTTTCCTCAAACTTCTCGCCGAATTTTCCTGGAGAGATGCCATTTGACAGAAAAAGTTTTGATGTCAGAGTCGCTGGGGGACCCAGTCGTCTGAATTGTAGAGTTGCACAAACTTCTCTGTTGGAGACGCCATTTGTGTCTACTGGGGGGAAAGCAGGTCTTTTGGGAGACTATTGTCGCTCGGGATCTTACATCATACTTTTCTTGGGATCTTCCCGGAGAAATGCCATATGATGGGGTCCAATTTTGAGGGGCCGGTGACCTTTTCATCAGCGGTCTTTTTGGAGCGAAACCAACATGCTGCCGAATCTCTGATTACGAGGCTCTTTCCGCGGATTTTCCTCAATCCGGGAAATCAAAGGTATCATCTTCAATGGCGAAGAGTGATGTTGACTGAAAGCTCCTCTGGTTTTTTCAGAGGTTCAAGTTATCAAAGTGGTCAAGGGCCAACTTTCTTCCAGAAACAAACTGGAGGCGCGAGATCGTTCAGGCACAGTATTTCCTGACAAGGAAAGAACTGGGAACTCGATTGAGAGGACTGTTATCACTACGGGACAAGACCGACTGGAGTGATAGTGATGCAATATGAAATGTGAATGCAAATCAATAATGCATGATGTATGTATGTTTATGCTGACAAAACTGACACGACATACAAACTGACGGATGAACACGACTGGATACTCGGCCATCGCGGGGCGTGTAGAAATATCGCTGATTCAAGATAGCAATTCCACCTTGCTTAGGAGAAATAGTCCCTGTCGGGAGCTATGTTGGTCGGGCTTAGGAGATAAGAACTCGGCCGAAGATGTCAGATGGAATAGTTGCATCCGACACTGTTGATCCTTCATTCAGGCGCACTGGCGTAGAAGGAGTACTTTGATTCTGCACTTTGAAGTTCGCTTACTTCTGGAGAAGTGACCGATGTTCCTTTGATGTTCAACAGTCAAAAGAAATTGCCATCTTTATTTTAAAACTAGAAAAAGTTTTAACAAGTAAATTCATTTTTGTTTTATTTCAAGAATCGTTAATCATGTTAACAACGTCGTTCTGTAAAGCTAAAACAAATAAGAATTACAAACAAAAGCACAAGGGCTCAAATTTTATTGATAGGATGGAAATCAGCCAAACGCGTGATTCTAAAGAGTATATACAAAGTTTAGAAAATGGTAATTTACAGGGAAAGGGGCTACGTTGAAACATAACGACCACTATCCTTCTACCAACTTTGAATTTGGGACATTCTGAGCTTCTGTCGAAGATGACCTTGACTGGAGTTTTCCTCTGATGGATGATGTAACTGCTGCTACTGAGGGACTTGCCTCTGTTGAACATAGTTACTTGCCATTATCCCTAATTTTTGCCTGGATTGTAATTTGATATTTCCAATCCACCAGGATGATTTTTTTTATTTTGTCTCTAACTTTTGCCTGGACTGCCCTTTCGGGTTTTCAATCCACCGAGACGTTTTTTTTTTAGGCGAAGTATTTCTTGACTACGTCAACATTCGTGGGGTAGGCAAATTCCTCTCCGTCCATGGTTCCAAGTCTCAAGGCACCGCCTGAGAAAGCTTTTGTGACCACATAGGGACCATCATAATTCGGAGTCCACTTGCCTCGCGAATCAGTGAGAAATGATTGTATCTTCTTGAGCACGAGGTCTCCTTTTCTGAAGACACGAGGTCGGACCTTTTTGTCGAATGCCCTCTTCATTCTCTGTTGATACAATTGACCGTGGCATAGTGCCGTGATTCGCTTCTCTTCAATCAGATTTAGTTCGTCGTGTCGGCTTTGACACCATTCAGCTTCTGAAAGCTTAGCTTCCATCAATACCCGAATTGATGGGATCTCTACTTCTATGGGGAGCACTGCCTCCATGCCATACACTAGAGAGAAAGGGGTTGCCCCTGTTGAAGTGCGGACAGATGTGCGATAACCGTGAAGAGCAAAGGGTAGCATGTCGTGCCAATCTTTGTAGGTTACAACCATCTTTTGAACGATCCTCTTGATGTTCTTGTTAGCTGCTTCTACCGCTCCGTTCATCTTAGGTCGGTAGGGAGATGAGTTATGGTGTTCGATCTTGAACTCTGCACATAACTCTTTCATCATCTTATTGTTCAAGTTAGATCCATTATCAGTAATGATCTGGCTCGGAACACCATAACGGCAGATGATATTGTTTTTGATAAATCGAACCACCACTTGTCTGGTTACATTAGCATACGACGCTGCTTCGACCCACTTGGTGAAGTAGTCAATGGCTACTAGGATGAACCGATGTCCGTTTGAAGCCTTGGGCTCAATCATGCCAATCATGTCGATTCCCCATATCGAGAAAGGCCATGGGGAAGAGAGAACTTTGAGATGTGATGGCGGTACATGAATTTTGTCGGAGTATATCTGACACTTGTGACACCTCCTCATGTACTCGATTCCATGGTCAACCAGTAATACCCTGCTCTTAGAATTTTTCTCGCCATTGTGTGTCTGTTGGCATGAGTGCCAAAGGATCCTTCATGAATTTCTTTCATAAGCGTGTCTGCTTCTGGTCTGTCTACGCATCGAAGCAAGACCATGTCAAAATTTCTCTTATAGAGAGTGTCACTGCTCAGGAAGAAGCTTCCAACCAATCTTCTGAGCGTTTTCCTGTCTTTTCTGAGTGCCCCAGATGGGTACTTTTGTTTCTGAAGGAAGCATTTGATATCGTGATACCAAGGTTTGTCGTCTATGACTGCTTCAATCGTGAAGATGTAAGCGGGCCGTTCAAGGTGCATGATGTCGATCTTAGGTATGTCATTCCATTGACCTACACTAATCATGGAGGAAAGAGTGGATAAGGCATCAGCCATGTGATTCTCTTCACGAGGGATGTGATGAAACTCAACTCTGTTAAAGAAGGGTAACAACCTTCTTGCATAGTCTTTGTAAGGAATCAATCATGATTGGTATATGTTCCAATCTCCTGTGATCTGATTGATAACCAAGGCTGAGTCGCCGTATACGTCCAAGTTTTTGATCCTTAAATCAATCGCTTCCTCGAGACCCATAATACAAGCTTCGTATTCGGCCTCATTGTTCGTACATTTGAACGTAATTCTGGCAGTGAAAGGAATGTGGGTACCCTGAGGGGTAACAATGATTGCCCCAATTCCGTTTCCATAGTGATTGACTGCTCCGTCAAAGATAAGTCCCCATTGGGAACCTGGTTCTGGCCCTTCACTGGGTAGAAGTTCATCGCAGTCTTTCATTTTTAGATACATGACATCTTCATCTGGGAAGTCAAACCCGATTGATTCTTGATTGTCAATCGGTTGATGAGCCAAATGATCGGCTAAAATACTTCCTTTAACGGCTTTCTGAACGTGGTACTCGATGTCGTACTCTGATAACAACATCTGCCAACGGGCAATTCTTCCCGTGAGAGCAGTTTTCTCGAAAACGTACTTGATTGGATCCATTTCGGAGACCAACCAAGTAGTATGACGAATCATGTACTGGCGAAGACGTTTGGCTGCCCAAGCCAAAGTGAAACAAGTTTTCTCAAGCATCGTGTACCGAGTCTCGCAGTCGGTGAATTTCTTGCTTAGATAGTAAATGGCATACTCTTTCCTTTTGGTTTCATCTTGTTGGCCAAGTACACATCCCACTGAGTCCTCCAAAACTATGAGGTAAATGATCAGTGGTCTTCCTTCCACTGGAGGTGATAGAATCGGAGGATTTAATAGGTATTCCTTAATACTGTCGAAGGCGGTTTGGCAATCTCTGGCCAAACGCAATCCTGGTTCTTTTTGAGTAATTTGAAGATCGGCGCACAAGTGGCGGTCATGAGGAATATGAATCTGGAGATGTAGTTCAAACGTCCCAAGAATCCTCTAACTTGTTTTTTAGTTTTCGGAGAAGGCATTTCTTGAATGGCCTTGACCTTGTCAGGATCAACCTCAATTCCTTTTTGGCTGACGATGAACCCTAGTAGTTTCCCTGAACGGACACCGAACGTGCATTTGTTGGGATTCAAGCGGAGTTTGTACTTTCTCAACCGCTCGAATAGTTTTGACAGGTGGCTCACATGCTCCTCTTCTGTTCTAGATTTAGCAATCATATCATCGACATATACCTCGATTTCTTCGTGTATCATGTCATGAAACAGAGTAGTCATGGCCCTTTGATAGGTTGCCCCGGCGTTCTTCAAACCGAATGGCATCACCTTGTAACAAAAGGTACCCCATGGGGTAATGAACGAAGTTTTCTCCATGTCTTTCGGCGCCATTTTGATCTGGTTATAGCCCGAGAATCCATCCATGAAGGAGAAAATTTTGAACTTTGATGTGCTGTCTACCAGCATGTCAATGTGTGGTAGAGGAAAGTCGTCCTTTGGACTTGCCTTGTTCAGATCCCTGTAATCTACACATATTCTGACTTTTCCGTCCTTTTTGGGAACGGGTACGATATTGGCTAACCATTGAGGATATTCAGATGTAGCGAGGAAACATGTGTCGATCTATTTCTGTACCTCCTCTTTGATTTTGATGGCCATGTCCGAGTGAGTCCGTCTCAACCTTTGCTTTACTGGCGGACATTCCGATCTTAACGGTAAGTGATGTTCCACGATGTTGGTATCCAACCCTGGCATATCCTGATAGGACCAAGCGAATACATCGGGGAATTCTTTGAGAAGCTTTATCAAACTTTCTTTGACAGTTGGATTGAGCAATGCCCCAATCCTTATTTCTTTTCTCTCTCTTTCCGAACCCAAGTTTACCATTTCCAATGGCTCTTTGTGAGGTTCAATGGACCTTTCCTCTTGTCTGAGTAATCGGGATATCTCTTATGGAATTTCGTTGTCAACTTCTTCTTCAGCCCCAAATACCGGGAACTCAAAGTCGGGAGAAGGCATCGGATCGTATGTTTCAACGGGGTTTAAAACAAGCAATCTGCATGACGTGATGATTTGTGTTTAGAAGAGATAAAGAAGAATGCAAGAGTGTGTGCAGTGTATTTATTTTACTGCTTGTTTTTATTTTTACTTGTTTTTTAGGATTACCATTTTCTGAAAAAAGCGAAAAGAGAAAACAACAAATAAATGCGGAAATTACAGAACGACGTTATTTTATTAATGAACAAGTCGATCCTTGAAACTACAGCCCTATAAAACAAAACTCTGTCGCTTTGGGCAAAGCGAAGAGGGAAATTTACAGAAAGTGAACCCTATCAAAACATCCGTTCCACCTGGGCAGGGTGAAAGGTTTAAAGATGGAAATTACTTTGACTGATGAACGACCTTCGGAACCTCGACGACAACCCATTGGTGGCGAACTCCTCGGTGAATCACAAAGTCTGGCACCTTCCTCAATTTGTCTTCAGAAATAACGCTGATTTCTGGTGGAGCAGGATCATTGGAATCTGTCTCCCAGGGAGAGTTGTCGTAGGAGAATTCCTCTATTGCATTTTGCATAGCAGTTGTGCTCTCAGCTGTATCTCCCCATCCAGTTGGCTGGATATCTTCGAGCCTGATACGAGAGCTTTCGGGAGCGGTGTACTTGACCATATAGTCGTATTTTCCACTTGGTTCTCCCAGAGTGTCCCAAACTTCTTTCGAACTAGAGGGGTCATCTCTCTCGATGACATTGACCTCGGGAAAAGCATAGTTGATGAACTCTAGTCCAGCAAGCTTTGCCAATTCATCGTCGTACTGGATGTTTTCTTAATGACCTGAGTGTTGATCCCATGACATGGTGGGGACACAGGTATTATGTTCAATGACGGTCAGCTGATTTTCATTGTTCGGCTGACTCTCTTGCCCCAAGCCTCCTGGATAAGGTTGCCACATTGGCAGACCATCCATTGGGCCATAGTAGTTGTAGTCAAAATTGACTTTCATCAGAGTTTCTTCCTCTAATGAATTTGGCGGAGCACGACATCCTTCCGGATCATAATCCCCATATATCATTTCGACATCTGACCTTGGTATAAACCTCAGACTCTGTGCGGGATAGCAAAATGGCGTAGGCACCTCTTTTTGAGACATATAACCGTCCTTGTTAAGATAGGACTTCCATTCTTCATCTGTGTCAGAGGGATCTTCCTCATTGATAGCATGAACTGTCTGAGACACTGGGTGGAGAAAACCTCCACTGTGGAAGAAGTTTTGAAGGGGATGAAGACTTTCATCGTTGGCAGCTGTCGGGGTACAGGTTGCAGAAAAACCAAGACCCTTCTTTGTTTTATTGTCAATAGGAATGACAAGCTGTCCCCATCCTGTCATATCGGTACTCTCAACCGCTTTGATAGCATCTTTGTATAAGGAAATCGAGGTTCCTCCTTTGAACTGATTGTCTTTGCTCACCGACAGTGCTTGGAACTGCGTTCCAATAACCTCCTCGGGTTCTATACCAGTAGATGATGACAAGTTACTCACGAGCAAGGCCTGTTCTCCACAAACCGTGACAAGTTGATCATTCTGAACGAACTTTAGCTTTTGGTGGAGGGTTGAAGTAACCGCTCCAGCCTGGTGTATCCAAGGTCTTCCTAATAAACAACTGTATGTTGCCCGGATGTCCATGACCTGGAAAGTGACTTGGAAAGTGTAAGGACCGATAGTTATGGGAAGATCAACTTCGCCGATAACCGTTTTTCTGGATCCGTCGAATGCTTTGACGACGACCTCGCTGATTCTCATCGGAGGGCCTTTGAATGATAATTGCATCAAAGTGGACTTCGGCATAACATTCAGGGCTGACCCTATGTCTACCAGTACGCTGGCTAAAGCATCGTCCTGGCAGTTAACTGTGATATTGAGCGCCGTGTTATGACGGCGACCCTCTTCGGGTAACTCCTCATCACTAAATCCCAAATTGTCGCAGGAAGTGATGTTAGAGACAATACTATCGAACTGTCTGATTGTTACATCCTGTTCCACAAAGGCTTGCTCCAAGACTTTCTGTAAGCCTCCCTGTGGGCTTCTGAACTGAGTAACAGTGATAATACCGAGATCTTTGAAGGAGTCTGTAACAGTTGATCCACAATGTTATATTCACTCCTTTGGATGAGCTTCAGCATCTCATCATTATTTTTTGAAAGGTCGGGATTACTGGATTGACCGACTGATAGATCGGGAGCTTCTGTCTGAAGTTCCTTTTCCTTGTTAGGTTCCCCAACCCCTCGGTTGAAGATTCGACCGCTCCGTGTTATACGACTGATGTCTGCAATGTTCACAACGGAGGGTAATGGAATTTCCTTTCCAATTTCAACTGTCGTTGCACCGTATTTGTAAGGGACAACCTTAGTTGATTCATACGGTAGTGGTCCCGGTAGATAGATGACTATGGGAACTTTTTTATTTTTCTGACCATCGTAAGTAATCTCGATCCGTTCCCGGTTGGGAACTTTAGATTCGTCAAGTAGAGGGATGATGGCAAAAACATCCCTGGTCCTATGATGACCAGAGATTGTGACAACATCCTCGACTTGATCGGCAAGGTAGTTCGGCGTCCAGTTGATGGATCCAGAACCCGGATATGGACGAATTTCTCCACGATCCACCTGACCCTGAAGAGCTGCTCGCACACGGTAGCACCCTTGGTTACTTTCCGAACAGACGCTACAGCGGTCGTAATTGTGTGGTGGCACCTGGCCACGCCCACTTTGAATACAATGTAACCTCACTAGGTTAGCTTCCACAGATCGGACATCCTAACTTTGACGACGAGTAGGATTCCTGTTACTGATACTAATTTGCTGAGAATCTTCATCCATGTAGATTGGCATCCACCAATGATTTAACAAGTGCTGAAGTGCCTCCTGGACAAGGGTACAACCCTGATCATTTTCGCAACCCGCTTTACAGCTTTGATAGTCATGTGATATTAAGAATCCGAGTCGGACCTGCTCAGCATGTAACTCTACCAGGCTGGTATTCATCACGCGAATGTCAAAGATCTGAACCATGTTGATCTGATAGGAATTCCTATCATGGTAGTCTTGGATCCATCCAAGATCCATCTGACGCTGGAGGGCCTCTTGTATGAAAGAGCATCCCTGTTTGTTTACCGAGCAAGTCAGACAGGAACTGTAATCGTGTCACGGCTGATTATGATACTGGCTTTGCCTTGAGTGCATCGCCACCAAGTTGACATTCATTGCACGGATATCGTGGTTCTGAATGACGTTAGAATTCATGTAAACCATGTTAACTCCACGAACTCGGTGCTCTTGGATCCATCCGAGATCCATTTGTTCCTGTAGAGCTGCTTGCACTACAGAACATCCTTGGTTGTCTTTAGAGCAGATATCACACTGGTGATAATTATGAGGTGGCACATGGCCATATCCACTCTGTCTACAATGCATCTTGACCAGATTAGTTTTCAACAAGAGTACATCGTGAATTTGATAGACACTGTTAGTCCCTTTCTCAATCAGATTGACTGCAGCCTTCTCATGTTGAGGCAGCGGGTTCGTAAGAACATTAGGATTTGTATCCATAAAAGATAAGAGTCCGCTCCTAACAAGCTTTTGCACGTCAGACTTGAAATTGAGACAAGTCTCAATGTTATGCCCTGAACCTCCTTGATGGTAAGGGCATGTCTGATCCACCTTAAACCAAAAAGGCGGATTTTCCGGTACTGTAAGAGGAGTCTTAGTCTGGATGTGCCCCTTAGCCAGTAGTAACGAAAATAATTCCGCGTATAACATGGGTATAGGATCAAATCCTGGTGGCCGTGTTGTACGGTTGCTGTTATATGGAGGACAAGCCTGCTGAAGAGGCTGTTGTGTCCTTTGCTGATCAGGTTGGCTCTGCGCAACCTGAGGTTGATACGTAGGAATAGGCGCAGGGCTGATAGCAGGAATTACAGTTGCTACTGGTTGATACCGACGCCTTTGCTTTCCGAGAGATATATTCCCAATATCTTGCTCTTTTTTCTTAGGGAGAGCACTACCATATTTTTTAGTACCGCTTGTCGCTCCAGTGTCTTTTGCCAAACGTCCTTCTCGGACGGCTTCCTCAAGACGTACGCCCATGCCGACCATCTCGGTGAAATCACTAGGCGCACTGGCAACCATTCGGTCATAGTAAAATGAGCTTAAGGTCTTTAAGAAGATCTTTGTCATCTCTTTTTCCTCAAGAGGCGGACAAATTTGCGCGGCAATTTCACGCCACCTTTGAGCATACTCCTTAAAGGTTTCCTTGTCCTTTTGCGACATCGATCTGAGTTGATCTCTGTCGGGTGCCATGTCCAAATTGTATTTGTATTGTTGGACAAAGGCAGTACCAAGATCTCTGAATGTGTTAATCGTAGTACGGTTTAAACCCATGTACCATTTTAATGCGGCACCGGTTAAACTATCCTGGAAGTAGTGAATCAGTAGCTCCTGATTCTCCGTCTGAGCTGACATCCGCCGAGCGTACATCACCAGATGGCTTTGAGGGCAAGAGTTACCTTTGTATTTTTCAAAGTCGGGCACTTGGAACTTGTGCGGGACTTTCACATTGGGGACCAAGCAGAGGTCTGCGGCGTCCTTTACAAATAAATCCTGACCGCGAATGGCTTGCAGCTCCTTCTGCATTTCCAGGAACTGCTCCTGGAATTCATCCATTCTATCAAACATAGTTTCCTTTTTACCAGCAAGTATCGGTGGAATCTGTCCTTTCGGGGCAGTGTGCACCACAGGGGGTGGTACCGTGACTACGGTAGCGAACCTTGGCGTTTCCCGAAGTTTGTAACCTTCAGGAGTCTTCAGTATGCCCCTGGCATCTTCGCTTTCCTGAAGTTTGTAACCTTCAGGCCCAACGGCTTCTGTTGTGATTCCCTGATCTTCAGTGATCGGCGGAACATATCCTTCCGGGATATAGTTAACAGGCATGCCCCAAGGGCGATCTTTCGGTATCTGATACCTAGGATCATACTTCTCCACTATGGGCGTTGAGGTGATCTCTGGGATCACAGTTCTTTGTAGCTGAGCTTCTGCCATGGCTTGCATGTCGTTACGAAACTTTCTCATATCCTCTCTTAGAGCGTCAATCTCTTCTTTCAACTCTCTGTTCTCTTCCTCAAGATCATCCATCTTTTTCTGACGATTGGCCCGAGTATTGTACGAATGAGACAGTTTGACTCTAGAACCGAGACACGAACGTGAGATTCGTAGGGAAGAAGAATACGCGATGTGAGAATGATGAATGCAATGATTATATTAATTGTTTTTTTGGTTTAATCAAAATAAACTTCGACAATTAGATTGCAAATATCAAACAGTGGGGAAACCCCTTTTTATTGAATTCAAAGGATTACAGAAACGAAAATACAGTAGATTACAAGGTGCGGAAACAGAAACCTAAACTAATGGGTCCTGAGTCCTCTCTGAAGAGAAGTCGGGTGCTGATTCTGGTATCTTCCTTTTCTTTGACCGGGGCTCTTGGGCCGTTGTTGGGTTGTCATTCCTTTTCCAGGTGAAAGGAGTGGGCAAATTCCTTTGGTCATCTTGATTCTCTACAGCATGTTGCTCCAAAATTTCAATCAGAGCAACTTTCTCTTTCAGTAATTGTTGTATTTTGATGCACTCTACGTCGAGGGTGCGGTACTTGTTCTTCCAAGACCTTCTCTCCCGTTGAACTTTGTTAAGAGTAACCTGAAGCTTTTCTGTTTCCTTCATGAAGTACATGACAGATTCCCACGGCAGAAGAATTCTGTAACGAGGATAAGGCATTTTAGCTTGAGAGATCTAGTTTGTACCCAATGGAGATAAGGCTCCACCGAGACACAGTTCAGTTTTCCTAGAGACTCTCGTCCTTTCTTATGAACGTGCTTCCAAGCTTGCACTATTTTCGTCTTTAGTGCTCTGTCGTTTTCTCCTTCCTTGAAGAAAAGACCTTCCAGATGAACACCCCGTGGGATGTGTCTCATCGGGTATCCAAATTGACGAAGAACCAATATCGGATGGTAGTTGATTCCTCCCTTAGTTCCTATGAGGGGTACGTTGGGGAAGTTTCCACAACGGTCAATGATCCTAATTCCCTCATAAATCCTATTACACCAATCTATATCAGAGTTGGTAAGAGACATTATCTTCTGCGACCAACGTAAGACACTCTTGCAATCCCAAAAAGCAGCGGACTTGGGCAAGTGGGAAATAAACCATTTATAAAGCAGAGGTACACAACATGTGATCTCCCCTCTGCTGTACAAATTTCCCAAGTGTACAGAATGATACGCATCTGCGAGCAAAGTCTGTACAGGGTTTCCAATGAGAAAAACCTTAATGGAGTTAATATCGACGAAGTTATTGATGTTGGGAAACAAAAATAACCCGTAGGTGAGCAAGAAAAAGATGCTTTCAAAAACAATGATGTTTCCTATACTGGCAAAATACAGGGCTTTCTTTGTTAAGAACTGGGCTGGCAAACCTTGTATGCCACCCTTAGTAGTCATGTGAGTCCTGACCTCAGACTCGTCCAAATGAATTGCTCTTGCAATGGTCTGATTCTTTGGAATTTCTTCCAGTCCATAAAATGGAGCTCGATCGGTGATATGTAGATCAATCAGATGAGAATACTCCTCCAGCGTTGGTGATAGCTGGTAATCCGGGAATGTGAAATAGTGATAAACCGGATCGTAGAATTGAATGAGCACATCCATGATTCCCTCAATCACATGGACTCTTAACAGTGGTAGCAAACCTCCGTACTTGGCTCTGAAAGCCTCAGGGTTAGTGATCATCCTTGCTAACCTTCTCAAATCCTCTAGTTTTGGAACCTTGAAGGTATACCTATGGGTTCTCCTTCTACCGAAATCCATTAGCGTAATCCTCTTCTCTGATATTTGCAATCACAGTCTTAGTTTAATTTGAAAAACAGAGAGACTAGAAGAGAAGAATTTTTTGAATGTTTTAATGTTTTTTAAATGAATGCATGAATGCAGCACACAAAAACATAGAAAAAACATGGGGTCAAAGGGTCGTTGTCATGAAGTCAAGGCTCTACCCATCCCCAAAGGTTTATACTAGGGTGATTTTTGTACCTGTACTCATTATCATCAGCTCCTCCCAGGAAAGCAAAACAACAAGCGGATCGCCAGCGAGTTGTAGAGCAATCTTAGAGTAAGTGCCATTCACCGAGAATAGATCACCAGCCTCAAATGAGGGTAGTATCGTGTAACAACTATTTCCGATAGTTTCCGCACTACGAAAAGGTTTGGCTCCTCAGCTTCTCAGACTTAACAATCGGCCCATTATCTAGGTGAGAGAATGGGTTGCATTGGTCAGCCTCCACTGAGGTTGATGGTCGACCCCGTCGCCATCACTTGTCTTAAGTGTATACTCAATCTTTCCACATACGGCATCACCCGCATTCCCATTAGCAGAAAAATAAACACGTATAGCAATTAGGAAAAGCAGTATATATATTTGTCCTAAACATCCTAGACCTTTAAAGCTATGAATCCTAAGTTCCTGACAGAAAATGGGTTCCCCGGCGGAAGCCCCAATCTGTGGTATTCACACAAGAGGTAAAAAGGAAGAAACAACAGAGACATGCCCCACGGTGGGCGCCATTTTTCTGTTGGCGGCCACCGCCATGGAAATGACTTACCCAAGGTTTAAATTGTAAGAAATAAAGAACCGGTACTGGGGGGGCCTTTGTACTGGTTATTTGTATTTTCGCCAATACTGTTTTCTTTCTTTTTATCTTGGCAGAAGGTTTCTGGTGGGGAACAAGGATTAGGATGTTAGGACTGATGCTTTTTGATGTGAGAGTATGGGATTTGGTTTTTTTGTTGATTGTGCTCGCTAAGATTTTTCTTTCAATCTTATGCCTACGTATTCCCATTTACCGAAACAGGGAAATCAGAGCGTTCGTAGTTCCTCCTATTCTATGGGAGGAAATGGGTGTTTTGGTGTCTTGTTCAAAGCCCAAGACGTGAAGCGAAAGGTGATTGGTATCTTGTTCAAAGCCCAAGATGTGAAGCTAAAGGGTCTATTTGTATCTTGTTCAAAGCCCAAGATATGAAGCTAAAAGGTGCTGACCTTAGAGAGAATTTGTCATCTCTAAAGAGGGGGGTTGTATGTCACAACTGTTTATAAAGGAGAATTACTTTAACCGGGATACGCGGATCCGGCAATGCCATAATTTCCTTTATAGGGGAGTTCCAACCTGAAGGAGAAGACTTTAACTCAGTGTAGAGCAATGCTATCTTTCCTTAGGAATTTCTCATGCTAAAAGAGGGACAGTGGCGTGGATGTAAATAATCCAGAGGCTTGCCGCTTACAACGATTAGATGAAGGAGTTGTTGATGTTTGTATACTGTGAACGAGGCACAACTTTGATGCTAAAAGGTTGATTGGATCAACCAGTGGTTTTCTTATACAAAGCCTAAGAGGAGGCTGTTGGCCCAACAAGAGGGAGTTTTTATGTGTCTCGTACGAAGCCCGAGAGAGAGGCTAAAAGGGTTGACTCAACAGGAGAATCTTTTATACTCAACAAGAGAGTGATTTTGTATCTCGTATGAAGCCCGAGATGGAGGCTGAAAGTTCGACTCAACAAGAGAGTCTTTTATACTCCGCAAGAGAGTGTTTTTTGTATCTCGTACGAAGCCCGAGATGGAGGCTAAAAGTTTGACTCAACAAGAGAGTCTTTGTATCTCATACGAAGCCCGAGATGGAGGCTACAAGGTTTGACTCAAAAAGAGAGTCTTTGTATCTCGTACGAAGCTCGAGATGGAGGCGAAAGAGGTGATTGACTCAACGAGGGAGTCTCTTATGTGTCTCGTACAAAGCCCGAGAGAGAGGATAAACGTTGTTTGACTCCACTGGGGAGAATTTTGGTATCTCGTACGAAGCCCGAGATGGAGGCTAAACGTTTGCTTCGCTGTGAAGAATCATTGAACAAAGCCCAAGAGAGAAGCTAACTTCATTGAAGAAGGATCATTATACAAAGCCTAAGAGGAGGCTATGGTTACTGTTTCAGTGACAGGTCCAGTATACTGATTTTGAAAGAGAAAATCAGTTCTTATATGAGCAACGTTGTACTCATGGATTTGATTCAAGGATCCGGGTTGTTCCCGTTCTTTAAGGAAGTGAGAAATCCAAAGGGTATTGAGACTGTCCGAGTCTAAGGGTTTCCTTCCTATTTAACAAAGGGGTCACTTGAGAATGTCTTTGAGACTCAAGGAGATTAGACCGTCCAAGTTTAGAGTTTCATCTTTTGTACTATGCTTTGAGAAATAGTAGTAGACTCTATGAAAGGACTGTTCTATGAAGATGATTAGGTTCTGTTCCTATACCTCTAGAAGGTCGTCGGGACAATTTGTACGAAGCCCAAGAGGAGGCTGGAAACTTTTAAGAAGCCGACGGGTCCTTGTACTAAGCCCAAGAGGAGGCTATCATTCCTGGAGGAAGAGATCATTATACGAAGCCTAAGAGGAGGCTGTGAATACTTCTAAGAAGCCGTAGGGTCCTTGTACTAAGCCCAAGAGGAGGCGAGGTTGCTTTTAGGAAGCCTGTGGGTCCTTGTACGATGCCCAAGAGGAGGCCGATTGCTTTTAAGAAGCCGATGGGTCCCCAAACCCCGAGAAATTCAAGGCAAGCTATTCACAAGGAATAGATCAAGTTAGGAAAGTTCGAGAATTTGGAAGAAACTCAAGATATGCCATTCACAGAGAAAAGATCATCTCTGGGGAGTAGAGTCTCTTAACAAGTGCTCTTAAGAAGCCCGTGGGTCCCCAAACCCCGAGAAATTCAAGGCAATGCTATTCACCGAGAATAGATCAAAGTCAGGAAAGTTCGAGAATTTGGAAGAAACTCAAGAGATGCAATTCACGGAGAAGAGATCATCTCTGGGGAATAGAGTTTCTTGACAACTTCTATGAGTGACAGTCTATGAAAGGGTTCACAGAGAATGCTGCCTTTCATATCTCCATATTGTTTAACCCCAAGAGGAGGGAAGACTGTATCTGGTAATCCTATGGGGATCTAGTTTAGACTATTTCTAAGAGTGATTGAAACGGCTTTACCTAGTGCTAGACGTAGTTGCCGGGGAAACTCTAAATATCTATATTATTATTACACAGTTGATATGAGTTTATGAAAGAAGACTTACAGCGAAACAGCCCCACAATACAGTTATATATATATATATATGAGTTTATGAAAGGAGACTTACAGTGAAACAACCCCACAATACAGTTATATACATATGAAAGCGGTAAATGATAGCGGGTAAACACGTACTTGGTTGTAGAGCTTTCATGCTGTTTGGTTAGTTGTTCAACAAAGAAAGATTGAAAACAACAGTATATATATTCAAAATCAAAGGAGAAAATGCTTTGAAATAAAAATGGTTGGGGCTTACAGCTCAAGGAGAGGCCCAAAATATTTTCAGTTTGAAAATGGCGATCGCGCCGAGATTTTTAACGTATCGGGATTTATACAATAACTGAGGCCCAAAATTGTTTTGTTAAAAAAAGAGTTGGGACTTACACTCTAATAGAGGCCCAAGTGTTTAAAAAATGAAAAGAAATGGGACTTAAAGCTCAAAGAGAAGCCCAGTTGATTTTCATTTGAAAATGGCGATCGCGCCGAGGTTTTCCTTTAATGCAAAGGGACTTATACAATAAGTGAGACCCAAAATTGTTTTGGTTAAAAGGGGATTGGGTCTTACACTCTAATAGAGGCCCAAAGTGTTTGAAAAAGATTTGTTAGGGTGAAAATCAAAGAAACCCCAATTTCATTTTTTTAAGGCATTTTTCCAAGAAAAATTAAAAAAAATGATAAAAATATCAAATAAAATCATTAAATAATGATTAAAGTTTATAAAAAAATATTTTATCCACATAAATATTTAAAATCATTTTGGTTTTAAAAAATCAAGAAAAAAGAAATAATTTTAAAAGCATTTAAAACAATTTAAAACACTATTTTTAAATATATTAAAAATAATCTAAAAATAATACTTTTTTTTTGTGATTTTTTGTGGATTAAAATATTATGGGGTATGAATTGGAAAATGATGATTTTTTGCTATGTAAAAAAAATTGGTTGAGTTTTGAAAATAAAAAATAAGTAAAAGAGGAAAGATGTCACAATATCATCTCCGACATTTCTTATGGGGTAAAAACTAGTACCGAAACTTTAATTTTCAACACGTTTTTATCAAATTTCAAACACTCATAACTCTCTCAATTTTTATCGGAATCAAAATCCGGAAGTACCTATCTTGACCGATTTTTTGCACGGAATCCGATGGTACCACACATACACACTGAAACTCAACGTATGAAACACGCAAATCGAAAAACCAAAACTGCACTTAATTTGTCGACATCGTTTCGCGCCAAACTTCCGACGCGCGTAACTCTCTCGATTTTTAACCGAATTAAGATCCGGAAGAGCCTATCTTGACCGATTTTTCACAAGGAATCCAATGGTGTTACTCACGCACATGGGAAATTAACACACAAAACGCAGCGATTAAAAAACCAGAACTGCTATCGTTAATTCGACGTCGTTTCGCGTCAAATTTCCAACGCGCGTAGCTCTCTCAATTTTCATCGGAATTGAAATCCGTAAAAACCTATCTTGACCAATTTTTCGCAAGGAATCCAATGGTGTTACTCATGCACACTAAAACTTAATGTACAGAACACACCAATCAAAAAACCAGAACTGGACATGATTTTGAAACAACCAAAATTCCACATAAAAACATGTTAAAATGCAAACAGTGGGAGGATCACAACATACACATTAAGGACTACATTTTTGCCTCAAGAATTGTTCAATATGATGCATGTATGTGGACAACAAAGGTAAGCATGATTCAAAGAATTCAAGTTGTGAATTTTACCTCTTTTTTGGAGATTTTGGGCAACCTACCAAGTGCTTTGTTCCAGAAATGATTTGATGCTTTGGACAACCTCAAATGACCTCTTAGAAGCTTTTAGGATGGTTGGAATCAGCTGGAAACCTCTGGAGCAAGTTTGAGCACTTTCTCGCAAAATGGTCAAAAGTGGCCAAAATGCCAACTCTCTCAAATGGTGTTCCAGATGTGTGGCACCATTTGGGACAGTTCAAGGATGATATTTAGAGTCTGTTTGAGGTTTTATCTGGTTTGGAAAGTGACTGAATCAAGACATGGCTTGAAAAATGCAAAAAAGTGCCATTTTGAGGTTTTGAGAGGTGACTTTGTGATGTTGGTGTTATAGGTCACTTGTGAGAGTTTGGATCACCTACATATGATGTTTATGAGGTGTTAGGATCATGAGCTGTGATGAAATGCTCTCTAACTCAAAAACTCAGAATTTCCTTACTAAAGAAGGCATTTTGGAGTGAAAGAGAGAATTTGAGGAAAGCATCTGTTTGATGGCTTTGGTGTACTCAAACTGAGCACAAATGAGCTCTATTTATAGTAGAGCAAGTTTGTTTTGCAAGCAATAGTGAATGGTGGCTGCAACAGAGGTTTGGCCAATGTTGACCAATGAAAATCCAAGTCTCCTCTAGCCATTGACTAGAGGTTAGAGCACAGGCTGCTGGTTCCCTAGTTGTTGGAGGAATCTTGACTGAATTCAGTTGGAGGAAGATCAGTTCATGCCACCTCTAAGCATCCATTAAATGCTCCAAACCAAAATTGGAGTTTTGTCCCTCTTTTAGGGATTTCTAGGTTTTGGCATGCTTTTTTTGGTTCCTTGGACTTGGGAGGTTCATGGATCAGATCATCCCACTTGGATTTGATCCTTAGATGTGTCCAAAATGATGACAAGGCTTGAAAATTCGTGTGGCACAAAAAATGTGCAAATCTGCCCTGAAAAATTCAGCTGCAACAAGCCTTTTTGTAAGATCCATAACTCCCTGCTCGAGTATGCTACATGGACGTTCTAGGACTTTCCGAAAAGCTTAGATGACGTACTTCAACTTTGATGTTTGACACTAGACCTAGTTCAACTTGGATCATGGAGAAAAACAGCCTTGAAGTTGGGACATTGTGCTGAAATTACAAGGCAGATTTTTGCTAAGTGTTGAAAAATGTCAATTTTAAGTTTTTAGCCATTTTGATCCAACCATAACTCAAAATCCATGATGAATTGGGATGAAATGTAGTTGACACTTTTGTAGAGGGCCATGAGGGCTACAAATCAAGCTTTGGATGGGAAAAAATAGCTTTGTGGTTTAGGAGTTATGATCCTCCAAAGTTGGTACCCTTGCCACTTTATTCCATAACTTAGAAAAATTTCTAAGTTTTTATGGTTACCCCCTTTTACAAGTTATCCCACTTTCTTTGATTTTTCTTGATGAATGATGATTCCAATCACACATTAACATCATTTTAGGTTTAAAAAACCATTTTTATGAAAAATCTCAAAAAGTCAAAGTTTGACTTTTGTGCATACTTGACTTTTTATCAGATGAATTCTAAACTGTGCGATCCTTTAGGAAATCATGTCCTTGACCTAAATCAAAATTGATGGACATGTTCCATGGGTGTTATAGGGTGTATTTAATCGTGTCCCACGGCTTGGGAGCATGTCATGGTCAAACGTCAAAGCTACAGTTGACTTTTCTCGCGAAACCCTAACTGTGGTTCAGATGAAATTGAAACTTGTTGCTCAAGCTTCTTGGGTCAATCCATTGTTGTAAATGGATCAACGTGGTATGTTGGAGACCCTCAAATTATGTCTTGAGGTCTTGGCTCATGATTTGTCCCAAAAGTCAACTTAGGGGTGAATTAGGTCAAGAAACCCTAATTCCTGATTTTTGATGTATGCATCCCCTGAGGCTAAATTGACTTGATGATGGGGTTTATGATGTTCCATGGAGCATTTTAGGTTATGCTTTGAAGCATTGGCTCATGCCCAGAGGAAAATTTCCATCTGGAGGCCCTAGTCGACCAAACCCTAATTTGGTGACACTGGCGATCCTGAGGCTTGATCCACCTAGAAGGGAGCAGCCTTCTGCTTAATCCTTAAAGTGGGAGTCCTCTTGATCCATTGTGGATATTTGAGAGGCTAGACAAGTTGAAGATCATGTCATTCCTTGATTGATCATTTATCTAAGAGCTCTGCGAGGGCTTGAAACCCTAAATCCTGTTTGTAGTGAATGCCCACCCACCTTTGGGGAGACTAATGAGGTATAATGGTCCATCCATATTATGCTGATGATTTGCACAATGATGGGAAATCTTAGTGGTCAAAATTTGGGGTATGACACTCATATATGAGCAAACCTTGATTATCATCAAGTGTATTTTCTTAAACAAAACTTCAAGACATCTAATAAGGTCTAAAGATTATTTTCAAAATGAAAGATGTTGTCTTAATAAACACCATGGCAATGTTTTGCCTACTATTATACCCCAAATTTTACCCCTTAGATGTCATAACATCTTGCACTTGCATTTAGGTTTCAATCATCTATGCATTGTTAACTAACCCATATCTTTGCAGAGTTTATTTCTGTTGTGAAAATTAGGATTGGCACAAGAAAGAGGACAAGAGCAATAAACCAAGTTCTCATGTGTTTTAAGGTCTTCTAAGACTCTTCTTGGCTCCATGCATCCATCATCAGCGTTCATCAGTTGATTGGGATTAGTGTATGAAGTCACCTGTTCAAAAAAGCCAACTGAGGCTCTAAATTTTCAACCAGTTATTCTTAAAGGCTAGTCATAAAGTTCTCCAGTCATGTGCCATGATCTCAAGATATTGAATCAAGAGAAACCATCAGACTAAGAGTTGTGGAATTAGGGTTTTACCTGAAGAATCACTGAAAATGTTTGTCATGATCAGTCAATATTTGATTATTTCATCAACCAATTGAGCTTACTTACATTCAAGAGGTATTATTTAACAAGAAATCAAGAGCATCTGGCTTTCATCACTAGTACAAAGATTCACAAGTTCATCTTGTCCCCAAATTAGGGTTTTGTCAGGAAAGTCAACCTTTGCCTTTGACTTTTGATCAAGGCATGTTCCCAAGCTTTGAGCCATGTTTCCATATGATCATAAACATCCTTGGAGGCCATCCATTGACATATTAAGAGATTGAGGAAGCAAGATCATCAGAGATCATCCAGTGGAATTCCTGAGAAAATTAGGGTTTTGACTGAAAAGTCAAACCTCTGACTTTTGTTATTATTTGTCCAGGATGAAGTATTCAAGTCACATTCCATCTTAACATGTTCAATCCTTGACTTAGAGCATGAGAGATCACCATTTGAAAGGTTTCTTGCAAAAAAGGCAAGGTTTGATTCTTAAATTTTTCTAAGTATGGAAGAGTTCACTCCTTGTGCAAAATTGGGAAGGTCATAACTTTCAAACCACACACCCAATTTTGGTGACTCAAAGCTCAAATTGAAGCTCTCATCATGAACTTCAAAACATATTAGAGGGTCCTTATCCAAATAAGACTTGGTTTTTAAGTTAGAAAGCTTGGAAGTTCTAGCCCATGTAAAACACTTAGAATTTTCAAGGTTCAAGTCCATTTTCCATCAAGATCCATTGGGAATTTAGAAAATCCTCAAGCATGAACTTTGTAGAGGATCTTTAGGGCTTTCCAAAAAGTAGTAGAACTCCTGAATCCATGGTGTGACCTGGGAGTTTCGAATGGTTGAAGTGTTGAGACTATCTAGAGAAAAATGAGGGCGATGGAAGGAAGCAATGTATTTAGTACTGGCGCAAGGGATATGTGCTTAGTTTCTGGTTTGATAATTCCGCCAAAATTTAAGATGCCTAATTTTGATCTATACTCAGGTGCGACGTGTCCCAAGTCACACTTGATCATGTATTATCGACGAATGGCTGCTTATATGGACAACGACAAGTTGATGATCCATTGTTTTCAGGATACTTTGAAGGGAGCTTCCGTGAAGTGGTATTTGACATTGGACCAATCTAGGATCCACAGTTTCCAGGACTTATCTGATGCTTTTGTAAAGCATTATAAATACAACATGGATCTGGCACCGGATCGAAGACAACTTTTGAGTATGTCACAAAACAATTCTGAAACTTTTAAAGAGTATGCGCAACGATGGAGGGAGCTGGCCTCACAGGTAGAACCACCTTTTTTGGAAAAAGAATTAGCTGACTGGTTTGTAGATACTGTGAAGCTAGAATTCTATGAAAGAATGATTAGCAGTGTCAGCACCAATTTCGCTGATATTGTTGATGTAGGTGTAAAAGTAGAAGCTGGGTTGAAAAGTGGAAAAGTGATCAGTTCTTCAGGCAGTTCAAACAGTACCAACACCAAGAAACCGCCAAGCCACTTCCACAAAAAGAAGGAGGGAGAAACCAATGCCATTATGGCAGGAAGGAAAAAGAATCCAATGTGGCAACAACCAATGTATCAACACCAATCATTTCCAAATTTCGCTCAACAGCCGATTTATCCAATGTAGTTTTCCCCACAACATTATGTGGCAGCTGTAACTCCAACTTTTAATCATCAAACAGCGCAGCAGGCGCCGACATATCAACAACAACCTAATTTTTTGGTCAGCACCAAATGTTCTGAATTATCAACAACCACAACAGCAGAGGCCACAAGCTTCTTCATCAAATGTTCCCTACAAAAGACAAGGTGTCAAACCTTCATTTCCACCCATTCCTATGACTTACACGGAACTTTATCCCTCTTTGGTTCAACAAGGTTTAATTGTCACTAGACTATGGGCCCACCTTCAGAAAAGGCCATGCAATTCCACAATCCTAATGTTATCTGTGCATTTCACCAAGGCACTGCTAGTCATGACCTAGAAGGTTGCCTTGCATTGAAGCATGTTGTGAAAGGATTGATGGAGAGGAAGGTTATATCCTTCACTGACAATCAACCCAATGTGAAGAACAACCCATTGCCTACTCATGGGTCTACAAATGCCATCGAAGATGAGAAGGATGAGGTATTGATAACAGATACATCAGAGATTAAGACTCTTGTCAAAATCTTCCATTCCAAACTGTTTGAGGCTGGGTTAGTAAAAGTTAACCATGTCAACTGTGAAGAATTCAATGACAGTATCAAAGGATGTCAGTTAGTGCAGAATGATATTTAGAGTTTAATTGATGAAGGTTTCCTACAAGTTTTCAGTAAGGTAAAGAAAGAGGAGGTCGATGTGATAGAGCCTGTCTTCAAATTGCCTGAATCAAAAGAAAAAGTGCATGTTTTCAATGTACCAAGGGTTGGTTCTGTGGTCCCTGTCTTTAACAAACCAAAACCGGTTTTCAGTACATCAGAGCTTGTTGTTGCTTCCGCTGTTAATCAGTCAAGGCCAAGAAACATCCGACAACCTGTTCCATTTAGATTCAGGAATTCTAAAGTTGTGCCATGGAGGTATGATAATACTATGGTTAACAAAAGATATGAAGAGGTGGTTCCAAGGAAAGAGGTGGGAACCACTGATGAAGATGTGACAAATATTGCTGGGACTGGGAAAATGACCCGAAGTGGTCGAGTTTATACTCTTGTCTTCCAAGGGACTGTGCCTAAAGAGACTGTTACTCTGGTACCTGCTAAGGATAAAGAAAAAGAGTTAGTTACTAATGAAGAGGATGCTGAATTCTTGAGAATTATTAAGAGAAGTGACTACCAAGTAGTGGACCAGCTTCACCAAACTCCTTCAAAAATCTCCATATTGTCTTTGTTGTTGAACTCACCCACTCACAGGGCTGCATTACAAAAAATACTGGCTCAAGCCCATGTTGTTCGAAACATCACCGCTGGTCAGTTTGATAGCGTCATCGCTAATATCACTGTCTACAATACTCTCAGCTTCAGCAATGAAGAATTGCCCAAGGGAGGTCGAGAGCACAACCTTGCTTTGCACGTACCAATGAAATGCCAAGAAGACACTCTGGCAAGAGTCCTTATAGACACAGGTTCCTCTTTGAACATATTACCAAAAATAACCCTTGAAAAGTTGGCTTATAAGGGAGCTGAAATGAAGCCTACCTCCCTAATCGTCAAAGCTTTCGATGGCTTAAGGAGGTCTATAATGGGTGAGATTGAGTTACCAATTCTGATTGGCCCACATGTTTTCAATATCATTTTTCAAGTGTTGGATATTAATCCTGCATATAGTTGCCTACTGGGAAGACCTTGGATTCATGGAGTCGGTGTCGTGACTTCAACCTTGCATCAAAAGATGAAATTTGTGGTTGGTGAAAAGCTGGTGATAATACACGGTGAAGAAGATCTGTTGGTCAGCAACCTGTCCTCCTTCCATTATATTGAGGCTGATGAAGATGCTTTGGAAACTTCTTTCTAAGCTCTTGAGATAGCCAATGTTGTTATGCTAGACATTGAAGAGCCGGTGGTCCCGAGTGTTCCATCTTTTACTTCCTTCAAGAGTATGAAATATGCCCTAAAAGAAGGTGTCCCTGAAGGTTTGGGAAATCTTATTGAAGTTCAAGAGAGGAAGAAATACTAAGGGTTGGGTTACAAACCAACTCATGGCCAAGCAGCCGCTTCAACAACACGACCAAGGACTATCCAGGAAATATTTTTCAGTAAAGGACATCAAGTCAATGCTGTGATAGGAGATGAAGAAGAAGAAGACATCAGTCATCTGGTTTTTCAGTGTGACGTTGCACTAGACAATTGGGAAGCTATTGAGATCCCTGTATTGTTCCCTGAGCCAGTGTAATATGTTTGTTTTCATTGTTTGTTTTCAAATCCATAGTCGTACCCAAAGTTATTGGACTATTTTGTATGGGCCACCGCTTTCAAAATTTTATTAATCAATGAAGATGTTGTTTTGTTAAACTCTTATGTCTTTAGTTACTGTTTTTGCTCTTAAGGAAAAATGGCAATCTTTTCAAAACTACCAAAAACATTCTTTGTTTGCATTCAATTTTGTACATTTTAATAAAATAAGTCCCTCCGTCATGCAGAATCATCCACGAACCTATTGTATTCAATGACCCTACTTTCACTATTGACTTTGATTCACCCATCTATCAAGCTGAGGATGAGGAAGAAGAAGATTACGAGGTCCCGGATGAGTTGGCAAAAATGTGTGAGTACGAGTACACGGCTCTTCAGCCACATGAGGAAGAAATTGACACCATCAATCTTGGTACTGATGAAGACAAGAAGGAAGTCAAGATTGGGGCAATGTTCAGAGTAGAAGTTAGACAATGATTAGTGAAGCTTCTTGAGGAATATGTGGATGTGTTTTCATGGTCTTATCAGGACATGCCTGGTTTGGATTCAGATATTGTAGTTCATAAACTACCGCTCAAGCCTAATGCCCGCCAATGAAACAGAAACTCAGAAGAAGTAGACCTGGCATGGCTCTCAAGATCAGAGATGAGGTCAAGCGACAACTTGATGTAGGATTTCTGGCAGTCTCAAAATACCCCGAGTGGGTGGCTAACATTGTGCCTGTGATGAAAAAGAATGGTAAGGTGCGAATGTGTGGATTATAGGGATCTCAACAAAGCTAGTCCAAAGGACGATTTCCCTCTTCCGCATATCGACACTCTTGTGGATAACACAGCTAGTTTTGTAGTTTTTCCCTTTATGGACGGTTTCTCCGATTATAACCAGATCAAAATGAACCCTGCCGACATGGACAAGACTACATTCATCACTCCTTGGGGAACTTATTGCTACAAAGTCATGCCCTTTGGTTTAAAAAACGCAGGGGCAACTTATCAGAGAGCTATGGTGACTCTTTTCCATGACATGATACATAAGGAAATTGAGGTATATGTTGATGATATGATTGCTAAATCCCAGAGTGAGGAGGACCATTTGGATCACCTTCTAAAACTGCTCAAAAAACTCCAGAAATATCAGTTGAGGCTGAATCCTGCTAAGTGTACTTTCAGTGTCAGATCAGGAAAGTTACTTGGTTTTATTGTTAGTCAACGAGGAATTGAGGTAGACCCTGACAAGGTGCGAGCTATTTAAGAAATGCCAGCTCCGCAGACCGAGACTCAAGTAAGAGGTTTTATTGGACGTTTGAATTATATCTCCAGGTTTATCTCCAACATGACTCCTACTTGTGAACCAATCTTCAAATTTCTTCGCAAAGACCAAACTATAGAGTGGAATTCCGACTGCCAACAGGCCTTTGATAAGCTCAAGAACTACTTGCAAGAACCACCGATCTTGATCCCACCCGTTCCTGGAAGACCTCTCTTCATGTACATGACTGTATTGGAAGGATCAATGGGCTGTGTTTTGGGCCAACATGATGAATCTGGGCGCAAAGAGCATGCCATCTATTACTTAAGCAAAAAGTTTACTGATTGCAAAAGCCGTTACTCACTACTAGAAAAGACCTTTTGTGCTCTAGCATGGGCCGCCAGACGTTTGAGGCAGTATCTGATATGTCATACTACTTTGTTGATCTTAAAAATGGATCCAATAAAGTACATTTTTGAAAAGCCTGCTCAAACAGGAAGACTTGCCTGTTGGCACATGCTCTTGTTAGAGTATGATATTCAGTATGTCACCCAGAAGTCCATCAAGGGCAGTGTCTTAGCAGATCATCTCGCAGATTAACCTGTTGAAGACTATGAGCCTCTCAAGTTTGATTTCCCAGATGAAGACATTATGGTTGTGAAAGATTGTGAAGAGCCAGGTCCTGATGAAGGTCCCGAACCTGGTTCTCATTGGAAAATGATGTTTGATGATTCTTTTAACTACAGTGGGGATGGTGTAGGTGTTGTGTTGATAAACCCTGATGGTGGTTATACCCCGTTTACGGTCAGACTTTGTTTTGAATGCACAAACAACATTGTTGAATATGAAGCATGTATTCTAGGGTTGGAAGCAGCCATTGATCTTAGAATTAAGATTTTGAAAGTCAGTGGAGATTCTGCTTTGGTTATCTATCAAGTCAAAGGTGAATGGAAAACTAAAGACGAGAAGTTGATCCCATACCGTGCTTATATTGTGGAGATGATCCAATATTTTGATGAGATCACTTTCCGTCATGTTCCACGATCAGAAAACTATATAGCTGACGCTCTAGCCATGTTAGCTTCAATGTGGAAGGTTAATTTTGTTAATGAAGCGCCACTCATCAGTATCGAATGCAAGATTGTGCCAGCCTACTTCCAGTTGGTTGAAGAAAAGGTGGATGGGAAACCATGGTTTCACGACATCATGAACTATCTAAAAAATCAAGAGTATCCTACCAATGCCTCAGCTCTTGATAAGAAGACTTTGAGAAGGTTATCATCCAAGTTTTTCCTCAGCAATGATGTACTCTACAAAAGGAATCACGACATGGTTTTGCTAAAATGTGTTGATAAGCGAGAAGCAGACCTGTTGGTTCATGATATTCACGAAGGAGCTTTTGGTACTCACGCCAATGGGCACGCCATGGTTAAGAAGATCTTAAGGGCTGGGTATTATTGGTTGACTATGGAAACTGACTGCGTCTAATACGCCAGGAAATGTCACAAATGCTAGATCTATGCTGACAAGGTGCATGTACCTCCAACATTGTTGAATGTTTTATCGTCACCTTGGCCTTTTTCTATGCGGGGTATTGATATGATTGGGGCTATTAATCCAAAAGCTTCCAACGGTCACCGATTCATCTTAGTGGCCATTGACTATTTAACGAAATGGGTTGAAGCTGCTTCCTACACCAACGTGACCAAGCAAGTGGTTGCTCGATTCATCAAGAATCAGATCGTTTGTCGTTATGGGATTCCAAACAGAATCATAACTGATAATGGGACAAATTTGAATAACAAAATGATGAAGGAGTTGTGTGACAATTTCAAGATTGAGCATCATAATTCTTCACCTTACCGCCCGAAGATGAACGGAGCTGTCGAAGCTGCCAATAAAAACATCAAAAAGATCCTGCAGAAAATGGTCAAGACTTATAAAGATTGGCATGAGATGTTACCATTTGCTTTGCATGGATACAGAACTTCAGTTCGAACTTCGACAGGGATAACTCCCTTTTCTCTAGTGTATGGGATGGATGTTGTTCTCCCCATTGAAGTAGAGATACCATCTTTAAGAATTCTGATGGAAACCAAGCTTGATGAAGCAGAGTGGGTCCAAGAAAGATATGATCAGCTGAACCTCATTGATAAGAAGCGATTGACTGCCATGTGTCATGGTCATTTGTATCAGAGAAGGATGAAGAGAGCTTTTGATAAGAAGGTCCGTGTTCGTAAATTCCGTGAAGGAGAACTTGTACTCAGAAAAATCTTGCCATCTCAGAGGGATGTACGCGAAAAATGGGCGCCCAACTATGAAGGCTCATTTGTCGTGAAAACAGTGTTCTCAGGAGGTTCCTTAATCCTTACAACAATGGATGGTGAACAACTCTCACACCCTGTGAATGCTAACTCAGTAAGAAAATGTTACGCCTATAAACCCGATAAGTCGAGAACCAGAAATGGCGACTTAGGCAAAAAAGGGTATCCCGGTGGGTCATAACCTAAGAAGGAGACTTAGGCAAAAGTTAAGGATTAAATAAAAAGAAAGAGCTCGCTAGGTTGAAAACCCGAAAGGGCGGCCTAGGCAAAAAAGAGCGTCCCGGTGGGCTGAAAACCTGAAAGGGCGGTCCAGGCAAAAGTTAGGGACAAAAGGTGTTTCGCTGAGTCAGAAGGGGTTGTCACTCATACCAAGGAAGAAGACGAAGTTCAAGCTTCCTTACTCTCATCAGCTGCAAGATTTTGAAGGATTCTTAGTCATTAGGGATAGTAATGGTCATTGAATACAATGTAACCTTTTTCCTATTGCCATTTTTCCAAATTGTAATGTTCCATGTAACTTTGCCCTTGGCGGGTTGTCATTCTAATGAAATCAGATTTTGGACCATTCTTTGTTTGATGTTCATCATGTCTCTAATTTTTCTTTGTTATGCAAAACTTCACTTTTTTTAATGATGATTTTGAAAGCGGAAAATTTTGAAATAAAAAATATTTTGAGAAAACACAATGAGAACATAATCTACCGCGACTCTTGGGAGGATTTAGTGAAATCACATGCCATTCCCCAGTGAACCTCGCTGCGACGAAAGCACTGTTAAACCATCTGGCGTATGTTTCCCCAGTGATGCAAATTCAAATCGACAATCAGACACCTCAGTAGTGACTGACTACCGTGATACAAAGGATTTCTCCCTAGTATCTTCCACAGATGTTTTGTTGAATGTGGAAAAAATTTACCTTCTCCAATAAAAGAAGATTGTTCCCTTTTCAAATCCCCAGAGTGGTTGTTCTCTTCAGATTCAGTGTGACTCATAGCAATGGATACGTTATCCATCCACCCTCTTTTCCCCAGTCTGTCGCCTCTCATCAGAGTCGTCTCTTGCATGTCATTGAGCATTCGCATCATACCATATCACCGTGCATTTTTGCATTTGGTGTGTCTTTCTCGTGGGTCTTTACCTTCTTTACCCTTAACTTGTCCAAGGTTAAGGATCCTTTTGAATTCATGGGTCATTATCCGTGTCCTATTTACGTCTATTTTTCACCTGCATGCATCAAATTTGATTGCTATCCATACATCCCCAAGAAGTCTAGTCATCACTATGCAACCTCGGTAATGTCTTATTTGAAATCTAACCTCTGTTTACAAGCCAATCATTATTGGTATTTGTTAAAGTCCAGTGTCCACTGGCGTGCTTTTTATCCAATCATAATTGGTGTCCAAGTCCAGTATTTACTGGCATTGTTCTAATATCGATCATCATCGGTATCGTGAAATCCAATCTTCATTGGTCAGTCTTAATTGTATGTATTTCAACCCAATCTTCATTGGCCAGTCTTAACTGTATATCCCAAAGTCCAGTGTTTACTGGCATGGTTTAAAAACTTGATTTTCTTTGGTATTGTAAGTCCGATATTCACTGGTGTTACCTCAGAAGTGATCAGGATTGATGTCCCAAGTCCAGTATTTACTGGCATTGTTCTAATATCAATCATCATCGATATCATGAAATCCAATCTTCATTGGTAAGTCTTAACTGTATGTCTTTAAACCCAATCTTCATTGGTCAATCTTAATTGTATATCTCAAAGTCCAGTATTTACGGGCATGTTTTATATCGGTCATCATTGGTATCGTGAAGTCCAGTGCTTACTGGCATGTTATTCCCAAGCCCAATCATTATTGGCACCTTAATTTTATCCCCCAGCAGAGACTTTGGCCATCACCAATATCCCTGTAAAAGTCCAGTGTTTACGGGCATTTTGTTGAAAGTCTGATCATCATCAGCATCCTAAATCCAGTGATTACTGGCATATTTTCTAAAGTCTAACCATTATTGCCATCTTGAGATTGGTCATTACCAACATTCTTTGAAAGTCCTTGTGATTATCATCATTTGGCGCATGCAGAGTTTGTGTTTGTCTCTGTCTTTTCTGGTTTTTCTTGAAGATCCCATTTGAACTCTTCAGTATAAGAAATCCCTAGAAAATTATTTGTTGAGTGTCTTTCCTTTTGTTCAAATTGATCCCCAGTGGAGGTCATATCTTCTTTTAGGTTTCATCCACAGTAAAGAGCTGCCTTCCCTTTCGTCCCCAATGTCGTCCGGTTATATCTGAACCTGTCGTCCATCTCCCTGAATCTTTCCCCAATAGAGAACACTTCTCTGACTGCCATCTCCAGTGAAGATCTGTGGGTTTCCAACATTTTATCTTCTTTTCCCCAGTGTCTTCTTAGTCACTCCCCAGTAATTCTTTTCTGTTGGTTATTAACTTACATCCCCAATGGGTCTGGCTTGTGGATACCAAACCTTTGTTCCTCCCCAGAGAGGCTCGCCTGTGGGTGTTCACCCTTTGTCTTTGGTATCTTGTTTTGTCTGCATTTCGCACCATTTGTGGCATCATATCATCATACTAGAAGTTTATGGAATGTCAGCATTTGCGTGTCTGTTGCCTGTCTTTAGCACGTGCATTCCTTCTAAGGGCAAAATTTTCGGTTTGCTATATTTAAATACCTTTCGCCTTGATTTCCCGAGGATTACCATCTCTCGCGCCATCCGGTAAAGTTATTCAAATAGGGGCAACTGTTATACCCCAAATTTTACCCCTTAGATGTCATAACATCTTGCACTTGCATTTAGGTTTCAATCATCTATGCATTGTTAACTAACCCATATCTTTGCAGAGTTTGTTTCTTTTGTGAAAATTAGGATTGGCACAAAAAAGAGGACAAGAGAAATAAACCAAGTTCTCATGTGTTTCAAGGTCTTCTAAGACTCTTCTTGGCTCCATACATCCATCATCAATGTTCATCAGTTGATTGGAATTAGTGTATGAAGTCACCTGTTCAAGAAAGCCAACTGAGGCTCTAAAGTTTCAACCAGTTATTCTTAAAGGCTAGTCATAAAGTTCTCCAATCATGTGCCATGATCTCAAGATATTGAATCAAGAGAAACCATCAGACCAAGAGTTGTGGAATTAAGGTTTTACCTGAAGAATCACTGAAAAGGTTTGTCATGATCAGTCAAGATTTGATTATTTCATCAACCAATTGAGCTTACTTACATTCAAGAGGTCTTATTTAATAAGAAATCAAGAGCACATGGCTTTCATCACTAGTACAAAGAGTCACAAGTTCATCTTGTCCCCAGATTAGGGTTTTGTCAGGAAAGTCAACCTTTGCCTTTGACTTTTGATCAAGGCATGTTCCCAAGATTTGAGCCATGTTTCCATATGATCATAAACATCCTTGGAGGCCATCCATTGGCATATTAAGAGATTGAGGAAGCAAGATCATCAGAGATCATCCAGTGGAATTTCTGAGGAAATTAGGGTTTTGACTGAAAAGTCAAACCTCTGACTTTTGTTATTATTTGTCCAGGATGAAGTATTCAAGTCACATTCCATCTTAACATGTTCAATCCTTGACTTAGAGCATGAGAAATCACCATTTGAAAGGTTTCTTGCAAAGAGGGCAAGGTTTGATTCTTAAATTTTTCTAAGTATGGAAGAGTTCTTTCCTTGTGCAAAATTGGGAAGGTCATAACTTTCAAACCACACACATAATTTTGGTGACTCAAAGCTCAAAATGAATCTCTCATCATGAACTTCAAAACATATTATAGGGTCCTTATCCAAATAAGACTTGGTTTTTAAGTTAGAAAGCTTGGAAGTTCTAGCCCATGTAAAACACTTAGAATTTTCAAGGTTTTCTACCCAAAATTCAGCTCACTTCAAGTCCATTTTCCATCAAGATCCATTGGGAATTTGGAAAATCCTCAAACATGAACTTTGTAGAGGATCTTTAGGGCTTTCCAAAAAGTAGTAGAACTCCTCAATCCATGGTAGCTAGGAGTTTCGAATGGTTGAAGTTTGAGGTCATTTCTTGAAATGCAAGTTTCACACATGATGCATAATGATACATAACTCTTCCTAATCACCAAAATGTGCACTATTCTGATGTTTAGAGGTAGGATTAACATGTTCTGAGCCTATGCCACGATTTATGCAAGTTTCACACTTAAAATAACATTGTTTAAACAATATAGCACATGAGATGCAAGTGGACATCTTAAGAAAGAGAAACTTTTCCACCAAAGCATGACAACTCTTTTCTCCTTGTAACTTGGACCTCTGCTCAAATCCCATCAGTACACAAACACCACAGAGTCTATGACTAGAGCTCTTGAAGACTTATTGCTCAGCTGCCAGCTCACACGAAGAAAACTTGAAGGAAGGGCAAACTTGGCAAGTTATAGGATCCTGACCATACCTCAAGCTCTCCACTTCTCCTATAAATAGAGGCTTGATCTCCTCTACAAAATACACCAGAATCACCCCAAAAAAAGGCTGATTGCTCTCTCCATTCTCTCATTCACCAACTCTTGCAAATTTGCAAGAACAATCCAAACACTCATTTCACTCGTGCATTCACTCTTAAACTCCACAAAGCATCTCCAAATACTTCACCAAGAACATCCAAACACCTGGAACTTCTCTATAACACATAAACCACCATCTGCCATTTTTGAGCTCCAAGTTGCAAGAAGGGTCGGGTTCTATATTTGAAGTACTTTCCAAAGCTATCAACCATTTGCATCTCTTCTCCAAATATCAACAAGGTCCCAGAAGTTGGTTTTTATCCTCTGCAAGTACTATAGAAGAATCCTTGGAACTAGCTCCAAGAGGTAGGGTTTCTGACTTTAAACTTACATATTTGTGCATTATCCTGTTGTTGTTTAAGTGTGGAAATGTAGTGTGTTTATTGCTGTATAATGCTGAATAAAAGCTTGCCATGTTTGGTTGAAGTCTGTCATGTTATAACATGTTTGAGTTTTATGTGGTTGCACTGTTGTGGTGTGTTTTGCGCATTATACTTTGATTGTTAGGTTGAAACAATGGTATATTTAGAATCCCCGTGAGCTGGGCTTTGATTTTGGTTTTTGGATCTTTGAGTTTGGTTAAAAAACGAGAGAGATATGATGATGAGAAGTTTGGGTAGAGAATGAGAGGTTAGGGCACGAGAGAGGAGAGATTTGTGAGGAAGATGAAGTGGATGTGGCACTCAGTCAGCCCAACGTGGCGCTGAGTGGCGTGGCCTTTGAGAGTGTTCTTAAAATAAAAAAGAATTTAAGGCGTATTATGTTTGGATGTAACAGCCACCCCAGTGGTAGAAACCTTGTCATGCCTTTCCCTTTCGCCTACCTTGCCTGGGTTCGATCCTGCGGATCAACCCTTTTGTTCCTTTTTTCTGATTTTTCCTTGTTTTGTTATTTTATTCCTTGCTTGTATCTTGTATTTACATGGCACACCGCAGCTCAGTTGGCTAGTGTTTTGAGCCATAGGTTCCATGGCGTGGGTTCAAGTCCTAGTGAGGACATTTCCCTTATTTTTATCACTTGTTGCATTTTATTTTTATGGTTTGTATACCCATCTTTAAATGTTCATAACTTGCTCAGTTTTTACTCTTTTTCATCCATTCTTTTTGCTAAATGTTCCTTAACATGTCTATTTCTTAATTATGAAAATAAATTGGTAAAATTAATTATTTTTGAAACATTTATTAATGTTGAAAAGGAAGGTTCTTTTTAGGGTTTTTTATGAAAACTTCTTCGTTTCCTTTTGTTCTTTTGCCATGCTTCTTATTTTATCTTGACCATTTGAAACCTAAAGCATGTTACTTGAAACCTTGCATGATGTTTTGACATTGTTTGCTTTATTGCCACCTTAATTCTTGATGTTTAAAGTGTTGTCATATATGAATACCATTGTGAAATTTTCTTGTTCAAACCATAGGATCTCTTTAGATCATGTATCCTTCCAAGATAAGTTTATTTGATCAAATATGTGACATGTTTTTGTATTGAATTTTTTAATACCATGTTTGAACCATCTTTAAGTGTTTAATGTATTGAATTTGTCACATTTGAATGCATGAATTTTAAGATGTTGTCACATTCTTTTTGTTTACCCATACCACTCATATTTGCTAAAGGACTTTTGACATGTGCTCCCCATGAAGTGTTTTTGGTTATCACCATGCTCATATTTTCATCTTGTTTATGATTTTCATTATCTTATAACTTTATTAAAGTTCTTCCCAAGTGAGGCTAAACTCTTTAGTTCTCCTCCTTAACCCTCTTTCTCCCCCCCCCCCCCCCCCCCCCTTCCAAAGGAAAGACTCTCTATTTGACCTCAAAGTCATAGATAGCTCATTTACCATCTTGGCCTCATTAGAGCCACTTTTTCCTTAAACCTCATTAGGTTCTCCTCTAGTGAACACTATCATCATAGTTGCTTACTTCCCTCCTTGGCCTCATTAGAGCCACTCACATCATGACTTAGGATTCACCTAGAGTTTTTCAACTCTATGTGAGCATCATCATTATGATGTTCCTTTCCCCTTTGGCCTTATTAGAGCCATTCAAACTTAGAAATAAGCTAGAGTTCTTCAACTCTATGTGATTCTCATCATCATGAGTATTCACTTCCCCTTTTACAACTTAGAATTAGAGAGTTCCTTAACTCTATATGAGTATAATACTCTTCCCCCTTGGAACTTTAACCATAGTCAATGGTTCCTCACCTTTAGTTAGGTGAACTACGACTGCTCTGATTCTTTAGTCAGGATACGTAGGCACAAGATGCGACGTCTTGGGGAGCATACTTAGTATATACCCTTAGGTCTTTACCTTAACCTTAGCAAGCAAACATGGCATAACACAAATGCAAACAAGAGGCTCCTGTAGAGTACTACAGATACTTAGGGTGCTAATACCTTCCCTTAGTATAACCAACCCCCGAACCCCCGATCTCTTAGCCATGTCTTCACATGGCGCAAAAGGGTTCTCTTTCGATCTTTACCCTTTCCTTTGGATAAATCAAAGCTCGGTGGTGAATTTCAAAGTTTTGTGATTCAAGTTAACCAATAGCTTGATATCTGATTCTCACCGCAACACCTACAACCATTGAGTAGAGATAAGTGGCATGAATGAGATTTGTAAATCCATTCAATGTGATGAAAATGTCCACTCCTCATTTGTTTTGGGTAAAACAAAGTCCTTACGTTGATTAATACAATTTGGCTTTCGCTAAAATTGACCAACAAACTTTTACCCGAACTACGATTGCTCTGATTCCATCCTTGTAAGGATACGTAGGCACGAGACTGCGAAGTTTTGGCGAGTACCCTAATAATAAAATCTCTTTAGGATTCTATCTCTATTAATTATAATCATTTCTCTCCTTTTTCCCATAAGTAGAAGATTAGAAACTAACCTTAAGTTAACATTCATTCAATCCTAACTAAATGGTTCCCATTGAGTACAACGCACGTGAGGGGGTGCTAATATCTTCCCCTTGCGTAACCGACTCCCGAACTCAGACATTGGTTGCAATGACCATATCCTTGTCATTCCTTTAGGGATTTTATTCAATATTTTCCCTTTCCCTCTATGGGAATAAATAAAGATCGATGGCGACTCTGTTAAGTCCATCCCGCGAGCATGCGATTACGCTCTGCGAGGCCGTTCTCACTTTTCTCGAGGTACGACAGACTGTAAGACAAACAAATATTTCAATTGGTCAAAGATTCACAAGATAGTTTATTAAAAGCTCTTCCTCTGAATAAAGTCGAAGAGTTAGGTTTTAATGATCACCATTGATATCCTTTGATGATGGCATCCGACTTGAAGATATCTAAAACCTCATTTCCAAGAAAACTCAAGAAAGTTTTTATATGATTGGTGTACTCGGGAAAGTCTTGAAGCTTTAGAGTGTGAAAGAGAGGAAGTGTGAAAGCTCGGCTAATCGTGTCTGAGTTATTAGTGTTTTATAAAACCACAATATTGTTTTTTTTAAGTATTATGGATAAATCACACACTCAATAAAATCATTTCTAAATCCTCTATTTATTAAAAAAAAAAAAAACACCCTAAAAATATTTTGGAGTCTAGATGGATGAATTGGAAGCTGTCAAAATGATTAGGACATGTATTTTGAATTGTCCAATCGATTGGAGCATATTCCTAATTGATTGAATAAGGTAAAATGGAGTTCATAATCAATTGTGACAGTGTATTAATGAACGTTAAGGACTCTCTACCTAATATTTCCAAAATTGGCAATTATAATAGACTATCTAGGCCATCCAATCGACTGGGATAAGGACCCAATCGATTGGGCCAATGAATTTTCCCATGAATTGTTTCCTTTTTTGTATCAATATTTGGCCTATAAATAGAAGTCTCTACCTTAATTTTTTCACATCCAGAAACATGAGCTGTCTCACCTTGCCCTATATCTAAAGATATCTTTCTTTCTTTCTCTCACATTAATTTAGCCATAGCGTTTTGAGAAAGTTATTGTGTTTAAGTGAGGAAACTTGTTCTAGAAAGGGTAAATTTATAAATTCACCAGGAGATAACTTATTTCTCTAGAGTGAATATCTTTTCTTAGGGTTGTTTGTTTGGGTTCGAAGCTAAACCTGCTAAAAGTTTTGTTTTGGGGTTTAATATTAAATCACTGTTTGGTTTGTGAGCTGAGTCACTTAAGGAAAGACTTTCTTTTTAGGTTCTTGAAGATAACTAATGGAAAATCTTCTTAATCAGTTCTTGAGATTAGTATGGTGTAAAAGCTCTACTTGGTTCGTGATCAGCCTAGTGTAAAATCTCGGTTCAATTCTTGGCAGCCCATGTAAAACCTCAGTTCAATTTGAGGATTGCTTGTTCAAAACTCTAAATTAGTTTGAGATA